>JAZKJV010000148.1:1508577-1670216 GCA_037367405.1 Ottelia alismoides
AATGAGACAAAGATGTTGCAGCTCCAGCATGACATTTTCACAATGAAACAGAGCGGCAGACCTCTCCATTCCATATACACATCCCCAAGAGGGATGTTTGAGAAGTTATACAGTACTATTCCACTCAATGCTACTCCTGAACAGCAGAAGACGTTTCGGAACGTCACCATGGTGGGTGTTCTACTTGCGGCTATTGATCCTGAATATGATGCCGCCCGATCTCAGATCCTAGCTGATACAGTTATTCCTCCAGTGGAGGATGTTTACAGAAGGCTCAGTCGCATTCCAGTTTCCTCCAGCTCTTCTACTCCACCCCCATCAGCGATGGAAGTCTCGCGTGGGAGAGGTGGCCCGCCTTCTGGTCGTGGTCGTGGCCGTGGACCCCAGGGAAGAGGTGGTCGCTTCAGTCAGACATGCTCCTATTGTCACCACACAGGACACTCGGAGGAGACATGCTATTCTAAGCACGGGTTCCCAGCATCAGCACGTGTTGCAGAGCATTCTCAGTCTCCTTTACCATCTACTGCAGATAATCGATTTGACGAACTTGTGGCACGTCTCCGAGATATTATGCCACATTCATCTGGTGATTCGTCTGGTGGTCCTTCAGATGTTGCTGCTACAGCCTCCGCCAGTTCATCTGTTGCTGCTAGTACCTCAGGTAAATCTACTGCATTCACACCATCTCATGATATATCTGACTGGGTTATAGATTCGGGAGCCACACATCATCTTTGCCGAGATAGAGATAGATTACAGTCCTACATGGACATTCCTCACGGCCGTTCAGTGCACATCGCAGATGGTACCTATTCGTCCCTTGTTGGACAGGGAGAGGTCTTCCTATCCTCCACTATGCAGCTACAGAACGTCCTACATGCTTCCGAGTTTTCAATGAATCTGTTATCTATTAGTCAGATTACGAAGGATTTGCATTATCGTGCTATATTTGACCCGTCTTCTCTCAATTTTCAGGACATACTTACGGGCAGGGTGATTGGTTGTGGCTCTGAGCAGAATGGTCTATATCGACTGATTCGGGATTCCTATGCTGGCGTCTCCTCTCATTCTGCCGGACCAGTCTCTCCGTACATCTGGCATCTCCGGTTTGGTCACCTTCCGCTCCAGAAAATGTGCCATCTTCTGCCCCAGATCTCTCCTAGTTCGTCTTTCCGTTGTGAAGCATGTCAGTTGGGAAAGCATCATAGGTCGAGCTTTCCAAGTCGTCAGAGTCGGAGCAGTAGCTCCCCATTCGAGTTGTTACATATAGATATATGGGGTCCGAGTCGTGTTCCCGATCATCAGGGACAGATTTTATCTTGTGGTAGTGGATGACTTTTCTCGTGTGTCATGGGTCTTCCTTTTAAAGAATAAATCTGAAGCAGGAGATGTGATCAAGAATTTAATTAATGAAGTGCACAATGTTTTCTCTTCCTCGGTCAAATATGTTCAGACGGATAATGCCCTAGAATTTTGTACACGCTCACTTTCTCAATTTCTTTCATCAAAGGGTATTATTCACCAAACCAATTGTGCATATACATCTCAGTAAAATGGTGTGGCAGAACGAAAGCATCGCCATCTCTTGGATATTACTCGAACCCTGTTGATTCAGAGTTGTGCTCCTATTTCTTTCTGGGGGGACGTTGTTCTTACTGCATGTTATCTGGTCAATCGAATGCCATCCTCAGTTCTTGGTGAGAAGATACCTATCTCTCTTATCTTTCCAGACAAGGAGTTATTATCACTGACTCCACGTGTCTTTGGTACTGTGGCTTTCTTTCATCTTCTATCTCGCGGACTTGACAAACTCTCTCCTAGAGCAGTCAAGTGCGTCTTTGTTGGTTATTCCAGGACTCAGAAGGGCTACCGGTGTTATGATCCTACGAATAAGAAGTATTGTGTGAGTGCTGATGTCACTTTCTTCGAGTCTGTCATGTATTTCTCTCCTGCAGGTGACCGACTGGTACCATCCACTACCGATGATGAAGTCTATGTTCCTCCACCACATACATGGAGTTCACCTGAGTCTTCCCCTGTGCCTATCTCCACGCCAGCACCCCCACCACCACCTCCTCCTCCACCCATTCCACGGCATCTCGTTTCACCGTTACCAAAATTCTATACGCGTCGGTCAGGTCCTGCTCAGACTACACATCAGCCACTCATCATGCCTCAGGTATGTTCAGATGGCATTACTACTGACGGGTCAGGTTTGGTACATGTGCAGGATTCTTCAGTACAGGACGACACTAGTCCATCCAGTACAACAGATGATGATCTTGATGTTCCGATTGCTATTCGGAAGCAGAGGCGGCAATGTGCCTCTTATCCATTTGCCTCACAAGTTTCCTTTCATCATCTCACTGGTGATTTTCAGAGAGTTGCCTCAGCCTTGTCTTCCGCGAATATACCATGGACCTACCAGGAAGCTTTGAAGAATGATTGCTGGAGATTAGCTATGGAAGAAGAAATGAGGGCCTTGCAGTCCCGTGGCACATGGTCTTTGGTCCCTGCACCTCCTGATGCATCCGTTGTGAGCTGTAAGTGGGTCTTCACAGTTAAATATCATGCAGATGGCACGTTGGATCGGTACAAAGCACGCTTGGTCGTCCGTGGGTTTACACAAACCTATGGCGTGGATTACATGGTTACGTTCTCTCCCGTGGTGAGACACTCTACCCTTCGTATCTCAACTAGATGTCAAGAATGCCTTTCTGTACGAGAACTTGCAGGAGGAAGTCTACATGCAGCAGCCACCTGGATTTACTGCTGAGGGGGAGAAGCAGATGGTATGTAAACTTCACAAGGCGATATATGGCCTCAAACAGAGTCCGAGAGCATGGTTCCAGAAGCTGTCCAACCTAATTGAGCAACAGGGATTCAAGAGGTCAAATGCCAATCACTCGTTGTTTGTCAGAAGTCATCGGCAGGTACGGTTGTCATTATGGTCTATGTGGATGATATTCTTGTTACAGGAGATGATGTTCAGGGCATAGAAAGGGCGAAGGCATTCCTAGGCCGTCAGTTTGTTACAAAAGATCTTGGAACCCTAAGATATTTTCTGAGGTTGGAATTTGCAAGGAATGCACAGGGCTTGGTGATGACCCAACAGAAGTACATTACAGACTTCCTGATTGAGACTGGCATGGATGGATGCAAACCATCAAGTATTCCCATGGACCCTAGCATGAAGTTGTATGATGGTGATACTGATGAAGTAGATAAGAGGAGATATAGAGAAATGGTGGAAAAACCCCTCTACATTACTATAACTCGTCCAGACATTCAATTTGCAGTTAGCAGGGTGAGTCAATTTATGGAGCAGCCAAGACAGGTTCACATGGATGCTATACACATGATACTGAGGTATCTGAAGTCCTCTCCAGGGTCAGGGCTACTATTCAGAAAGGGCACAGACTTATCCATCTCAGCGTGTGCAGACGCAGATTATGCAGGATGCCCTAAGGATCGAAAATCAACCTCAGGGTTCGCAGTGTTTGTTGGAGGCTCTCTGGTTTCTTGGAAAAGTAAGAAACAAACTGTTGTGGCAAGGTCCAGTGCCGAATCCGAATATAGGGCCATGGCTCAAGCAAGCACAGAAATGATGTGGGTTCGGTTCGTACTAGAAGATCTACATGTAGTGGTGCCCCTACCTATGAAGCTTCAGTATGACAATCAGGCAGCATTATTCATTGCCAACAATCCAGCTTTCCATGAAAGGACCAAGCATATTGAAGTTGATTGCCATTACACTAGAGACTTGATCTAGAGAGGATTGATATCTACTGCACATGTGAACTTAGGAGATCAGACTGCAGATGTATTCACCAAGCCACTGCTCAGAGGACCGTTTCAGAGATGTTCATCCAAGCTAAGCATGATAGACATCTATGCTCCACCTTGAGGGGGAGTTTAGAGACAGTTTTTAGTATTATTATTATCTCTTTATGTATCTTGTCGTTATTTATTTATCTTTTATAGACCTCTTTGTAATTTACCCTTAACGTCTCTCCCTATATAAGAGAGCCTGGGGTTTTCCCTGAATATTATCGAACTCTCTTTTTCCAGCAGTCCCAACTGACCATTTTGCCAGATTATTATTGCACCATCTTTAACATTCATTTAGTCGAGGTAATAAGAGGCTCCAAGGCCCCCGTCACCTTTAGGGAGGATAACTGTGTCCCAACTGGCCATTTTGACAGATTATTATTGCACCATCTTTAACATTCATTTAGTCGAGGTAATAAGAGGCTCCCAAATTTTCACCTTTTCTGTATAGTTGGTCCCAAGCACAAACGAAGGACCAGCAGAAACCACATTTGAAACTTTTTCAAAGAGAAAAGGAACGCACCCAGAATGATGCATACCCTATTGCCCCCCCCCCCCATGGTCTGAAGAGGCTCGGTTTTGCTGGTTCCAAGTTCGAGCTCATCTCATGTCTGGAATTCAAATGTTGGGTTCTCACATGCAAGATAAACATAGCCAGAAAATACCATCACACCATGTGGGATCCCATGCTACATGTTGGCTAGTGTAGATTGCTATCTCAATGGAATAGCATCCTCTGTGCAAATTGTTAGTTGAACTAGTTTGCTCACATCATCAAAGTATTTCCCTTAATTTACAAAATGATTTAAAACTAAAGGTGCTTGAATCGTTTATATCGTCCCAACTAGGTCCTGTGCTATCAATATTGCCAGATTTTGTAACTGAGTCCAAGTCTAATTCAATAATAGGAGGATTTGGGCAGAGAATATGCATCCAGCTATCAAGGCCCAGAGTCATAAAAAAGGTTTAAATAAAGGAATACTCATTGTGCATCTTACCTTTATTTGAGGGATGATGGCAGGACCACCGTAAGCAAAAGATGTGTAAAGCTGTACAAGGCTGGCTCCAGCTCGAATCTTCTTATATGCATCTTCACCACTGAGAATAGTGCATACCAAAATTTAAGTAAACTCAACAGGAAAAGAAAGACAAAATATAAATTTAGCCCTAATGGTACCTGCTAACACCACCACAACCAATTAAAGGTATCTTTCCCTGCCATAAGAAAGGTAAAGTAAATGCTACATCAAAGAGTAACACCCGTTTTATCTAAAAAACCAAGTAAATCACAGTTTGAAGGAACATGTTTTAGAAGCCATGGTTACTACCTAGGAATGTTCCCTAGATTTTTCCTTGCACAGGAACAAAATACATAGTTCTTGTGAAAAATTAGATGCTATCAAATTTCATCAAAATAAATTCAAAAAATGAGAAAAAAAATAGATGCTAGAAAACCCCATTGAAAGAATTCAAAAATGGATAATATCTCCAGATAGAAAATGGAAGAAATATAAATGGCTAAACTGTCTAAACAGATTTTGTTTATTCAAATGAGCTAAAATAAAGAACCAGGTAAATATAAATGACAGACAAAATTCCTTAAGACTCAGAAATAGTATTCACTATATTAATCACATGAAAACGAATCACTGAAGATCGAAATAAGATGTTTTTGATAGGTAAAAGAACCCCCATGATCCTCTAGGAAGCAGAAACTAAAGTACTGTCTACTTCTCATGTCAGAAGAAACAACAAAACTCAACCATTATAAATAAGGTTTTCCTCTATAACGCTGTTAACACATACCCGGGTGAGAACATACATATCCTTGAGAACATTTGTAGAGAGGTCCAAAAGGGGCTTCCCACTTAAACCGCCAGGTTCTTCAGCCACTGGATTACCTCGCACAGACTCAGGTCTTGAAATAGTGGTGTTCGATATTATCTGACGCAACAATCAGGTCTAGACATAAGTTTTTTCCAAGCAAAGAGACTTCAAACTAAGTTAAGACAAAAAATACTTCTGTGATCCTCTCAAGGGTTGAGCACATATTACAGATATTTCTTCTAAAATATGAGTTTAAAAGAGAGAATATGAGGTATCTATTTTTACCAGCCCATCCAAGCGGAGTGAAACGGCAACCTGAAGAGGAATGATGATAGTTACAAGATAAAACTAATGATTATTTTTCCTGCAACAAATACAAAAAATATGCATACAGCAGCAATATCATCAAGGTCCTGCTTGGAAAGATCTGGAGCAATTTTCACAAGCAATGGAGGTGGACCATCTTCTGCCCACTGCATTTCGTCACGAGCAGCTTGTACCTAATTAGGTGTCATTAGTAATAGTAATACAAGTCATATTTGAATGCATCTATCCATCCATAAAACAATTGTTAAACCTTCTTGACAAGATCCTTCAATTGTTTTCTTCCTTGAAGCTTGCGCAGGCCAGGAGTATTTGGCGAGGAAACATTTATGACCTACAAGGGTAAAAACAATCAGTATGGTAAGTGAGCACAAGATCCTAAAAGATGTGCATCGCTGAAAAAGAAAAGATGTAATCATGTAACTGACTTGTTAGAGGATGTCCAACAATAAAATACGAATATAGATTCAACAATTCCACATGGCCTTAAGGCAACAAAAGCAAAAGCAAACCTAACAAGTAGGGCTGCTAATTGAATTGAATCATTCGAATTCGATTAGTATTCGTTCGATAAAAATTCAAAAAAAGTTCGATTCGAAACCAAATGAACTGAATTTGAATTTAATTTGAGGATTCGATTCCCAAATGAATCGAATCTGAATTTACCTGAATTTGTTCGATAAATAATTCGATTCAATATTTTATATCCATACCTATATGTATATATGTAATAATGTATTTATATATACATAGTACATATATATACATGCATATAATACATACATATTTACATATATACATGTAACAACCACTCTGGGTTGATTAGGATCTTTTCTGAATATTCTTGTGCAAGTAATTATAGCATAATTACATCAAAAGTTTGACATGCATCTATTCAAATTCATTTGTAAGTAAATAGATGTTGAAAAGATTATATAAATATGTATTAAAAAGCTACTATATTTCATTTACATTGAAAGATTTAGCATTTGCATTATATCATTAAGCATAACATGTGCAAGCAACTAAAGATACTCTCAAACCAACTTACTATATTTATTAAGTGGTTAATTTTAAACTTATAATCATATCTAAGCTCCATTGATATGACTTATCATGTTCACCCTCCATCGCTATGATTTAGTATTCATAGTATCACGTTATAACTATGTGACATGTCAATGCGTGATGTGTATATGCAATATTAGGCTCCCTAATGAGATCTAATCTCTTTCCTTTCCTCTTCATAACTAAGTTCAAGTGGTTTAACTGCAAAATATTATGAGCTAGAAATGTGGGTCCTTCATGTGTCGATTATATAAAACATCTAAGTTCATGTCTTTGCTTATTATTTTAGCCTAGTGACAATAGCTTAGGTAAGACTTACTTTGTATAAGTACAATAATCAATCTTAGCATACTATTCAGAAATTTTGAAGCACTAAGAGTATACAAAGAACTCTAAGCATGTTTGGTTGCAGGGTTGGGCAGGGTTGGGTTGGGCTGGGTTGGGCTGGGTGAATAGTAATCTGTGAGGAGGAAGTACCCTTGTGAATAGTAACCAGGGTTGGGCCAACCCTGCCCAACCCTGCAACCAAACAGGCCCCAAGTCATACCAAATCTAATATGTATATATATGTATGTATAATCCTATTATTTAAAGACTAAATATCAAATATAAAAAAGAGTAAAAATATTAGTCTTGAAATCTAATAGGAAAGATCAAATGTTGATATTCTAAATCCTCACCCACACATTTATTTTCATGTTCCCACATCCCTTACACTGTATTTTCCTTTCTCCCTTTCATTATCTACCAAAGACCCTAAATACCAATGATAGATTATGGTAGTCTTTCTCCTAGCATGTGAAAATGTTGATTTTGCTACATCTCCTTAACATTTGTCGTGATTCGGAATTTATCAAGATATATGCCCTTTGCTTTTTTGTTGTTTTGATTCCTGGCATGGCAATCCATGATGACTATCAGTGTCAAAGCGACATTTATCATCACATGAGTAATATGCAATTTCTTCTCACCATAATATAAGTTGTTCCATTGTACATTCATGGCTCAGTTTTTAATAATGAAGATCCTCACGCTTAGTGAAGAGGTGTTATCTTGCTACATTATTTTTTTACTATTCTCATTATTTCAAATAATAATATTAATATGTATCAGCTGTTTATATAAGTCTAATCTTGTCTTGCTTTAACGTGCAATGATAATTATAATGTGTTTAGCTTTTTCATCAATGATATTATATCTCTTTGATAGGCTCATATAATTATATTGTATTTATACATTTCTTTGTCATTTAAAAAAGAGTACATTTAGATTGTAAAAGACATAAAAATTATAAAAATTAGGCACTTTTATCCACTATATTGTATAGGTTTAATATTTTCCTCGATTTTATAGTTTTTTCAACTTAACTTAGTAATATACTTTCAAAATTAGATTTATACAATAAAATATTTATATTATATTATTCGTCATGTAATATTATTTATATAAGCTCTAACACATCAAATAACATTTCAAATTCGAAATAAAATGAATTGAATTTGAATATTCGAAACTTTAAATGAATTGAATCTGAAATTAAGTTAGTAAATTCGTTTGAAATTCGATTCGAGTTCGGATTCGAAACTTTTATAATGAATTGAATTAGAATCCTCGTGGATTCGAATGTATTCGATTCGATTAGCACCCTACTAACAAGCAATTCCAACTTTATAAAAAAATGACGAAACCTTCTCCAACTTTAAGTAGGGTCGGCTACATGGATTCTTGCTCGAATCCATGTTGCAAGATCCGACTATTTTTTATGCCGGTTGCTGGCTAGCTAACGCAACCCCCACAAAGCGGATTCCAACTTTCTACATAACAAGAAAAAATTACCCTTCATAAAGATACATCTGTCCAGCCATAATAAACAATGACATGAAGCCCTTATGAATACGAAAGCCAAACTTTGCACGCAATATGAAAAAAATAATAAACAATGACATGAAGCTCTGATGAATGCATATAAACTATTTTTTACCATTTTAATTAAAAAGGAATGAAATTAAATTTAATAATATACACAGATTATAATTATTTTTTCCACTCGGAGATTGTGCATAATGCAAGCAAAATAAATAATGCTGGAAAGAATTAAATTTGAATGATTTGGACATTTAATAACTTACATATATAACCTCCAGAGCTACAAGAATATGCAAAACATAACAATAGTTATAATATAAACCCCAATCTTTCCAGAGCACAACCATAATTACCACATGCATCATTGTTAGTCCCATGTCGTCTATCAGTAAGACTCGGGCATTCCGATTGAGGCTATATAAGAAGCCACACACCTATTGTAACAGTTGAGAGAGAGAGAGAGAGAGAGAGTTTAAGGCAATGCTCTCGTGATTTCATCGCACTCTTCACGGAATAGACGTAAACTCACGGTGTTCTTCTAGTTTATATTCCTTTATCTCTGATACACTTCCGCATTCTCATTTTCTACATGGTATTAGAGCAGATTCTATTCTAGCATTGATTCTTGAATATTTATTTTTTATTACATTCAAATTCTGAAGATAGTGTCACATCATGGTTGAGCTTTATCGTCAAATTCCAAGTTTCTGCACGAGTTCCCGTGAATTCTGAAGATCGTCATCTGTTCCGCAATCATCACCATGGAAAAGAAGCGGCAACGACCAAGGTCGCGCCACCTCATGGAATTGCGGCATGTACATATCAAGGAAGGCTTCAATCGCAACACACGCAAGCGTATCCCCAGGTGGTCGACTCCAAAGTTTACCAAGAAGTTTGGGTTCAAAAAACCCTTGATCTCCATATCTGCATCTAACACGTCATAATCGAAGAAGAAGAAGCAGTAGAGGTCGCACCGACCACCACCCTCCACGTCTGTACCGCCAAATTTCAGTATCTCGTGCAAGCCCTCTACGCACGCAAGGGCATCTCAGGGAACGCGACCTCGCCTCGATCTCCAAGCCCTCCAGAGAAAACCCTAACACATTATTAACGAAAACAAATGATGACAGGGAGGTTTGATGGCTCCAGCTTCAAGCCCAAGCAGTGCTTCAACCCTCGAAGGAGGTCTTGCGCACAAGCCTCATCGCCTCCCTCTCTCAATCTTTCCATCGATGCAGCAAGCAACCCTGTCGGCGTCACCCTGAAGCCGCACCTCCTCGCGTATGATCTCTCTCCCAATCCGGCAATAGCGGTGGTGATTCTCCTTTTCTCATGCGACATCTATACATAACGATATCCTTCTTTTCTCATGCAATATCCTCCTACCATCGAAGGAGGTCTCACGCTCGATACCTCGTCGCTCCCCTCTCGCAGCCTTTCCATCGATGTAGGGAGCAACCCTATCAGTGTCACCCTAAAGCCGTACCTCCTCCTCTCACACAATCTCTCTCAATTAGGCAATAGAGATGGCGATATCATCCTTTTCTCGCACAGCATCTGCAGAGGAGTCGATCGGTTGCAGTATGGCAAAGAAGCCTTGTCGGACAGCATCATGAGATGGGTTGCTTTCAGGGGAACCCTAATACGGGGGTAGGTGATACCCCTTCATTTATAAAGTAAAAGAGGGGTCAATTAACACAAGGGAGGGTTGATACTAGGCACTGTTGTAAAAGTCCTCCGACTGGCCCGACTAGTAGGTCCGACTAGTCTAGTAGGTGGGGTGGGCGATCGAGTACCGACTAATTCCGACTAGGTCAACTAAACGATCAATATTTGCTTGGAGATACCATATTTTTTATTTTTTTTGAAAGCAAACTTATTCTAATGCACTTAATGTTTTATTTAAATTCAATTACTTCTTTTCTTTCATTATGGTAATATAAAAATTGTACAAATTTATGTAAATATATAAGAATTTACATATATAAATGATTTATATACTTAAAATAATTAAAAAAATCCAAATCCGATTAAAGTCCGACTAAATCCGATTAATCGCCCAACTGTCGATTAATCCTTAGTCAGTGACCCAACTGACCGAGTATCGACTACCGATTTTTGCAACCTTGATACTAGGAGCATCGGGCCAAACCTAACCTAGCCCAGCCCAAAACCAATTTAATTATGCGGGCCTGCCGGCCAAGCCCAAGCCTAGTATCTTGCTGAAAACCCAACCCAAGCTCGAGCCCAGCCTGCAAGTACATGGGTCGGACTTGGACCGAGCCAGCCTACTATATAAAAATATTTGGTGATATGGAAGTGAAGGCCGTCCTATAAATCTTCATCTCTCAGTCTTTAAAATTTTCCCAAAAATGCACATTAGGTTTTTTTAGTTTAATTATACAACCTGACCGTGATTCAAGACAGATTCTGGAAGTATACAAACTTAAAAAACACATTGAAATCAGTTACTGCCGTGCAGCAAAGGGAGGGAGGGTGCACGAGCAGGAAAGGGGCAGTGGAGTCCCGTAGGGTGAGGTATGTGAGGAGGAGCTGGGGTGGGGCGATGGTAGGGCTACAGTGGGTTGGCAACTCGAAGGCTCGAAGGTAGGGGTGGATCGAGGTTTTGGTTTGGGGGGTCTTACTCAGGCCGGCACGCAGGCTTCGGGCTCTGGCCCGCTGCAGCCCGGACCCGGCCTGAAATGTGAATCGGACCAAATTCCAAGCCCACGCCCGCACGTTTATAGTTCGGGCTCAGGCCTGTATCGGGCTTCTTCGGGTCGGGCACC
Source organism: Ottelia alismoides (assembly GCA_037367405.1). Lineage (NCBI taxonomy): Eukaryota > Viridiplantae > Streptophyta > Magnoliopsida > Alismatales > Hydrocharitaceae > Ottelia > Ottelia alismoides. The sequence continues at coordinate 1,520,283 of JAZKJV010000148.1, forward strand.
AGGATGGGCTGAGCCGACCTGAAAAAATGCTCATCCCTAGTTGATACCCCTAAATTTCTATTTCCTTTATTTACTAAGTATGCCCTTGAGCCTTCTCCTTATTTACAAGAGCCCAACGGGCCCACAATAAGAGCTACTATTGAATTTACGCACAAGGAGTTTGTAATTAAAAAAAGGGAGAAGTTTTAGCTCCAATAGGACTAACGTCATAGGGTAAAAAAGTAGGGCCTAAAAAAATTAAGGCCGAGTTTATGGGCTCGAATTGGGTCGAAGTGATTTCAAAAAAAAGGAAGAGTTTTAAAGAAACCAATCATAAAAAAGAATTGTACGAAAAATGAAGAAAGTCAGAAAAAAGGAGAGACGGTTTTTAAAAAAATATGTCAACATAAAAAGAGAAAATGCCAAAAATTGGTTTTTTGTTTTCCCTGTCTATTTGTCTCCCTACTTGGTCGATGTCATCTTTTTCCGACACGTATGGGAGAAAGGGGGAGTATTGTATAAAGCATCAGATTCCAGACTCTACCAGTTTGAGTCACTCCATTTTTGAGTGACCAAATTTCTTCGACTTCTCCAGAGAGGGACTTAGTTTCATACTCCATTCTCCAATGATTGTGAACTTTAGTACGAGATCTTTCAAAGTTTCTATAAGAGAAAACCCACTTTGAGGTCCCTATGAGAGAGATCTATCTTCAGAGATCTATGTATGGATATTCTCACTGCATTCTTTTTTTGGCCCTTCAAAAAGATAGTGCAATCTTCAGTGAAGGAGACAGGTGCATGCCAGAATTCTTCGACATGAAGACTCATTTCAGCTCTTGTGACTTTGCGCAGTACAGAGCACACGAAAGGTGTCCTTTAAAAAATAGTTTTCTCTCAATGAAATGTATCTTACTTGGATGGTATTGCATCTCTATATAAACTATAAAGCCACCAACATATGCAATAAAAGACAACAAATACTGTGTATCTTGGTTAGCCTTCAAATTTGATATCCCTCATCTCGTTTGGATGTTTTCTCCTTCTAACCCTCTATTCCAATCCGTCATAATTTCTTCTTGCCTCGTACATGGTTTGGTGTGCTCCCCCACTCCCCGTATTTCTTCCCTTCTCACCTTCAAGTTCTCCATCTTGAAAGTCTAAGATGCAACATGATGTATCATTCAATAATTTGTAGATTAAAATCTTCAAGAAATTCAACACTAAGAAATGGATTTTTGGATTGGTGAAGATTGAAAAGTCTAACGATTCAGACATCATGACGATTTTTGGTATATCAATATTAAAGAGATGGTAGACTTCAAGAGAAGGTTCGGAGGGAGAGGTTCTAAGCATGTTCCGTTTACTAGGAAGGAGTTTGACCTTAAATGTCCAATGAGGTCAAAGAAGAGGAAAGGTAGAATCAACATTACATAAGTCAGTACTCAATTATCATGACGTAGGGTCATCGAATAAAGAATAAGAGATAACAGGGAGACTATTCATACTTAGTCGATTATTCTTTTAGGTAGTTTAAATAATATATTGTACACACTTAAATGGTTTGCTGGTAGTGTGGTGTGCCTACCACCCAAAAGACCAAGGTTCAAATCCCCCCTTGTGGGAGTTGTGCTAGGTAGTCGATAACCAACGTAATTAATAGTCGAACCTATCAACATGGATTTGAGCAAGAATCCATGTAGCTTACCCTACTTATAGTGGGAGAAGGCTTTGCCATTTTAAATATATATATTGCTTTCAAGAAAAAGATTTTTATATATTTGCATAGATATAGTCATCCATTCATGATTATACTTTAAATTTTGATTAAAAGAATGTTTAAATTATAATTTTGTAAGATAAAATAATGAATGAAATGTATGGTTATAATTTTGGATGGCAATAGAACTAAAAAAATTATGGTTTAAAGAAGTTAATCATGAATTAGCGGGACAATAGCAACAGACATAAGCATCACATGAGCATCTCCCGGCGAATTTCTACCATTATGATAAAAATGGGAAACCCCATTGTGTTCTTGATTAAGCCAAAGATCCGCTCCATTTACAAATGTAACACACAAACTTCAAGCACATAATAAACTAGAAGTCTCCGGTTCATGCTTTGCAACCCAAAAAAATAAGCTGACATGTCACCTTGCAATGTGAGGAGCTGCAACATGGGCCATCAGGAAACGAGAAGGTTAGAGATCAGAGTGATGGCATAACATGGGCTTGCTGCCAACCAGATTGGCATTGCCGAGGCTAGCGAAGCAAGCTGGGGAGGGATTTGCATGTTAGGGTTTCGATAAGGGAGAAATGGAGAGGTCTCTAATGTGTGGTGAGGTTACGACAAATAGAAGGCTCATATTCTCAATGTTCTTTGATCGATCTTTAAATGGATCTAGTCGTTTAAAGATTCTCAATAGGTTGAATAGTCGACCGACTACTAGGATCGTATATTCAGGATGGGGCTTATTCTAGCCATCTGGCCCATCCCCACACCCACTACATAGTCAGCCTGACTATTGCAATAACATAGAATGAAGAAAAGGAATTGCGCTTCTCGGACTAAAAATTACTTACTTTAGATCCAAAGTGAAGATTACAAGTTGAAAGCATGGAGCTAATTTTGGGATCTTTTAACCTATTTTTATTTTTTTGTTGCATTTCTTCAAGGTCATGTCAGCCATACTACCTTTCCTTTGATACTTACTCGTAAAGTCTTGTGACACTTACAATACTACCTTTCCTTTAACACTTACTTGTATGGTCTTGTGACACTTACAGTTGAGCTTCATCGTACCTGTAAGGTATTGTGCCACTTACACTTGAACTTCATGTTATTTCAAAAAAAACACTTGAACTTCATTTGCATATATTTTAAGATCAATGAGGACACTTGAACTTCATGTTATTTCAATAAAACACTTGAACTTCATGTGCATATATTTTAAGATCAATGAGAAGGATGGCACAACCCCCAACACTCGAGTCGACAATTTAAAAAAAAATCGAACCCATATGTGGTGAAAATATGCTAACAATAGGAAGAAATTATTAGCAAGTACACTCGGTTTGACAAGTACATCCTTATTTTTCCTAATATTGAAGGTGTCCAAGGTCAAATCTGATTATTTGTGTATACCACAAGCAATTCTTTAGTTTTCGGTTCCAGGATTTGGATATTTCTACAACACACCTTCAGGAGGCACCATATTTCCATGTTTATAGCCAATTGAATAGAAAATTACAAGGAATATTTTCATCCTATAGTATATGCACATTGTTCATACAAAGATAACTTTTAACAGAAACATCATTTTAACGTGGCAACCATTAGATTTCCACTCTCTTTGTGAGGTTTTGCACTTGATTGGTAACTAAAAGTACATATATTGTTGGAGCATAATATTTGGGCAATTAGATCTCTACAAGATCCAACTACCCCCCACTCAGGTTTAGTCTCACATCTACTATATGAGGGACTCCGGTCTGTCTGTGGGGCCATATAAGGAGCCCCACATCCCCGATATTCATTGGGAAATTCTAATAGAAGATCCGGCCATTTGAGGCCTTCTCCTGTGGTTTCATCCCGCTCTTCTCAGAGTAGGGTTCCACGTAAAACAAGATGTTTATGTTTGGTTGTCTCTGATGATCGATTTTGCTTCCATGTTTATATCTCAACATATACATTTGCTATAAAAACTATCACATAATATATAGTTCAAAAGTAGAGGGAATCACCAAGTAATGTCATGGTTTCTTAAGAGATCTGCTTGCTTTGAAATAGGAGTTATCTGGAGGCACATATTAAAAACATAACTAATTAAAATGTTTGAACAAGAAAAAAAATTATGTACTCGGTATATGCAATAAAACAATAAACTTTCATTTAGAATGAGGAAATAAATAAGAGAATGTTACCACACCAGGTAATCTGCAAACTGGGACAGTGTGTGAACTCCTTGAACATAATCAGATGCAGCATCTTCACTTGCCTTGTTCTTTCCAAGATTGACTCCGAGAATGCCTGGACCTGCCTTTCCACCTTGTTTTACTTCACCCCCAGAAACAGGAGAGTTGGAAGTTTCCTCCATTTTCCTCTTACCATGTTGAGCTCCCAATCTCTTCGCAACCACAACAATTCCTTCGCTATTAAAGCCACATCGGTTGATGACAGCTCTGCATCATAAATGGGTAAATATCAAGAAACCATCGATCATTCTTGAGTATTTATCAGATATTTGACATTACAAGCACGAAAGAAGGAACTTAGCATACCCTTCCGGTCGCAGTCTAAATATACGAGGCTTGGGGTTGCCCTCTTGTGGCATAGGTGTAACTGAGCCAACTTCAACAAAGCCAAACCCCAAACCCAACAGACTCTCAACAGCCTCAGCATTTTTATCAAAACCAGCAGCAAGCCCTATTGGGTTACAAAACTTCCGGCCCCATACTTCCTGCCCTAGAATTGGTGGATCCGGTCTTTTCTCTCTTGGAATAAGTCCACGTGATGCAGCTAGTATGGCAAGGTTATGAGCAGTCTCCGCATCTAACAAGGCAAAAACTGGATTTAAGAGCTTCGTTGCATCAAATAACCAACCACTGCATCAATTCAGAAAAGTGCACATCAGGCGTCAGCTATACCACACAAATTTACTGGTTAAAAATCGGTATCAGAGTTTGCAATTTAAGTGCTTCCAGAATTATGAAACAGCTAAAAGGACTACAGTATGTTCCAAAATCGAAGTGTGGTACCAAAAGGTAGCTTCATCAGCAGTGCTCACATACGCTCCTCCAGCTATCGCAAGACCAATCATGGCTCCAGTTAATATTCTTCCCTGAAATGTGAACTATGTTAATGAATAGACAATGTCGCTGTTTCAACTATCAAATAGAATAATCAACCCCTATAACTTATTTGATTTGACATGGTTGATGTCGTTATTTTATCTCAAGTTATATTACAGCAGCCAGAATCTTGAACTTCGGAAAAATACAGCATCAACATATATAATTCATAGAGAAAGTCACCAGGAAAAACGTACGAAGTATATAAATAGATACTAAATGAAGATAAAACCTTCATCAGCTGGTTCACATATGTATCTTGCTTATAGTCTCCCGACTCCTTTCAAAACAATCTTATACTAGTTTTCAACTCATATGCCAGCATTGAACAATTACACTGATACTTTTTTAGTATCACACTTCCCAGACGGGGCATTGGCTCAAGCGTCCAGGTCTCAACCAAGGAGATAGACATGGGAAGCCAAGGTATCCATCCAGATTGCAGTTCTTTCACGATTCTACCAAGGCATTGGGACCTTATCAAGGCGGATGAGAACCAAGTTGTAGTTTTCTTCTTCCCTGGAAGCAAACTTGTGCAGACGGGAAACTATACCTTTCCCACGTTCATCCCGAAGGAAGCTTCAACATCCACCTCCGTAAACATTCGCTCAATTGCATGTTGTAGCATCTTATCTGAAATTGTTTCAAAGATCTTGGCCAACAACCTCAAGGAGGTTTTACCCACCTACTATCGCCAAACCAGCCCCATTCATTAAGGGGGGCATATCTGAGATAATGTACACTTTGCACATGAACTCGGCTATGTTTTTGCCCATTCAGAAACCTTGCCAAAAATCATATGCAAAATTGATCTTCAGCAAGCTTTTGACATGCTCTCATGATTCACAAGAGAGATCTGAAGTCTGATTCAGTTGGATCCTAAAGTAAACTAAAACCACGTCCTCAATATTGTTGAATGACCACTCTACCGTCTACTCAGTGGCTCATCATGAGTACAACAGTGCAACCATTTGAGCCCTTGATGATACACTGTTTTTCTGAGAAGCCGACAGCGGATTTCAAGGGCGCAAAAACTTTTTGGAATTCCATTGACACCAACCAGGGCTGCTCGGATAGTGACAGGATTTCAGCTATGGCTCTGGTTTGGGTGTTTAAATTGGCAGGTAATGTATGTTGTTCTGTCACGAGAGATTTTACATAAAGAATGTCCTCGAGCATGCCAGGGCTCTCACGAAGGCTTGGTCTTTGTAATTCTTAGTTTGTTTTGGTAAATATACAAGTTAGGGTGTGCATTATTTTGGGTGTTCTCCCATTTTTTCCTCAAAGAAAAAAAAACACAATGCTCGCAGTGCCTTTCACATGCCTAATGGTGACCAGTTGCTCCATCTTTACCAACCATGTGAGCAACCTCACGCTCAAAAGATCCATTGGCCTTCTAGAGAAACTTATAGTCTAATGTGAAAGCCAGACACAAAGTAAGGTCATCAACTCCTGCCAACCCCCGCATGTCCAGCTTGAAGAACTTTAGCTCATCCCCTTTTAACAATGTTGCCATCTTTGTGAAGTTCACGATCCTCTCCTCTGAGAATAGCACTGCGAATCTAGGTAGCCAAACCCCTCCCCAACATACGGCCACTACTGCTTGTTTATCCTCAGCAACCACACGAAGTTTAAGAAAATATTATCCAACGCCCCCTCCCCTGAACAGTTCTCCAACCACAAGAGGTCCATCTAAGCCTTCTCTCAAGAAGCGGCACCATTGTCGACAACAACTTATGCATAAATCCCCTCCATAACCCTAAACAATTTCCTACCCAACTTGGCTCTATCTCCCTACTCCAAGAACCGATAGCACCAAACACCAGCATCTTGCCGCAAATCTCCTCCCACTAGTCAACACCTTCGGAATCCATTTGCTCAATGATTCCTTACTAAACTATGTCGGTCTCCCGATAGTCGATACATGCCCCCTCCCTTTTAAGTATGCAAATATCTTTCGATTTAAGTAAACAATCCCCCCCCCCTCTTACCCCTTTTGATCCTTCCACAGGAATTTCTCCGCATCTCATCAATCCGTCTCCTTACCTTTATCAACAGTCTGAAGATAAAATTATAGAACAGAGGGATAGGCGGATAGCTGACACCACAGATCCCTGCAAAGTCACCCCCCATAACACTTCAACCTTCCAACCCCTAAGCCTACACCTAGTCTCTCCAGCATCAAACCCCAGTCCACCGATGGAAGGGCCAAACTCAATAGGGTCAACCCACATACATCACTGGCAGCTGACCTTGCCTAGTGTTCAACACCCTCCACATTCTTTGGCATCCTGGTCCTCCATTCGAACTATTACAAATGTTCGTTTCGGGTCATTGTCACTCATCCTTAAGCTTTACCCAAACAATTCTACCTTTGACTCGAGTTGTCAAGTTTGCAACATTGAACCCTGCAGATAATACAATGTGTCCTCAGCATGGAGAAAAATAGAAAATGCAATGGAATAATTTACTCATGGATTTGGTGTTTCTTATTTAGTGTGAAATCATAGAACTCAATAGGTAGCAATTACATAATAATCCATGAAGGGTTAGAAATAGAGAACAAGAAAATAAATTAAAAGAGGAAAAACTACATCATGGCTACATTAGCCAATAACGTCAACACTCCCCACCCCAAACTAGAGCATATCTATCGATCATGTCCAACATGAAAGTCAACATCGATATGCATTTCTTTGGAAGTGACTTGGTGAATACTTCCGCTAGCTGGAACTCTATGGAGATGTGAGTAGTGATTTTTCCTACTCATATTGTTTTTTTTTGAAAACTCCAAAAAAGGGGGGAGTCACTCGATGGTGATCGCCCCAATATATTAAAAGAAAAGAGAAGGTTACAAAAGAAAAGAAAAAAGTAAAGCAGCACAGACAGAGGCCTCCGAGAATGGAGGCCACTAAAAAAAAACCCCCCAAAAACCAACAGGAATCTAACCATGATCCCAATCCTCCGCAAGACACTGAGCGCGAATAATGATGTTTTCCTTGTAAAACCGTTGCGCTGAGAATATAGCTTCATTCCTCCCAAGCCAGATGCTCCACACCCGAGCAATTGGATCAAGAATAGTCTTCCTCTCCCTGCCCCTCGAACTAAATAAACTGCCGCACATCGCTGGAAAAGATACGGAGTTGATCCATGGCAGATCAGCCCAAATCGAGCAAACATGGCTGCATTCAAAAAATAAATGAGTAGTTGTTTCCTGCTCCGCTTCACAAAGTGCACACATAGGGCTAACGTTCGGAAGGAACACCGCACATCTATCACGAGTCAACAGCCTCCCCCGCCGAAGGAGCCACAAAAAAATCCCAATACGCTCTGGCAGCTTGAGGCCCCACAGGAAACGACAGTCGCGAACCAAAACATCATCATCATCAATGAAAGGGATAGCAAGAGCAGTATATGCCTTACGAGAATTGAAGGCCCCGTCGTTCCAAGTCCAATGGTCGCGCCCAGCAGATGGGCGTGGAGCGTCACCAAGAATAGCCAATAAGGAAAGATAATCTTGCATCCGCTGATCGGAAAGTGACGCAGCGATCGGTGGGTTCCAGCCACCATTGTCCTAGCAACTGGCGACAGACGCCGCTTTCTCCTGTACCAAAGCAAAAAGCCGCGGAAACATCATGCCGAAAGGACCCCTTCCGGACCAGTTGTCGGTCCAGAAGCAGAAGTAGGAACCGTCGCCCAGCACCGGCGAGAAAAAGGAGCGGTAGAGACGGAAAGCCGCCGTTACGCCACGCCAGAAGGGAGAAAGCAAGCAAATAGAATTCCCAGCAAAGCCATCAATCAGATGCGCACCCAGCAAAGTGCGCAAGACATTAAGCAAAAAACTTTCCTCCTTCCCCCACACCGCGCAGCCCATTTGAGAAGGAGAGCCTCATTCACCAGATGCGGATGCCTGACACCCAACCCCCCCAAATGCTTGGGCCGACCCACCACGTTCCACCCCACGAGGTGAACCCCACGGCGCTCCACCCCGTTAGCCCCCCAGAGGAACCCACGCATACACCGCTCCAACCTCAGTCGAATACCCTTCGGCATACCACGAACCGCGAATGAGTAGATAGGAATAGAAGAAAGCACAGCTTTGATAAGGACCAAACGGCCACCCTTGGTCAGCATCACCGCGCGCCACCTCGCCAGACGGGCCTCCACCTTCTCCACAACAACCTTCCCATCCCGAAGACGAGAGTGACCCACCGCAAGCGGTATCCCCAGATAGTCCAAAGGTAGAGCGGAGGGGCCGGATCCGAGAATTTGCGAGCAAGCCAGAGTCTCCTCATGAGCCAACCCGAAGGGCACCATTTTAGATTTCGCCACATTAATCACCAGGCCCGAGGTTTCACTAAATAGATGAACAGTAGTGGCCATACCGGCCACAGCATCGGGACCCCCCTCAACAAAACACAAAGTGTCGTCCGCGAACTGAATGGATGGAACATGGAAATCACCAACCCTACTGCCCCGAGTCATACCCACCGAGGCCACGCCCTCGATCATGCGAGGAAGAACATCAGCCGCCAAAACAAATAATAATGGTGCCAAGGGACACCCCTGTCTAATGCCCCGCCTTGGCTGGAAGAAGCCCCCCACAGTGCCCCCGTTCAAAAGTACGGAAAGGGATGCCGTGGTAACACATCTGCGCATCCAAGAGATCCACGAAGAAGGGAAGCCCCGCCGCCCCAAAACGGACCACAGAAATCTCCAATCAAGACAATCATATGCCTTAGCAAAATCAATCTTCCATAAGATCCCCTTAGCATTGGACCTACGCCACGCGGCGATGAGCTCAGAAGCCACCGCAAAGCAATCAGAAATATGACGGCAACTGACAAAAGCCGCTTGCGTGGGCGATACAAGGGACGGCAGAAGAGGAGCAAGCCGCCTGGCTAATAGTTTAGCGATGATTAAATAAATCCCGTTCGAAATAGAGATCGGCCTGAAGTCTTCAATGCGGCAAGCCGGTTGAGCCTTGGGGATCAAGACGATGAGGGCCTTATTTATCCGATCGAATCCACTGTTGCCGTTGTAAAAATCATGAGCCACCTCCAACACATCAGCAGCGACGAGGTCCCAGAAATCCCGATAAAAAGCGACAGGGAACCTGTCCGGGCCCGAGGCCGCATCGACATTAAGATCCCACAGGGCGGCCTTAAGCTCCCCCAAAGAAAAGGGCCGCAGAAGGGTCGAAGCATCAGAATCGGAAATGGAGGGAGCCCCCTGACCCAGCCACCTCCACCGGCGAGGCGCCCGAGAGCCAAAAGCATTTCTGAAGTGGGTAGCAACAGCAGAACCCATATCCCTGTCCCCAGAATAGATGGACCCATTAACCTGGATTGAGCGAATGCAATTACGCCAACGCCTCCCACTCGCCACCCGGTGGAAATAGGCAGTATTCGCGTCCCCCTCCTTGAGCCACCGCAAGCGCGAGCGCTGCCGCCATTCAATTGATCGCTTCTTATCCTCGGCTCTAACGATATCAATGCTAGAAGCACGCTCCAAGAGTTCCGCCTCAGATAAATCACGCCCATTCTCCTCGCGGTCCAGCCGCACAATAGTAGTCTCCGCCGCAATCCTGGCCTCCGCACACGCAAGACGCGAATTTTTCTTAAAAGTCGCCAACGCCTTACGAAGCGAAGTTAATTTCTGATCCAAGCGAGCCGCAGCGCCCCCCACGTAAATTGTCTGGCGCCAAAGGTTACCCACAAGTTCCGTAAACCCCGGCTCCAAGAGCCAGCACCGTTCGTAGCAAAACATACCCCTGGGCGGCACAGCGTCCCCCGAGTCCCAAATAATTGGGTTGTGATCGGAGAAAGAACGCGGACGAGAGTCCACCAAGCTTAAGGGAAATAGATCCATCAGCTTACCATTCGCCAAAAAACGGTCAATGCGGGAGCGAGATGACCGGTTACGCCAAGTATAAGATATATCATTTAACACGAGCCCCTCCAGAGCCATATCAGAAATAAAGGAGATAAAATCATCAGAACCAGGGTCGAGGCCCCCACGCCCACGAGGCCGATCGGAAGAATTAGCAGTAACGTTGAAGTCCCCGCCCAGCAACCAAGGTGTCTCCGCAAATTCAGAGGCCAATTCACGTAAGTCTTCCCATAATTCCCGGCGCAACAAATGGCACGTAGGGGCATAGATAGCAGAAAAAGCAATGGTAACATTGGAATCCACGCGAGACAAAACTACAGTCAAAGAGTGTCTCCCCTCACGCATAGAAGAGAAGTTGAAAGTCCCAAAGCGCCAAGCGAGGATAATACCACCTGAAGCACCATCGGCATCAATGGACCGAAAATCATCAATGGACTGAGCGCCGAAAGAACGCCACAAAGAGCCGTCAATACCCGAAAGCTTAGATTCATGTACCATCACCACATCACAAGCCCACTCGTTGAATCGCATTCCCAGGGCCCGCCTTTTGTCAGGATCCCCTAGGCCACGAACATTCCAAGAAAGGATCTTCATTAACAACCAAGAGAGAGATCCCCAGTAGGAGCGAGGCCGGCTGCCTCAGCCACCGCGTCCTGCAGAGTCGCGCAAGAGGATAGCATAGGAGAGTGACGTCGAGGACGGGCTCTCCTGCTGTAGCAGATGCCAAACCGCGAAGAGGTAGAGACCGCAGGCTCCGAGAGGGCTCCCCCATCACCAGTAGGGGTCCGAGAGGGCCCCGAGAGAGCTCCCCCATCAACAGTAGCAACAGCGACACCAACATCATAGGGTTCCTCCAACTGAGGAATGAGAGGTTCTCGAAGTAAAGAAATAGCCGGGGAGGTCCACATGGGAGGGGGAGAAGGAGCCTGAGCAAAGACCGGTGTTGACACGAATTCCTCAAGAAGAATCCGCCGAGACAACAGGGCCGAATCGCCGTGCCCGATAGGTGATCCCGCCAAAGGCTCCGATAGCATAACCGGGTCTGCAGACAACCGCATCCGAGGGCAAGATCCGAACCGCAGAGATCCGAACCGCCGAGATCCATCATGGGAATAGCGTGTATGATTGCGCACGTGGCCCGAGGCTTCTACATGCATGCCAGCTGACGTCAAAGGAGGCGGTTGCAGGGGAGCCGAATCGTCCTCGACCACACCAGAGCAATAAACATTTCGCCTGATAGGATCCGAGCGCGTCTTTCTAGAAGACCGAAAGAACAAAGGGCCAGAAGGAATAGACGAGAGTGGCGTCTCCTCAATTCCGCCACCACGAGATGACACGTGGCCTCCGGAAGTTGAAACGATCATCCCCACGCCTGGGACGTTGGAAACAGGCGTGGTCGCCGGAAACGAAGGCGCGGCCGTCGGCGCCGCCGAGGGCGATAGAATAATGAACTCCACCTTGAAAGACCATCTGCCGATCTTCAAGGTCTCGAAGAGGATAGTATCCACCGCCTTTGCAATGAAGGAAGAAGAGCATTCCATAAGGATTTTCGAACACGTCCAGTCGCCACCTGGAGATAACCCATCGTCGAGCACTGCAAGGATTTCCCCCCAAGCACCGATGGCCCTTGAGATCGCCGCAACCGTCCGAGAAAGGAAGGGAACTCCCCGCACTTCAACAACGCAGACCTCCGTATTCACCGAAGCACCGTCAGCTACCCTAAAGCACCTCCAGAGAACACCGCCATCGGCTTTGAGAGAGAGTAGACATTCCCGCTGGGCCCGGGAGAGTCCACGGATGCAGCATCGAGTAGAATCAAGAAGGACGAAATCCCCGCTGAAGTGTGGACCCAGGAAAGCCAAAACGTTGTTTTGCACCATATCCCATGATAGACCTTGATGCTGCAGAACCCCCACCATCGCGAAACCACCAGCCGCACCGGAACTCCCCTCCGCCACCGCCACGCCATCCACTGCCACCCCAGGCTCTACCACCCCCATCGAGGTCTCCCCATGCAAGAATTCCACGCCTTCGAGATCATCATCCCTCCCCTTCGTCGATGATGCCCGCTCCGCCACTGCCTTACCCGGCCTCTCGAAAGGATCCGAACGCTCCACATCATCGCCCGTGCGCTCCACAGCAACAGTCGCACGCACCACCTGCGCGTAAGATCGCGAGCCACCCCCGACGTAGAAAGAATCGCCATGCACCATAGTCTGCAACACCGACGAAGTCTGACGTGAAGAAAAGCCAATGGAAGTCGAAGAAGCTCTGCATGAAAACCTCCGATGGCCAACCCCTCCGCATGCATAACATCGCGGAGGGAGAAGACAAGAGGAGGCAAGATGACCACGAACGCCACACCGGAAGCACTTTTTACCTCGCTTCTTATGAGTCACCAACTCCCAGCAACCTTCCCCCTCAGGATAGTCCGCGCCTTCACCCCCACATGCAGCATCAGCCAGCACCGAACTTCCCCCCTACTCCCTGACGCTTTTGAGGCATAGGCCTCCCCCCCGCAACCCTTGCCGCGCACGGAAGGGCCGCAGCCCTTGCCGCGCACGAAAGGGCCACCACCACCGCCACTCCGCTCGCCCGCCTTCCAGCCCTTCGCACCAAGACCGCCCTTCCATCCCTTCGCACCATCGCCCCCCGCACGCCCGAGAGACTTCACTCGCCACTCCATCGTCGAACTCAACCAAGTTGACTTTTCCTACTCATATTGTGTCTCAAATAAAGTGGTAGTCCGCTTCAATACGCTTGGTATGCTCACGGAAAACAAGAATGATAACCATGTGCTCGTTGTCGACTTGTAGCAATAGAGAAGAACATGAGGTGGTAGCAAGGAGTCCAAGTTCCTCTAGAAAGGAGATGAGCCATGTGATAAATCGTTGATCGTCTATGTTAATTAATGAGATTTATGGTTGTAGTAGTCGAGCAAAAAAAACCAATCAAAAATAAACACATAAACATAAATCAACCAAGTGAAATGAATGTGGACTATGTATGTTTAGCATGGGCAAACCCCAAGGTCAAACACAAGGAAGCAAACGTGATGCGATTCAGGTTTAATTCAGTCAACTTGGTGTTTCAATTTTCAGGAGAATTACTTTTTGTTATTTACTATGCAAATAGAATACAAAAGAATAATGATGCAAATGAACTCGATTTTAAGGAAAATCAAACAACTTAGTCAAATTAAATATAATCGAAATTAAGTTTGATTTAATCAATAAATATTTTTTCTAGAAACCTTATGAAATGATGAATGCAGAAAATATTTTTTTGAGTGAGCGCAGATGATTGACCAAAACTCTAACCTACAAATGGTATGTGTTCGAACCTGCTCCGATGTAAGCAAGAGACACAAGAGTCATAGTTTTACGAAATAATGTGCATGCATGAAAAATCAATGATTTTTAGGGATTTTTAAGCAAGTTTTCAAACAAACGGAATCTAAAATTGATGAAACTTGTTCGGAAACCTAAACGTGATGGAATAGAACTATTCTAATTTTTTCTAGAGCTTTTGGACACTTTTAATTTTGTATGAATTTTTAACCGAAACAAAGTGAGTTTTTGGTAATTAATTTCTAGTAAATCCACAATATAAAATCAAGGGTTTTTATCATGTGTGCTCCTCCAAGATATTGCAATATCAATTATGCCCCTCCCTTTTCGGGAATATCAATTGTGCCAGTGACTTCTTGTTGTTCTATCACTTGTGCCCCTCCATTACTTTGGTCGTCAATAAATTGAACTTAACCATGGTTTAATCAAACCATGATGTAGTTAAGAGGGGCATATCTGAAAGAAAATCCCCCACCTCGACCATGGCTCCATAAACTTCAGCCTCTCCAGGCCCATCATCGACGTTGGCCGGTGGCCCAATCCCCTGCCCCACGTTGGACCCACCGCCATCAATATTGGCGCCGGTATCGCCGACCTCGTTGTCGCCCACCAGCTCCTCTCCCTCGGCTTCAAGGTCACCGTCCTCAAAGGTTGCACCTGCCCCGACAGTCGCGTACTAACCCGCAAGATGCAGGGCATGGGCGTTGTCGCAACCGTCGAACTCAGTGGTAGTGTGCTCACATGTATCAACAAAAACCCCTTCGGCATCCTCGCACGCCAGCTCGGGTTTCCCCTCCACAAGGTCCATGACAATTACCCATTGTACCTCCCTGACGGGCATGCTATTGATACTACCATTGATGTCCATGTCGAGATATTGTTTAATCAGCTCCTTGAGAAGGTTTGCAGTCTACGACAAGTTGTCATTGACGAGCTGCAAGCGGTGGATGTCTCGCTAGGAATCGCATTGGAGGCATTCCGAGAAGCTTATGGGGTTGTAGAGGCCGATGAGAAGAGGATGTTGCTGGATTGGCACCTTACAAATTTGGAGTACGCTAATGCGACTTCATTGTTGTATATGTCAATGGTGTATTGGGACCAAGATGATCCGAATTAGATGAGAAGGGATCACTGCTTCATTCTTGGCGGGAACATTCGATTTGTGCATATGTTAGCGGAGAATTTGTCGATACTCTACGGGAGGACTGTGAGTAGAATCCAGTACGAGTGTGACAGTGTCATGGTGTACGCTAAGGGGCAAGTGTTCAGAGGAGATGTGGTGATATGCACGATTCCATTGGGAGTGCTAAAGAAAGAGCGCATTGGGTTCGTACCCGAGCTCCCATCGAAGAAGCAAGAAACCATCAATACATTGGGGTTAAGGTTGCTAAACAAAGTCGCAATGTTGTTCCCTTGTGACTTCTGGAGCGACAAGGAGGGGTTGAGGAGGGGGAGGATGGGTAGGGATGAGCATCGGGTCGGGTCGGGTCGGGCCCACCTCAGCCCAACTCGAGCCCGTTTAACGTGGCGGGCTTGCGGGCCGGGCCTAGACCCGAATAAATATGGAAAACTCAGCCCAAGCCCGGGCCCGACCCGATGATACTTGGGCCGGGATTGGGTCGGGCCGGCCCGATTAAGAACTAATTATTGCTTGTGATCTTCATTTCCTTGAAATATAGAGAGGTCCAAGGAAAAAAATTCTTCTTCTTCCATGCTTATATTATTTGGAACTTAATCTTGCAACCAAAGAAAAGGAGTAAGAACGATGAATGACAAGGAAGCTATTCCTATTCTAAGAATCCAAGCTCCAACACACATAATAATAAAACACCAAATATATATATCGGGTCGGGCCTCCAACAGGCCTATAAACAGGCCGGCCCACGGGCTTCCGGCTCGGGCCCATCGTTGCCCGAGCCCGGCCCGATAATAGAATTGGGCTGAAAATTAAGCCCAAGCCCACCCGACTATTGCTCGGGCTCGGGCCTGGGCCAGGCTTTATCGGGTCGGGCACCGAGCTGGGTCGGGCCTGCCCTACCCAATGCTCATCTCTAAGGATGGGGGCGGAGGAGGGGGGAGGTTGGGGCGGAGGAGAGGGGGAGGCGAAGGAGGGGGAGGCTGGGGGCAGAGGAGAGGGGGAGGTTGGGGCGGAGGAGAGGGGGAGGCGAAGGAGGGGGAGGCTGGGGGCAGGGGAGGCGGAGGAGGAGGGAGGTTGGGAGCGGATAAGAGGAGGGGGAGGAGGGGGACGAGGAGGTCAGGCTTGGGAGGAGAAGGAGAGGGAAGGAGGAGGAGGATGAGGGGAGGGAAGAGGAGGTCATCCTGGGGAGGAGGAGGGGAGGGAGGAGGAGGAGGTCGGCCGGGAGGAGGATATCGGGCTGAGGAGGAGGAGGGGCAGGAAGAGGAGGTCAACCTGGGGAAGAGGAGGGAGAGGGTGAGGACGGTCAAGAAAGACACCTCAGACCTTTTTCTAATTTATTTCTGCTTGTGTCCCTAAAGTTAACAATTGTTTGCATTGAGGATGGACGACACCTAACCTGAGGAGCACAAGTGGTAGAACGACAAAAAGTCGAGAGCACAACTGATATTCCCAAAAGGGGGCATAATTGATATTGCAATATATCAAAGGGGCACAACTGATAAAAATCCTAAAATCAATGCAGGCCACAATTATTTAAGGTAAATATATTAATGAGAGACTTGAAATTTTGGTAAAATTTTATGTATGGATCAAATTAAAAATCAAATACATGTATCACTCTATAGTTTATTCAATTTATTCAGACTGCCATATGCATGTGTTTGAGTTGAGATTTGGGTACAAATTAAAGAACAAACAGATACACAATCAAGGAATATTTCACAATTTTTGGTGTGATGTATGAGTTTATAAGAACTTTGAAGCACAAATGGGTAAACTATCATGGATTTGCACTTAGAAGATTTTTATAAAATTATGCACACAACATACAATTTTTCTTTGTTTATATTTTTTTTGATATGATGGGATGAACCTCCTATAGAGGTCCGTAGAAGAGACTCAAACCATGGTCTTCCCTTGTGGTTCCATAGACACCTGGCACAACCAACAGACCATTCACTTGTTGTAGCACAAATTCTCGTCTCGGGTGTCCCTCTTGGGATAAAATTGCAAACCAAGTTTTAGAATATAGAATAAGTTTCCAACTATTCTACAATTTTTTATTTTCCAAAGTAGTCAATATTTAATATCCAAACTTATCTGAAAGAGAGGGCTCAAATTGTAAAGTTATAACAGAATGAAAGACACAAAATAGAGTAAGAATACACTTCTTTAATTACCATTGAATGGAGGTACACACCTCCAAATTTCCAATGACTTTCCATGTGGCACAAGCACAACAGTACGGGGACATAGGGGTTAATTAATAGACTTCTTGGGACCTTCGCGCAAAAATTCATGCACGTGAGTGCTCCTTTGCATCCAACGGTGAAGTTGTCGATTTAACTACTGCAATACGATGGTCGGGATCAGAACACGTAGGACTCGTGTATCAAGAGGCTCCTACAATCTAGCGGTGATTGTACCCTGCTCGTACCCTTAGTACTATGGTTTTAACAACTACCAGGAATGTGGCATTTGACATGACAACCAATCTATACTCCTCCGCATGATCAAATACATCCCTTTCCAACAACAATAAATAGTAAAATCGATTCATGCTCTGAGTTACCTTGCTAGACTCTCTTGTTATTCTAATGACAACCTACTTCCCCTATCACCACGCGCATGTCATGCCCCCTCATTTCTTCATCGTGAACCTCCCAAAATGACGCACAAAAACCATATCGACCTCCTATTATTACTCAGCAACCTCCTAATGATATTCCTCCACATTCATCCAATGTTGTTAAATGAAGAAATCTACTATCGGTGTCCTCTTCTGCTAACTTAGTTGTCTAAACCTTTACCTCCACCATACTTCCATGTTATCATCCTTCAATCTTACCACCTAGACGAGGTCCCTTCTAGCATCCACCTCTTGCATGGACAAAGCCATCTTGTTCCCTACCCTAAGCAACCACTCCACACCACCTAGACGAGGTCCCTTCTAGCATCCACCTCTTGCATGGACAAAGCCATCTTGTTCCCTACCCTAAGCAACCACTCCTCGTAAAGTTTATAGCCTTATCTTCCCTTCGGACTTGTAGAAACTTTGTGTACCAAACGGGAAGAGGCCAAGTACAAAATGGTTTTAAAAAACCAAAATACAAGACCAGGCCAATTGTCCATGAAAAAATATCTTTGCCATGCATTTCTTGAAGACAACCCCCAACCAAGGGCAACAGTAAGATAACTCCTATTTTGACTTAATGATTAATGCTCACATCGAGACATGCTTTCCGAGTAGAGACCAGGCCAAGCACCAAGATACCATGCAGCATACACTCCCTAGGTCGGAATCCAGAACTAATTGACCAGCCATTGGAGGTCAATGAGAAGAGGGACAATAACCTTTCCAGGTGGAAACCAATGTAATTCCATTGAGGAAGACGAAGTCATCGCAGTTACCCACATGATGAGAGGTAGCATAGATACTTACTAACAAAGGCCTATAGTATCAGACTACTCACTATATCCATCAGCACAAAAAAACTTTCACCTAATTTATGAGATGCGGAAGGATTGATGGTGGGAGGCTGAGGAATGTTCCTTTTAGAGTAAACTGATGTGAAATATTCCAACAAGTGTCTATAGAGGAGTTGTTGGCTAGAAATGAGAGCTTTAAATTAGTCTGCCTAGTTGTTGCGAGAGTCCATTTTATCCACTCCCAAAAGAGCTAGACATTCGAGCCAAGAGAAATCATCATTCCCCAGATACATAGTTCTTGAGGCTACAAAGAGTTTAGAACTCTCACAACTAGAAGGAGAGAGGTCTGTGCAAGGAGAAGAAAGCTTTCTTAGCCATTAGTTCTTACCATCTTTCAAGGAGATAATTATTTATCTGAAGTGATAACTAAAAAACGAAATCTCATAAAGATGCCGAGCAAGGTCTTTAATCCCAACTCATATCCGACAACCATATATTGATATTTGGAGTGGAATTGATCGAATAATATGAGGTAATAGTCTAGGAGTTAGCGCCCCTAGCAAGGACTGGATGACAGTAGTCAACTGCTAAAGGAACAAGGGAGTGGGCTAAAACCATCTCCAGTAAGCAGGCAATAAGGTGGCAAAGGCAGAGGTCAGAACACTCTTCATACCCTCTCTAAAGGCTAGGAGTCCTACATGTCCTGCTACAGACTATGAGTGGTACAATCGAAACCATTATCGCATCGCTTGTCTGCAGGTAAGTGCAGCGATCGGGGTTTGGTTGTCAACATTCCATTACAGCCTCAGCACAATATATCATGCCCTCCACATCAGAGACCGGAAAAAAGAGATGAGTGGGAGAAGAGTTCCTAAGTAGACCAGCTTGACGACTTTTTGTCCGATAGGTGAGTATAGCATGGTTATTAAGGCGGCAAGGCGACAAGGCGTTACACCCGGGCGCCTAGACGCCTAGGCGTTTTCAAAGTGGCATCAAGAAATTTCAAAAATATTGCATTTGGATGCTAGATTATTAAGAAATTATATCGCATTTCAAAAATACGACATGTATATCACATTTTCAAAATGCGTTATATATATCGCTTTTTGTAAATGCGCAATGTATATCGCATTTTGAAAATGAGATATATGTGTAGTGTGCATGAAAAATAGTCTCCTAGGCGTCAAGGCGTGCCTAGGCGCACCTAGGCGGCCGCCTAGGCGCCTAGGCGGCCCAAGGCGTCGCCTTTTTTTATAAAAGCAAGGCGCATGTTCAAGGCGCACGGGCTGGGGCGCCTGGACGCCTAGGCGGCCGCCTAGGCGCGCCTAGGCGTGCGCCTTAACAACTATGGTAGTGCTAGAAGTGTAGCATAGAGAAGTACCTCCTTTGGCAGAGGTCAGGGAGGAGATCATATCATGATCTACCCTTCTTTAGTCTTCTTAGGACAAGGGATCATATAAGAGCAAAATAAACCTCCTCTTTTGCCAGACTAAAACTTGAGCCTCTTCCTGTTATTCCCGCTCAATTTACGTTCAGAATTCTAGTTTTACTCCAGGGATTCCAGAGTCACGGAGGTTCATATTAAATAGTTGGGCAACCGAGCAAGGGTTGTATTCGGGCTCGAGAAAAATCTCTGACCTGATTACACTAGGGACTTAGAAGTCGAAAGAAAGAACCAAAGAATCAGCTTCACTCATTATCTAAGCAAAATAAGTAGATGGGAGATAGCAAAAATCATTTTATGTATATGTGTAGATCAGAAAAAATCAACAATGACTTGTAATATTTCTTTGGTGATTAATGGTAAAGTTTTTGGGCACATACCTCCGGAAGAGGCCCTTTTTCTTTCAAAAAAAAAGAAAAAATTGGCAATGTGTAATGTGTAAGCACATCGTTTAGGTGACGTACGACCTTGACTTTAGCATTTTTTAAGCAACAACCGTCGATTGTCCAAATTCCCACGAGGGATACATCATCACTAATTAGAGTCAGAAAAATCATTCCTAATCAACCAATCAGTGAAACAGAGCACAAGAACTCTCTCATGGGAAAGAGAAGCATGGTCTAACTAAAGGGACTACGATAAGAAAGAGGCGGATGAGGCTTTGTATATTATATTTTATATAGTTTTTTTAGTCAAACAGTTTATATAGATGAAGAACATAATGAAGTTAAGCAGCGCAATGAAGGTAGTCATTCTGACCATTCATGGTAATCTTTCCTTTCACATCCTCTACACGGGAACTTTGTATGCATCTTTTCTTGGTCTTTCTTGTGAAAACTTGGCCTTTATGCATGTATTTCCCACCAATTTGCCTCCACATCCCCATCTCACAGAATTCCAAGTGATTTTCCTATAGAAAAACCAGATGTGTACCCCACTCCAACAAATAGAACCCTAAATTCCTCTGCCTTCCTTCCATCCCCATACAATTAGAGTTTCATGGGAGTATCGACATTAAAATCGAACAGAGTCTCCACTGATGACAGCCTCTCCCATGATGGATGGGCATCCCCATTCACCGCCCTCAAAGCTCCTTCGAAAGCCTATTGCCACCCAACCTCTACAACCACCCATGGACAAACTCTCCCTTTCATAGCCTCCCTGACCTCTGCCAAAGGAGGTACTTCTCTATGCTACACTTCTAGCACTACCACAAAGTGCTCTAGCTTGTTCACCTCTCAAGAATCCAATGCATCAACCATTCACCTCAGTCTGACCATATATGCATGCCCTTAGGAACATTCTCCAGCTCGTATCCCATCTAGCCCCCTTCCTCTGAACATACTCCCTTTATCAACCCCGACTTCTCCTCTCTCAATTAGAACCCCTTCCCCTACCACATCTCCACCTTTTGCACACCTTGCCCTACATTTCGAGCTCCCCACATCCCCAAGAACCCACTAAAAAGGAACATGCTGAGTAGATCGATCGAGCAATCTCCCCTAAGAACCCCCACATCCACCAAGCACTCTAAAACCATAGCACCCTTAAGGTAATTCACAGAGAAACCCTCAAGCAGGTGCTCGTCAAGCAAACTTCGAGCGACGCGTGCCCAACCTTCAAGGACTCGGCCTCAGAGCATTTTGCACTAAGGTTCTCCAAGTATCTACTTAGGTACACCAGGTTCGGACGAGCAACTCCCCACCACTGAATTTCCATCGAGTAAAATCACCACCCCTAAAGCTGGCTTAGGACCTCCACCTCCAAGCAATCCACGAGGCCCTCATGAACACCCTCCAGATAAAAGGTGCACCCCCACAACCTTGGAGCAACTCGTCATCACCTGAGTGTTGACCATAGTGTTAGTTTATAGACAACCCATTGAGAATACTTCCTAAACTATTTTACTCATAATTCTGATCTTATGCAGCTTGGGTAATCACTTTCATTAATATCAAAAATTGTTTACATGAGGCTCGTAAACCTTAGCATGGCTTTTTTTAAAAGAAAAAAGGGTCGCCTCCGTAAAGGTGGGTGACCTTAATACAGCTTTAAACAAGAAAAGTTAAACTAAATACATAATAAAGTCCTTAAAAAGGAAACTACGTGATATAGCTAAGGCTAACATGGCCTTGAAAGGAGAGAAGTATAAGAACATGAAAACTTCAAACCACAACACAACAACAACAAAACCTTTTCAAACAGTTAAGTAGGGTCGGCTACATGGATTCCTCGCCTCCATTCAGATCTATCTTGGATCAATCCCGAGCTTATATCCACAAAACTAAGATCCCTTCGTATGGTCTCTTTCCAACACTTCTTGGGCCGTCCTCGCCCTCTCATAGCCGTCTCAACATCCCAACACTCGCTTCTCCTAACTGGTGCATCAGTTGATCTTCTTTACAAATGACCAAACCATCTTAAGCGGTTTTCTCGCATCTTATGCTCAATCGGAGCTACACCAACTTTCTTTCTAATTGCATCATTCCGAATCCGATCTTTACGTGTGTGTCCACGCATCCACCTTAGCATTTCATTTCTGCTACATTCATTCTCTGCACATGTCTATGGTTCACAGGCCAACATTCATATCCATAGAGCATAGCAGGTCTCACGGTTGCTTTGTAAAACTTTCCTTGAATTTTTAAAGGAATTTTCTTATCACAAAGAACAGCATAGGCTCCTCTCCACTTGAGCCAGCCTGCATTTATTCTATTAGTATCATCTCCATCAATTCCCCCATCATGTTGCAAAATAGATCCCAGATATCTAAAAGAATCTCTCTTCTGAATGTTATCGTCGCCAAGGTTTAAAAAAACGAAAAGCGGAATGAGGCGGTTATCCTGGAATCGAGGCGAGGCGTAGCCTCGAGGCGGTCGAGGCGTAAGCCTCAGTATTACCACCCAAAATATGTAATTTAATAGAGAATATTGTAATAATATTAGTAAGACAATGTTATCTAATAAGATTTCAATGTTCTAAAGCAATTAAAGCATATTTCAAGTAACTTCTCAAAAACAACAATAACAAACATCGCCGCTAGACTGTGTGTGTTAATGTAAAAGTCTAAAAGTTTAAAGACAGAAGATTAAAATGGTTACAAAACATGATATAAGTTCGAATATTCTACTTCTATTACATGACCAATAGTTCAAAAATCCAAAGTAGTATTAAGAGGGGTAGCTTCGCCATATCCATCCTAAATTCCTAATCAAGGTTCAGGGCGTTCTGGATTCTCCTGCTCATTGACATTGGCTCCTCCAACTACAACTTCTGCAAAAAGATCATCATCAGAAGAACTACTGCTGATTGGATCATCAAATGAGTCATCCATATACTTCAACCTTGCTTCATCTTCCCCTTCATCGCTAACTTCATCATCCTGAAACTCCTCCTCATCAACGTCCACCACTGCTTTACCTATTAGATAATACCAATATTACTTAACTTACTTTTGTTGTGTGTAAATTAAAATAACAATAAGCTCATTACCTTTGTCCTTCCTCCTCTTCTGACGTGAATTTCCTTGTCCATCAACTTCATTCTCGACTTCTACAACGTCATCCTCAATGGGAGTGTTCGCATCAAGTTCTTGAAACGCTTCGAAGTCACAACTTTAGAGCTCCGACACACATTCATCACCAGAATCGACGTCATCCAAGCATAGAGGATCCTCCATGGTCTTTCTCCTAATCTCTCTATGCTTCAACTTTAGGTTGAACATCACATAGACAAAATCATTCAATTTTGCTTGTGTAAGTCAATTCCTTCTCTTTGTGTGGACCTAGTGCCAGATTTCCAATATCAATAAATATTGTATCATAAATCTTAATAGAATGTAATTGTTAATATTACCTAATTAAAAGAACTCCAGTTGCGCTCGCACCCCGACGCACTACAAGTCAAACTCAAAACTCGGATGGCAAATTTTTGCAGCTCAGGACATTCGTCCCCAAATTGAGACCACCAATCCGCTGAAAATGTTATATTTCACAGTCATGTTAAATCTTAGATAGTTTTCAATTGAAAGAAATAATATAATAAAACAAAATATATACTAACCAGGACTCCTCTTCTTGCGCGTACTTATTGCGCTTTCCCATCCAAAAAAACCTCTTGCGTGCTTAAAAGCATCAATCTTTAAATCAAATTTTTCCCTTGCAGATGGATCATTTACCATCCTCATGATGCAATCAAACAAGCCTTTTTTAATTTCAAAGTGTTTGGAAAATGAAGGCTCGTATGTACATTGTGGATTGAGAAAGTATGATGCCGCATGCAAGTTGGTATGGAGTTGACGATCCCATCTGTCATCCACAATATCCCACAATGTTCGATATTTTGTTTCATCATTGCCCAATGCTTTCGCCATTTCTTCCTTGGCTCTATCCATGGCCTCGTAGATGAAACCCATTAGTGGATATTTTTCGGAATCCACCATCCGCAAAACCAAAACTAACGGTTTCGTTGTTTGTATCACGTAGGCAACACCAGGCCAAAAAGTTTTGCTTCTCAAAATTGTTTGACTCACACTTTTCCCTTGAGGCTTAGAAGCATAAGGACTCTTCTTCCATTTGCTGGAAGTAAAAAAGGATTCCAAAGGATCCTTCATGCTCATCAACTTCTGTAGTGTGAGAAAAGCCGTAGCAAAACGTGTGACCGCTGGACGTACCAAATCTCCGCCAATTTGCTTCCTTACCATGGCCAAAACCCATCCATGCGCATAGATGTAATTAATAATCCTTTTCGCTTTCTTGAACACAAAGGCAGGTAGAGGCAATTTCAAGATATCTTCCAACATCAAGTCTATGCAGTGGGCTGCACATGGAGTCCAGTAAAGGTGCTTCCTTTTCTCCATCAACATTTGTCCAGCCGCCTTGTAATTTGAGGCATTGTCTGTAATAACCTGTATAACGTTGCCTTCGCCGACCTCCTCTACAATCTCATCCAACAGGTTAAATAGCAAGGTAGCATTCTTCACTTTGTCGGATGCATCTACGGACTTCAAGAACCATGTGCCTTTTGGGTTGTTCACCAAGAAGGATTAAAGAACGACCCTTTACATCTGTCCAACCATCTGACATTATGCTGCATCCAGTTTCTGCCCATGAAGCCTTTGCCTCACTCATAATGTCCCCAATACTCTTTACTTCTTCTTTTAAAATCCAACCCCTTAGCTCATACACAGATGGAGGCTTCAATCACCTCCCAAAGGAGCCGACAGCATGAAGCATAGATGAAAAGGAATGGCTACTTGCACAGTTAAATGCCAACCCATTTTCAAAGAAGAATCTACCGATGGAACGACAGACACGACTTCGCTCCTCTTTCTTCCAAGTCTCATTCAATGTAGTTTGATGACCACTCATTCCAATCGTGGTCGTTGGACTTGGACTTCCCAATGGTGATGGTCCGGCAACAAAGAGGTCCATGGGACCTCTTACCCTCTTCATGTTGCTAGATCCAGATGGACTGATTGTTTGGTCTTTTTCACCACCAAAAGGATTTTGCACCTCAAAACTACCAGCTCTACACAATTCTTCCATTTCCATCATTGCTCTTTTACTTTTCTCTTCGTTGGAAGATAATATAGCTTTCATTTCATTCAACACTTCATCAAGAACTTGCGCGCAACCTTTCACATTTTTTCCGGTCTTCGCGAGATGATGCTTGAGTCTAGCGACTCCACCAGTAACTCTCTTACCACAAAAATTGCATTGAACATAAACATATCCTTTAGCTTTTTGAGTCTCCTCCATCTCAAGTTGAACGCAATATTTCCATGCGGGATCATTCCGATTTCCTTCAGAAGTCTTGGGGCCTTTCCTTGACTTCGGCATCTCTATGATAATATGATTTCGAGTAACAAATATAAACAACAATCATAATATTTAACTAAATACGTGAAATGTTAGTTGAATAACTATAAGATAACATGATCAATTCTTTTAATAACCTAACGAAATTTGGATTACAAGTTACAACTCTTATACCTATGAGTCTATGACAACATAAACAATACCAAGGCACCAAAGGAGCTAGTAGCCTAGTACTAAAAAAACCAACCAAAATATTTTACAAAAAACATACCTAACTGCATTGTAGGGTGGAGGCGAGCTAAGCCGTAGGCGCGCGAGGGGCTGAGGGCTTCCCAGCACGCAGGCGATGGCGAGGAGGACCTCCCTACACGCACGCAGGCGGCGCAGAATAGGGCGATAGGCCGGGGCAGTGAGAGAAGCAGCAACGGCGAGGGCTTCTGCAGACCGCAAGAAGTTCCTGTTCTTCGGGCGATAGGGCACGCAAGATGCGAGGGGAGGAAATGGGTTATAAGTAGGTCACGTGCGAAGCACGTGACCCACTAAAACCCTACAATGCCTCAGTGTTGCGCCTCGCCCCGCGCCCCGCCTCAGGCCGCCTCGCCTCGCCTCGGGCATCGAGGCGTTCGCCTCGTAGATACAGACCGAGGCGTTCGCCTCTGAACGGTTTTCCAACGCCTCGCCTCGAGGCATACGCCTCGAGCGCCTCGAGGCGCGATTTTTCAAACCATGATCGTCGCCAGTCTTCACCTCTCTTCCTTCGCCATCTCTTCCATCAAAGGTGCACTCCATATATTCCGTCTTAGCCCTACTTATACGAAATCCTTTAGTCTCCAACTCATGTCTCCAAATCTCAGGCTTCTCATTTACTCCATCTCTAGTCTCGTCAATCAACACAATATCATCAGCAAATAATATACACCATGGTAACTCATATTGAATGTGACTTGTCAACTCGTCCATAATCAAAATAAAAAGAAATGGACTCAAAGTTGAACCTTGATGTAAACTAATGTTGATGTCAAAATATCCGGTCTTCCCAGATGAGGTCCTTACACAAGATAAAACCCTATCATACATGTCCTTTATGAAGTTAATGTATAGGACAGATACTTATCTCTTCTCCAAAACTCTCAATAATATCTCTCGTGGGACAGAATCATAAGCCTTCTCCAAATCAATAAAGATCGTATGAAGGTTCTTCCTTTAGCTTTATAAATCTCCATTGTTCTCCTCAACAAATGGATGGCTTCAATAGTTGAGTGACCTGGCATGAATCCAAATTGGTTTTATTTTACGTTGGAAACTTGCCTCAACCTTCTTTCGATCACACGTTCCCAAATTTTCATAATGTGACTCATCGTCTTGATACCTTTATAATTTGAACAATTTTGAATGTCTCCTTTATTCTTATAAAGAAGCACCACGATACTCCTTCTCCAATCTTCAGGCATTTTCTTGCTTCGCCAAATAACATTGAATAGATTCGTAAGCCAAGTCAAACCACGCTCACCTAAAACTCTCCATACTTCTACAGGGATGTCATCCGATCCTACACCTTTCCCGGGTCTCATAACCTTCAAAGCCCCATCTACTTCATTTCTTTGTATCTGTCTATAGCTTGTACGATTCAAATAACTTTCACTACTAGCTAGATCACCCAAAGTAATCTCTCTATGTCCTTGCCCAATGAAAAGTTTATGGAAGTACTGCTCCCATCTAGTTTTGATATCCTTCTGAGTAACAAGCTTTTTGTTTGATGAAAACTTCAGACCATGATAAAAAAAATATTTTTGTATTGAGAGGTGGTAGAGCATATTCTCCTACCTCCCTCTTTTCTTCATTGTTTCATTGTGCTCCTTGAGATTCAAATCCTCAAATATGCATGTGTTGGCTTTCTTCTCCCCAATCTCTTCTTGAAATCTGACATTTCATATTTCATCCACCAATCACAAAGAATCCATCTTTTCTTCCAGACTTTTCTCTGATTAACTCTAGTTATATTAATCCTCTCTAAGGCCTATAAATAAGGCCCGTATATCTCCTATGAGGACAAAACTCAATACATCTGGTAGAAATCTTTCATATGCTCCATTTCTCATTCTTTCAAGAGATTTCACAAGCTTAGGCTCCCAACTTGCTCAATCTAGTCCTTAAGCTAATTTTAAGATGTGCCAAACATTCATCATCTAAGCAAGCTTTGTGTTTATAAGTTTGATGGTAACAAGCCTATCGTTTTCTAATTTTTTGTACGTAGGTACTTGTATGTAGGTTCCCTTCTCAAGAAAAGAAGAAATCCTTCATGAGTGTGTTTAAGGGAATATACAAGAGGCAAAATATCTTCATTGAAGTAGCATGAATATGAGACAATTCTCTGAAGAGAGAGCAGAGATGAATCTTAGAATAGGAGGTTCTCGGTCGTGATTATTACCCATCATATTACAATATTGTGTACTTGTGATTTGAATATTCTTCACAAGTAACTTATGCTTCTTGTTTTAATCTTATTTGCATCATCTCAACCTCCCACACTTGTAACCGAATTCATATTTGATATTAGAGCAAACTCTCGAGATATATAACTTGCTTGGCCCAATATATGACATGCTTGGTTGATGGATGAACAACATTCTATGTATGTTTCTAATCCGTGACACCATGCTCGACGGTAGGGTCTAGTTGTTTTTTTCCTACCACTACTCAACTAACATATGTAGTCAGTGTGAAGCTAAGTTTTGAATGTGTGGACATTCTTTGGCTATCTCCCTATTCTTATAAAGTGTGTCTGCACCTCCTTCTCCGCGAGATTTTTCCGTGGTACCTTGAGATCATGCTCTCAGCTTGCACTAGTGGCTTTGAAGTAATACAATAAAAGATTTGGTCGAGGGTGCAACTCCCCCACCACCTTCTCCAACAGTAGACATGCTCTCCTTGGAGCCAAAAAAAACAGAAGACCGTATCTACTACTCCAGCAGTAAGATGAATGAAGCTAATCTCCGCCCAAAAAAACAGAAATGTGACAAGTTAAAGGGTTCTTTTTCTATGTTTTTTCGGGATTCCAGGACCCGACAATAGCTTAACCAGCAATATTTATGTTGGACTGATATAAAATACTCATATTCCACATCTAACAGATCAGTCAACTACTGCAACATATAAAAATCAGAACCCTGTTTCCTTCAATAAAGGAAAAAAAATAAAGAACCTTGTGTCTACACGTTAAAGCGTCTCCGGAATCTACATTTTTACATATCATAATCAAGAAGAAGAATTCAACGTTCATTGCTCAATTGACTCCCCACATTCTAACCTAAAAACAGTCCACTTCCAAAAGCAAGCCAAGTATACACGACCCTCCTCCCAACTCGATCCCTTCTCGATTCCGGAAGACGACCAACATTAAAAAAGGACCAGCTTTACTGGAAAAAACTCAACAAATCCAAGAAAGAAAACGTTTTTCCGAGTACCCAGCAAAGAACTCACCTTCTTCGATGAAGGCGGCGCGACCTTCGGCAGAGGTGCCTCCGCCGCCGCGGCGGTAAAGGGCCTCGCCGCCGCAGCGGGCGGTGGCCGCAGCTTCCTGCAGAGCACGTCCCTCAGAGAGGAGAACCTTAGCATCCTCCCCGCCATAGCCGCCGCCGAGAGGGAGAGGTGCACCGAGGCGGTGTTGTGTATGGGTGCGCTGTTTGCGCAGACGAGTATAAAAAACTCAAAACAGCTGCAGAATCTACATGTCAATTTATCAATTGATGCCATATATGTCAATTTATCAATTCTGTCATATATGTCAATTTATCAATTCATTTCTTGATTAGACAAATGAAGTAGTTGCTAAAAAAGATAAGCCCATATGCTTAGTTATAACATATACTAGTTGGTACCCATGCGCTCCACGGGTGAAATGATATGGCATCATTATGTCAAATCAAGTCATGAAATAAGATGTTTTGCTACATACATTATCAAGCTTTACGTATACACATTTACAGTCCCACATACTTGTGCCATTTTTCATTTCATTTGTTTTATTCTCTTTTGACCCTTGCTCACTTTGAGCCTTTATTGTTTTACACCCATTTTATTTCTTGGTGTTGATATAACGATGGGTATCTTGTAAGTTTTGTGTTTTTTTTTAATTTAAAGTCATACCAATAAATTGTGTAATTATTCATCGACACAACTTTATTTTATTGGCGTTAAATTTTGAAGATAGGAAGTTTGTAGGTTAAATTCATAAAATGCAAAATTGTCCTACGATATCCTGGGATTTCTCTGTTTAGGAAGTACTTGATATCCTCATGCCGGTTATCATCCTCAAAAGTAAATGCTTTAGTGTCTATAATATTTTTAAAAAATCAACACCATACATAAAGTCATTACTGAACGAAAATTCGGCTAAGGGAGTTGTGGTTAGGTTAAAAATCTTCTATCTGTGAACCATTCTTGTCATTGTTTATATTACATATCCTATTCATTTTAATGTTTATACCTCAGATCTCCAAAGCAGCTAGAATAGTTGTAGACTTCGTTTAATAGCCATTGGAAGTTGTTAATAGCCATTGGAAGTTGTAACCAAATTAAATTCCAAATACAAAAGCTTGAGTTTCAGCCATTGGACTCATCATGCAAGTCACCAGATTGATCACCTCCTTGTACATTTCGATCTAAAGTCAGGATATGGTTGCCTATACACCGAGATTTAAGAGAAAGATATAAGATTGATCGTACTTAGGTAAAATCACGTGCTTTCGACTACACAAACATCTCGATATCTTTGTAATTTTACAAAAAAAAAAACAGAATGTCAGCACATGAAAGATAGGAAACATGAACAAATTAGAAGCTATGAAAGTCACGAAACAAAGATATTCGCAATCGAATTAAGGAGAAATAAATGGGAAAATGTATTGGTCATCGAGAAAATCCAGATCATAAAACAGACACCCAAAAGTAATAATTAAGATTAAAGAGAGGGATAGTCTGGGTCGGTCACCAGAGAATATGAAGATCCTATAACAAAAGAAAACAAATCAAGCAAACAAAGGGGACCCAGGAAAACGAAGGTGCGATTGGAGTGGGTGATGCGGACGATGTTGAAGTCAGCGAGGGAGATGTAGGTGTGCTTCCAGACACAGCAGTGATCTGAGGGAGAGGCACATGCAATGAAAAAAAGGGGTAGATGACGGAGATCTCGAAGCAGGAGTGTTCAAGGTAGACGATGGGGACAAGGCGGAAGGCAGTGAGGAGGGAGGGAAGACGGAGGCGCCACCTGCGGAAGGCAGAGAGGTGACGGCGACGAAGGAAGGAGGGGAGCAAGAATGAGCTCCAGATAGAGGCATTCTTGGAGGAGATGGCGGCCCGGACGGAGGGAAGGTGTGCACGTTTGGCAAAGCGGCAACATTATAGGGTTTGTGCGCGTATGCGCCGAGGGGAGAATGGGAGAGGTGCCACAGAGGGAGTTAGTTTTGAGGAATGATGGGTGGTTGCGCGTGTCGAAGTGGGTGCAGGCGCGTAGGACATCGGAGTAGGCACGACAATGTGGAAGCTTAGGAGAGGTGGCCGATGCGGCAGCCCTATACAGGATTGGCTGAAATGGAAAAATGGAAAGATGGGTAGAGGCTAAGGGTAAAAATGGAATTAACGTGTGAAAAATTAATGTCAGCTGAAGCAGCTGACGCCTTTTAATATATGTTATATAGATGTGTGGAAAAATGGACTGCTCCGTTCCTATTTTTCCGTAAGTTTTTTATTTTTTAAAAATATCATCATGTGATATTCGTCTATATGTCCCTCCATTATACCTTTCGGATTTCGCCGGAAACAGGGACTCATATACCTTCCATCTAGAACATGTAAATTCAATGGTCTAAACATTGTTGTAATCGATATGTTCCAAATGGATGGCATACGAGTCTTTCTTTCTGACGAAATTCGGATGGCATATAAGAGGGATATATATAGATGAATATACATGGTGATATTTTACGAAAAAATTAAAAAGAAATATCTAAAATGAGGCGGGGGCAGCCATGTTAGCTGCCCAGTGATCCTATGAGAGCCAAAACATGTGAGAGCGAGAGAGCATGCATTGTGGACCACATGATCCAACCAGGAGAAAGAAGACCAGGAGAGAGAAAACATAATCATGTGATCCAAAATGCATGCTCTCATGCTCTCACATTTTTTTGCTCTCATAGGATCACTCATATATATATATATATATATGGGGGCCTTTCAATGAGACGTGGTCCTTCCATCCCTATGGAAGGCCAGCGATCTAGGCCATCGGATTCAAATCCAACGGCACCTTCAATTTTGTTACCCAAAAGGGCATTTCGGTCATCAATTTTTGCATTAATTATGTATGCTAATTAATATTATGAAATACTAAATTTAGATAGTTTTATTTTTGGTATTTTTTGCAATACCATATTTAAAAAATATTTAGTTTTGTGCTGGACAATATTATCTGGGGTATATGTTTGTATCCTCGCGCATTTTTTTTTGTAGAATTCAATATTCTTTTTGTAACGCCTGTATATTTTTTTGTAGAATCCGATGTTTATTCAAAAAGTCGTCCGCTAATTGTAAATTTTGCATGTTTCTTTGTACACGGTAGTAATTAATGTGTGGTTCATTGTAACGATTGTATGGTTCTTTGTATAATATTAATACAATGCACATCAAATATACAAGACGTGCAAAAATTTCAATTTTCATTCGCAATCAATTGATTTGTACAAATACATCATAAATATGTATAATACATAGCAAAAATGTATAATACACATTAATATTGTATAATACACATCACTATTGTATCAAACTGAGAATCAATCCTCATCCAGGACTGGTTGCAGCAACATGATACACACGCCATCATTGCCATTGCCCGCTATTCCTGAAGATTGATCCATCACCGCTCAAGAAGCATCGCAACTTCGACCTTGTCGTCGATCACTAGAGGGCGTGTGTCGCCCCCTCCTTGGATGCCGCTGCCATAATAATATTCAGACGTCAAGACAAAAAAAAGAGAAATTTATCAACACAAACCATCTCCGTCGTGGGAGATGATGTAGCCGTGGGAGATGATGAGGCGGACGAGGACGGAGCCGATGAAGCCGTTGCCGTCGGTCACACAGACGGTCTCCATCTCTCTCTCTATCTCTGTCCCTACTCCTCTTTGGCAGATCACTTGGGTCCAAATCTTTAAGAACACGTATATGAAAAATCTAAAACATGTAGCACAAAGAGATAAGGAACAAGGTGAGACAGAGAAGAACACGTGCAACAACACCTAAAATTGAATCATATCCTGAAAATAACATCGGATTCAACTTTGATTAGAACACGAAGCACATATTAAGCAAAGGTATGGAGGAGTTCAACCTACGAGGAGACCCTGAAGCACGAATCGAATCTTGCAATTAAACAAAAACAACGGCATCCATCAACGAGAAGAATAGTAGAACTATAGAGGATTGGTGGCGTGAATGGCAAATTAGGAGAGAGAGAGAGAGAGGCAACATTAATGATAATTACGAGAGAGTAATTAATGAGAAGATATTTTAGGTGGTTGTATACTATATTTAGATGATGGATAATGACTAAAATGGGTTTTTTGTTAATTAAATAATATTATAAGCAAACTTTTTTAATAACCGTCCGATTAATTACGAATGGATGGGATCGCTGGCCTTCGATAAGGATGGAAGGACCACGTCTCATTTGAAAGATATCCTATATATATAAATGCGTCCATATAGAGAAAGATGACCCAGAAGGCTGCTTTGCCAGGAGTCGAACCTAGTCAGGAGAAGTCTCTCCTCTTGTCTCCCACCGTCAGCCGACTCCTATTGAGATATGTCAAAAGCAGGTCCGATTACGCCTATTCCTAATCCGAAATAGAATGTCACGACTGACGTAGGGATCTTGCTGTTAGGTCTAGGTCTTTGTGGGCCCGACTTCTTCGCTATAAGCTCGCTCATCTCTATGACTGTATATAGTAAGATATTCCAATCATGAATGGGATCAAAAAAGTAGGCGAATTGGCTCATTAGGGATATATATAACAAAGGCTCAGTCGCTGGCGCATTCGTCATTCCAAACCAAAAAGAAAGGCGAAGTCATAATACGCGGCTCTCTTCGGATCAGTCGAAGACTGGGAGGGGAAGGTCGGATAAAGAAGAAAAAAGTTTGACCTTAACTAGATAAATCTCTTTCCTTGGGCCAATTAGAGTGAAAATGCCCTAAACTCAGCTGAGGCTAAGCCCGATTGGCCCGAACTATCCAAGAAGACACTCGATTCCCACCCTTATCCCATTTTGGCTGTCGAGAAGTGGAAAATGCTGACCTATGATGACGTTGTTCCCCTGAGGGATTGGGAAGTTCTATCTACATACTCCTTTCGAAAAAGGGCAAAGCACGTCGAAAGGGCCAATCGAAGGCACAGAGGAAACAACCCAAATCCAGTGAAAAGCTTCGACATCACATCCCAGTCTTTCTCAGTCGTACGAGCTAGGAAGCAGAGACAGGATCGTAAATGGATTCGAGTACCATTCTAATCGCCTCTTTCATGATCTTTTCTATAGGTAGAACTACTGTGAGCGGTCTAATTCACTCCCCCCTAATATATAATGGGACGTCACAATGGAATGCCCGGGAAAAGAGAATGCTGGCACTCTTTCCCAACTGATTAAGAGAGCTCGGACTTCTTTACAGTACAAATTCCCCCCGGAATTTTCTATTTTCTTTTTCTTCACTATATATATAGGGTAAAATGGGGCTGCCCCCTCGGAGTAGCCAACTTGGCTACTCCCACCCCTATTTTCCCCTCATTTTTTCATTTCTTTGGAAAATAAAAATTTGTATATTCATCACTATATCCCTATAACATTCTATTAAAATTTCTCAGAAACAGAGACTCCTAGGCCCTCTATCTAGATATCATTTTTTTAACGGTCGCAGGATTTTTTAAATCGACCATGTTTGGATGGAGGTCGTAGGAGTCTCTGTTTCTGACGAAATTTTAATAGAATATTAGAGAGATATAATGATGAATTTACAAATTTTTATTTTCCAAAAAAATGAGGGAAAAATAAGGGTGGGAGTAGCCAAGTTGGCTACTCCCAGGGGGCAGCCCCATTTAACCCATATATATAGGGTGTTTGATCCTCTGAGAGCTAAAAACTGTGAGATCATGAGAGCAATGATTCTGGACCACTAGATTTTATCATCTCTCTCCCGATTGATTGCATGAGGAGAGAGTTGATCCTGTGAGAGCTAAAAATTGTGAGCATGAGAGCAATGATTATGGACCACTAGATTATGTCTTAAAGAGGACCCATTTTGTATGATGTCTAACTTATGTATAATGTACTAAACCGTCTCCCATTATAATAGGGTCAGTTACATGGATTCTTTCTCAAATCCTTGTTGAAAGATTCGACTAATTTTTACGCTGACTGTCGACTACCTAACGCAATCCCTGCATGAGTGGGATTTGAATCCTGATCTTTTGTGCGGTAGATACACTGACTGCCACTAGACATTTAAGTGGGTACAACTTAAGTTTTGAACAAAGTATAAACTAGTTTAAAATCTGTTTTGAATTACTTTTCAAAAAAGAAAATATTAATTTTACAAAAAGAGTTGGATTATTATATATAGTATTTTATCTTTATATGAAATGTTCTTTTTTCAAATAGTTGTGTATGCATTATTAATTAATTAGTTTATCATAAAAATGAACTTTAATTATATGTATCATGTACAACATTGTATGTATATAAGTATCCACCTATTTGTATATGATGTAAATGCACGCTCTTTTTAGAGTCAAATCAAGGTCGTAAAAGTCTCTAGTCGTACTTGGTCAGTCGAGTAACTTACTAATGATTAATTGGGAGTCGGGAGAGTAATCAGATTTAGTCAGTCTTTAGTCATTTTTCAATTTCTTTTAGTTATTATAGATATATAAATCTATTTTTATGCATATATTCTTATAAATTTGCATATATTTAGGTATTTCCAATACTATAATAAGACTTTAGTAATAAAATAAAAGAAGCAAGTGAAATAAAAGAAGTAAAAGAAGAAATTAATAACAAAGTATTTGCTAGTAATCAAGAGATAATGTTTCAAATCAAATGCAACATGTCAAAATACAAACATTTAGCTTAACAAAAAAAATCTAATGGCAAGTAAGACTAGTTGTCATCATATAAATGTTATCATCATCCAAATCAAGATCGTCTTCTTCTTCATGAGTGCCGTAAAATTCAATTCCTCCCCTTCCTCATTCATTGGAAAATCAATTGAGCCCAAAGATGAAGCTCCCTTGCCCAGCTCGCCTCTTTTTCTTCTTCTCGATTCCATATTCTCTTCAACACCACTTGCATGCGCATATGAACCCCAAATCAATCCTTATCCTAGAAAGACCTTATCATCATGTGCTTGTAAGTTAGCATCACATGTCCACTCTTCTAAGTGTGCATGACCACGAGAAGAAAGACGATATCTTTGTTTCTCCAGTTGATGTTCCTCCATATTTGAATTGAAACATGCATAAACAAGATCGTCATTGTCTCCATTGTCTCCAACCTACCTCTCTTCTTGATATGGATCTGAAAGTGACATTTAAAGTAACATATCGTCAAAAAAATATTTCAATTACTAGTATTCTATTAAGGTAGTCCAGTTGATTCATTGCCGATTCAAAAGTTCTCCTATTATGATTGCATCCAGATGATAAAGATGTCATGCTCAAGATCATAGCAATAAGTTTTTTTAATGTGTCCACGAGCTAAACTCAACATATATAATTTCTTCAGTTAAGCTCTTCAATGATGTCCGTCTCTTCTGTTCGTGCCACCTTGGTCCTTCCTTCCTCCTTTGCTTGCCACTACTATGGATTCCATTCTTGATAAGATGGCCAGAGTAGTGGAAGAACCCCATCCCAACCCAAGAAGATTAAGGGCAAGCTTCTTCTTGTCCCACGACCGGTAAGCATAACAACTACATAATAAAGTTTGCTAATAGTTTGGGTTTGAGATCGTTCTGGGAAGGATAATTTGGGTTTTCGGACGAGAAGGGGTTGTGTCATCTTCATGGACAGGTAACCATATAGTAGTTAAAATATAGAAATATTAAATTATTAATTAAATGAATAAAGTAAAAAATGAATTACAAGAATTAAAAATTGTGAATGGTAATACCTGTTGAGAAATTTTCATCATTTCTAGACAGGTGTCTCACAGCTAATTGTTTGCCAAACACTCACTGACCATATATGTACTCAAGCAGTCCCTTCATGGTGATGATATCTTGTTTATCCAAAATTCAGATGAAATATCTCCATGCAATCCATGAATCCTCTCATCATTACCATATTCATTTCAGACATACCATATTCCTTGTAAAAGAAATATGGATTAACAAAATTAAGCTACAAGATACAACGGAGTATCAATCCTTCATTTTGATCTTAGAGATGATGTCATCACAAATATCTTATAGATGACTCTGTGTTATTGAAAAATAACCCAATCTCTAGTTTGGCCTCTTTAAACTCCTTGTAGACAAATCCTATGGATTGGCACCGACTTGTATCAACCGCATGCGACAAACGAACTGAAGGCTTGAAAACTCGGATTACAAGAGCGATATAGTTCCAAAAAGTAAGGCTGAAGATTACGGATGCCCCTCCTTATCCCTTTTTTATCTTCAATCATTTGCAATTATTTCATTCGTAGGAGGAGAACATCAACCAAGGTTTTAAAAACCGAACCGAACCGGCCGGTTGAACCGGTTAAACTAAGAACCTGAAGAAAAACGGTTCAACCACCCGGTTTTTATTCAAAAAATAAAAACCAGTCAAAAATCGGTCAAAACCCGGTTGGACTGCTTAAACCCGGTTGAACCAATTGAACCAAACCACCAGTTCAACCATCCATTTTGACAGTCTTTTTTTGATAATTGATAAAATGTAAACTTTTAAAAACTATTCATCTCCTCACCCCAGAATATAGTACTCATTTATCTCTTCTCCTTCCACATGTGTCAATGATCCATTATCACCTCCTCCTTCCTGTCATATAAGCATTGCCTCTCTTCTCAAATATTAAATGAGTTTGTCTACTTCGAACAACAACAAAGGAAGAATATGTTGTCATACTAATACTACGAGAAGTAATACATTAAAAACACTTGTTATTAATTAAAGTTTAAATAGTTTTAAAATTGTTAATTTTATACATCACACACATATAAACTTTACAAAATAGTGCCCTTTTTGAGTTTTTCTAATAAATTTATACCCTAACATTTAGCAATGTCTTTTACACTCCTATATTCTTAAAAAATCCACAATATTATCCTTACGTTGGTATAATATAGGAGCACACATATGCTAATAAAATGTCACTAGTATCCGTTTTGTAAAAATATAGGGGGCGCACAATTGTAAGAAAAGGGAGTATAGGTGTTATTGGAAAAACTTGGAAGGACACGTGTATATAGATCATCTAAAGGTATGATGTAGCATTTTTCATATTTATTTGTATGATACTACCGGTCTAAATCGGTTCAACCCGGTTAAACCGTATGAACCAAACCAACAGTACAACAGTTCGGTCTTTTTCAGTTTTTATGAGCTGCTAATGTCATCACCGGTTCGACCGGTCGGTCCCATTGGTCCGACCATAAAAACCAAAAACCGATACTTGCCCGGTTCGATGTCCGGTTCGGTTTTTAAAACCTTGACATCAACCTCAGCTTGTCCTTTTTTTCTAAAATGATTTCAAGTGTGACGAAAGTTGTTGTGAACCTTATTTACCCTAGTCTGGCATTGTCTCTTTTTGTTAGTAAACTTCCACATCAAACTTAATGTCTTTGTATGTGCGTAGATGAAAATCGCGAGTGTTTGCCTTTGTAATTATACTCTTTACCTTTGCCTCTTTGCTCATCTCTCCAAATCCATATCTATGGAATGAAAGGCACATGAACTCCATCATATTTTGTGGATATGTTATATGAATAACAATCTTTCCACTGCAACATTAGTTAAGGCATTATCCGTCACAATTTGAATAATGTGATCCACTCCTATTTCAACAATATGAATAATGTAGTCACTCCTATTTCATTAATGAAGCCATCAACCAACTAGCTAAAGCATTGTCTGCCATAATCTGAATAACATAGTCCACTACTATTTCATTAATGCATCCATTAACCAACTGATAGATATTTTCTACATGTATGTCTCATTGGATGCATCGATGGACTTCAAAAAAAGTTCTCAAGGAGCAAATGGCACAAAAATTCATGATGCTCTTTTCTCACATTTTTCGTCCACGCATCAGTCATTATGGAGCATCATGTCGATGACACTGCAAGTCATCATATGTTTTTTTACTACTTTTTTTTTAAAAAAGGACCCGCTTATTTCATACCTCGTGGGAGTCTTAAGACAAGGACTATACATCCACAATTGCCTCAACCATCTATAGAAAAGGCTTCGTAGTCAAGGCATTTAAAGAAATCAGCAATGTATAATATGCTCAGTTGTATATATAGGAGACAACCATTTCTCGATGATCCTTGGAGAATGCATCTTTTATGATCATCCATGTGACGATCCTTGTAGTGCCACGTTTTTATTCAAAGAATGGGATAATCAAGCTCTTTTCATTGATCCAACATCTCAAATGACATAAATCTCATCTCTCACCCCCTCATGCGATGTGGCTTTCAGACTCTTCTTTATGGCAATGTCAGCTAGGTATAATATCATCTTCTCTTTGTCATCCTTGACCCATGTAGTCACGTTTACCTTTTTTTAGTGCACAAGATGTTGTTTGAACATGTAAACCTCTCCTTTCACCATCTTCATACATAGTTTGCAAGTAATTGTGTTTGGATTGGCATGGTTCATAAGATGTCTGAATTTCCATGCAGAATTAATTAAACATAATGGCACATAAAATGATGATCTGTAGCCATCTACATTGTCACAAACTTACAAGTTAATATAAACAAGTTACTATTACAAATAATGATATAGTAAATATATAACAGAAACATGTTGCAACATAAACTAAATGTACAACATGGTAGCAAAGAATCAATTATCATCTCAATATAGTAATCTAAAATACTCGTCAACAATGAATACTAAGCGACACACTTGCACAACATGAACAATCATATATAAAGTCATTACTACTAACAAAAAACCAATTATCATTTCAATAATAAAATAAACAAGTTACAACATAAAAATGAGTAAGCAAATAAACATAACCAACAATGATGTACTGACATGATATGCTAACAAAATACTAACCATAACGACAATATAATTTAAGTTATAAAAAATGGGAATAACATAAAACATGAAAAACAAAAAAATAATAAAATCGTGCCTTATATATTAACAAGAGTGAATAATACTAAGGTACATAGTTACACATTATAAGGAATAATATACTAACTCACTATTACTAACAAAGAATCAACTATCATATCAATATGCAACACAAACAGGTTACAAGTTAATGAATCTGTTATTTATCACTTTATTAGTCGGATATTAAGCTTTTTTCTCAAGTAATCAATTGCATTTAGGCACTTATAGTGCATTATTATGCTATTCAAATTTTATCAGAAATAGAGACTCATTTGCCCTTCATCTAGAACATGTCGATTACAACAATTCTAAGATCGTTAAAATTACTTATTTTAGATGGAAGGCATAGGAGTCTCTGTTTCTGACGAAATTGGAATGACATATAGGAGGGATATAGGGATGAATTTACATGGTGATATTTTTCAAAAAGTAAAAAAACGTGGAAGATATAAACCTCGGTGCATGTAAAATAACATGCACCTTGGTGCATACTCCCTTTTCCATATATATATATATATATATATATATAGGAAATTTATCCAATGCGCACAGGGCCCATTTGAGTTTCGGTGCGCACCATTTCTTGGCCACACACGTGTATTACCAATTTAGTGGTTACCTATTTCGAAGGATGTTGTTTTTGGAAGGAGATTAATATGCAAAGCGATTTAACAATAAGTAGTATTCCAATTATATCGCATCCTAAAAAATAGGAAGATCGTTTTAGAAAGAAAACATTCGAATCGATTATTTCTTGCTGAAAATCGAGATCCAAATACTCATGTCAGTAATATATATAATAGTCAAGTAAATAGTTGTTGCGAGATCAGTAATATCCAAAACAACGGTCAGTAATTTACATTCATTGTATTACATGGTGCAGAATTCAGTAATATATACACAATGGACAAGTAAGTGCTTGTTGTGATGTCAGTATTATCCAAACAACGGTCAGTAATACATTCATTTTATTACATGGTGCAGATTTCAGTAATATATACACAATGGACAAGTAAGTGCTTGTTGTGATGTCAGTAAAACCATAACAAAAGGTCAGTAATTTTCATACTTTTTGTTACTTTGAACAAAATTCAGTAATTTAGAGATGATACTCAAGTAATATATATACAGTTATCAAGTAAATTATTATTTTTGTTTAGTAATGTATATATCCATGTCTTATATCACATGTTCAGTAATGTGTACGATTCTCAAGTAATAGCTACTATGATATCAGTAATAACAAAGTAATGGTCAGTAAGTCATGGGCATTGCTCAAGTAAGAAAGTAACTATTTGTTAATGCAATGCACATTGCATCGACAATGGTATTAGTAACCATTTGTTATGTTATTACTGATCTCACAACACACATTTACTTGACCATTTTATACATATTACTAAATTCTGTACAATGTAACTATTTGGATGTAAATTACTGATCATTGTCTTGATATTACCGATCTCACAATAAGCATTTACTTGACCGAATAATATTTATTACTATCATAGCGTTTGGATCCGCGTGGAATCATTTATTTGAATTGCTTCTTTCCAAAACCGTCTTCCAATTTTTAAGGACGTTGTATAATAGGAAATATAGGATTTTTTTTTAAATATGTCGTAGCCTATAATTAGAAATATAGTTATTGTTAATACACGTGTGTGGCAAACAAATGGTGCGCACCGAAACTCAAATGGGCCCTGTGCGCATTGGATAAGCCCTCTCTCTCTCTATATATATATATTATGTGTGTGTATGTGCGCGCGTAAATAAGTTCATATTTTATCATTCACAATTGCATATTTTAATGAACAGAAGCCACTTGTATATATTCATATATATGTTAGCCTAACTTCATCTATTTTTAATTAATTTATATTAACTCCAAATCAAATAATACTAACTTCATTGTGTAAATATCACTAACATTAACAAATAAAAAATACACAAAATCACAACTTCTATATAGTTCAAATAAAATAAAATTCTAATTTGAGACCAAAAAGCCATAAAGTCAAATATCTCTCACATATAGTCTCCTATGAATCAGTACTTACTTTTGAATTAATGTACATTCAATTACCTATAAATTAAGATCAAATTCAAAAAGATTCGGAGTTCATATGTGAAACTTATGATTTGGATCTATATTGTATATTATACATACTTATTAACTTTGACTTATCATTATATAGAATTAATTTTTTTATTATTTTCTTTGATTTGTATTTTAATAAAGTGTGAAAAAAAACTAATTTTCAAATGCTATACAAATCAAAGGAAAAGAGTTGTTTTGAGTTCATATATAGTATGCATGCGAGTCTCTTTTATTTTATTCTTCTATCTTCTCAATTATTAAAAATCTAAAAAAATATATTAATATGTAATATTTCTCTTTAATTTAATTTTATTTTATCTCAAATATTTCTTTATCTAAATTTAATATAAAATATAAAATACAAATACGATATTTTATATACGTAGAATATCATCAAAAAATGATTTGTACAAATGATGTCTTTTGATCTTGATTCCTTCATCAAATTTGTAGGTCTCATTGAGATGAACAATTTTTAAGAAGAAAAATTCGATTTTAATTCTCTTTTTATTTTATATTTATTTTTTATTGATTTTTATATTTGAATTTTGTAGATGTGACACATGGAGGCTTCTAGAGCCGTCACCTCCGCTCCCCGTAATAACCCGATCTCCTTCTTTGAGAGTCGTTGGACCAATACCCCTTCATCCAATAGCCCTCTTCTTTTCCCCTTCAACACTATACGTGATTTACTCCCTACCCTTTGATCGAGCGAGATCCAACGAAGGAAACTTCATCTCCTTTATCACATTCTTCTCAACCAAACCGTCCCACCCAATGACCACCACAATCGTCGAGCCTCGTCTATCTCTCTTTCTCTCTCTTCCCTTGATCGAGTCCATCTCCAACCACCTCTGAAACCACCACGAACCCTAATTGCAAACCCATCAAAACTCATCGCTCCGCTATTTTCGTGTGCCATCCACCAACGAAGGGAGTGCTAGTAACCGCCAGCTCAAAGTTCCATACAAGTGACAACTCAATGGGGGAATTCTTAAAGGTGAAGATGGATACCCCTTCTAGGTGAGATCCATGGGAAAAAACTCCATGTCGCAGTAGCATAGGTTTTGCTGCTCAAGCTTCATGTAACTCTTATCGAGCGAAGACCTTGGCCGAAAGCCTCCGATCTTCTGCTAACTCTTAGGCAAACAAAACATGTAACCAACCTTAACTCCTTACTTCCCCCAATTCTTTATTCTATCTACTATTCTTCTTTTGTGATCCTCGAACCCATCTTCATCATCTTCTTCTTTTCTCGATCAAATCTAAACCCAACGATACCATCGCCCCATACACTCAAATATAGTTCCACATCTAAAACTCACGAAGTGTGGGTGTGGTTTATAAGTGATGGGATTACTACTTGACAACTTGAGCTTAAGCATTTTAGGTGGTCGTCAACAGATCTATTTGGATCCGAACCCAACAAGTTGTCAAGGCCAGTTTTCCTCGATAACAGACGGGAGACCTAAGCCCAAGATGTTACAAATGGTATCGGAGCGGGTTCCCTCTGATGATGGAAAGGGCTAAGTTGGGAGTGTGGGAATAAGTGATGGGCCACGTTGCAGTGAAGACGTTGCAAATATAAAAGGGTGGGGATTATAGCACACATAACCCCAAACATGGTGCCACATCTAAAACTAACGAAGTGTGGGTGTGATTACATGTGATGAGATTACTACTTGACAAATTGGGCTTAAGTATTTTGGGTGGTTGTCAACGAATCCATTTGGACCCGAACCCAACATGTTGTCATGGCCAGTTTCCCTTGATAATGGACCGTGGGCCTAAGCATATGACGTTATAAATGGTTTCATAGCAGGTTCCTTCTGATGGTGGAAAGGGCTACCCGAAGGGACCTAACTTGGGAGCGTGTAGCCGCCACTATCACTGGGAATAAGTGATGGGCCAGGTCGCAACGAGAACATTGGAATACAAGTGGGGGAGGTTGTAAAACCCATACCCCCAAACATAGTGCCATATCTAAAACTCACGAAGTGTGAGTATGGTTTGTAAGTGGTGAGATTACTGCTTGACAATTTGGACTTAAGCATTTTGGATGGTTGTCAATGGATCCATTTGAGCCTGACCCCAACAAGTTGTTAGGGTCAGTTTTCCTTGATAACGGACTGAGTACCTAAGCCTAGGACATTACCAATAGTATCAGAGCGGGTTCTCTCTAATGGTGGAAAGGACTACCTAAAAGGATATAAGCCGGAATCATGTGATTGCCATTGTCACTAGGAATAAATGATGGTTCATGTCGCAACGAGGACATTGCGAATATAAGTGGAGGAGGTTGTAACACCCATACTCCCAAATATAACACAACATCTAAAACTCACGAAGTGTGTGTGTAGTTTATAAGTGGTGAGATTACTACCTGACAACTTGAGCTGAAG
Source organism: Ottelia alismoides (assembly GCA_037367405.1). Lineage (NCBI taxonomy): Eukaryota > Viridiplantae > Streptophyta > Magnoliopsida > Alismatales > Hydrocharitaceae > Ottelia > Ottelia alismoides. Next base: position 1,565,094 of record JAZKJV010000148.1, read on the forward strand.
CATTTTGGGTGGTTATCAACAATTCCATTTAGAACCGAACCCAACAAGTTGCCAGGGCCAATTTTTCTCGATAACGGACCGAGGACCTAAGTTTTAGACATTATAAATGGTATCAGAACAGGATCCCTCTGATGGTGGAAAGAGCTACCCAAAGGTACCTAAGCCGAGAGCATGCAACCACCACTGTCACTGGGAATAAGTGATGGGTCATATCGCAACGAGGACATTGCGGATATAAGTGAGGGAGGTTGTAACACCCATACCCCCAAACATAGTGCCATATCTAAAATTCACGAAGTGTGGGTGTGGTTTATAAGTGGCGGGATCATTACTTGAACTTGGGCTTGAGCATTTTGAGTGGTTGTCAGCGGATCCATTTGGGCTCGAGCCCAACAAGTTGTCAGAGCCAGTTTTCTTCGATAACGGATCGAAGAACTAAGCATGAGATGATACAAATGGAATCAGAGCGAGTTACCTCTGATGGTGGAAAGAGCTATCCAAAGGGTCCTACGTCGGAAGCATGCAACCGTCATTATCACTGGGAGTAAGTGGCGTGCCATGTTGCAACGAGGACATGCATAAGCATATCGTGTGGTTGTCAATGGATCCATTTGGGCTTGAACCCAAGTTGTCCGGGCCAGTTTTCCTTGATTATAGACCGGAGACTTAAGCACGGGATGTTACACTCTCACACCATAATCATCTCCGTCCAGCTCGTGGTCGGAGCACATAACTCCTCCTTGATCCTCGAGAGGAGAACATTCGCCCTTCTTTGCATGCAAACCATTGTCGAGGCTTTTGAAGCTCAAGCAGAGCTTCCCTACGAGCAGGTGCAGGTGCTTCAAAGGTTGTCTTCTCCCACCATAAACTCCTTGTCTTCGATGAATCTCCAGCCAACGAGAAGAGGATATGAATCACTCTGTTGTGGATCAGTTCTCCTCCACCACAAGAGTCCCAAAGCCCCCCATCCAGTGCTCCTCCGTACCGGAGCTTCATGTTGACCGCTCCTAGCAAGAAGAATGTGGGGGGAAACTACAACTGGTAGAGGAGAATCAATGACCTCCGAGCTCATTCTTTCTCCACCCTTACTCTTGAACAGGAAGAGATAACAAAGAAGGACCCATTGAATGGAGATCAGATGTCCATTCACATCCCCTGGATCGACCCTACTCTGTCGTGTAACCTCCTCCGCCTCGTGTTGAGATTAAAGAAGAAATACCTATGGTCAGGCAGGTTCAAGCAACTTGAAAATCCATCGCGCACCACCTCCTTCCTCCGTCGTGGATAGCTCGATCTCTAAAAACCATACGTAGCAACTCCTCGCCGGCACCATCACACCAGACATACCTATCAAGGATGGAACCACCTAACACTGTTGTGAGATCAACCCACGGTGCTCCTTTAGGGCCTGTTTGGTTTCTAGGTTGGACTGGGTTAGGTTGGGATACCCCTGTGAATAGTAAACTGTACCCCTGTGAATAGTAATCTGTGAGGAGATTGAGAGGGTTGGAAGGAGGGGTACACCGATGTACCCCAACCCAACCCAGTCCAACCCAGCAACCAAACAGGCCCTTAGCAGCCGCACGTCACCGTCCATTGAGTTTAAGATCGGGTGCATGAGTTTCCATTAAAAGGGGAAGAAGGAGTTCCCCATCACGTGCAATCCATGTGACCATGCAAACTTTTGCAGGAAGCCCTCTCCAGCAGTGTTTTTGAAACTGGACCGGACCCATGAATCGGGTCTGGACCGGAACGGTTAACCGATTTATGCCAGTTCGGTTCGATTATTCAAATTTTAATTAACCTGTCATGTTCAACCTATTTTTTGACCCGATTTGAACAACATTTAATTTTTAAATTATTTAAAAGTTTTGTTGGTAGTAGGACCCATGACATTTGGTTTCTAATTCACACTTCTAGCCAACTACACTAACATAACTTTTTGCATATATTAAGTTTTAAATATAGTTAAACTATTATCATGTTATAGAGCATATAATCCAAATAATATGTATATATCTGATATGTCTGATATTTGATAGCATAACAAAAATACTTTATGTATAGTGTGAAATATATACATTATCTATGTATTTTATATATATTTCAAGTATATTAAGTGTATATTATATATATATATATAATTTCATTTTGGTTTGATTAGTCGGTTCAACCACTTTTTTTCAATGGTCCGGTTTAATCTGATTTTAAATAATGATGACGTCATCATCCGGTTGAACCGACTTGATTACATGGTTCGACCCGATCCGACCATTTCAGTAAGGTTTCTGGTTCAGGGTCCGGTTCGGTTTCAAAAACCTTGCTCCAGCCCTTGGAGGAATTGCGCATACCAGTAGCAGGTTTTGGGTAATTACACGATAATCCCATGCTGCCCCGTTTCCTTTGTTTTGTTTATTTATTTTGCATTTTAAACCATATCTTTGAGAATACATTTGAACATCAATTTTCAAACATTTATTTTATTCTAAAATTTTAATCGTTTAACATGGTAATTTTTATACTTGATGAACATTTATTTATATTTTTGTGAGCCTTTATTAATTTATTAAAATTTATTAGGTGTAAATTTTCATAATTTACCCATCTGAGCTTTTGAAATTCATATTAAATTGATCATTACTTAAAAAATCCAGTAAAGTCACATAATATATTTTTAAATTATGGTTTTTCTGCCTCCAAATTTCGTATCATTTGTGTTCATAAGTTGTTCTAAATAAATCATTTTGTGATATTAGCAATTGATTTGCAATTGAGTTAAAATTAAGTTTTTTAGGGTTATAAATGTGCTATGGATGCATGTCATTTATGGTTATTTATAATATTTTTATTTCTCAAAATATTAAGTTTTGGAATTTATTAACATAAAATTACTTAAAATCATCTTATTTTCATTCACTAATTTATTAAAAATTCATTTCTCATCCGCAAAATCCTAAAAATTTAGGGTATCTTAATCATTCACTCATAAATATTTTGATCAAGTTTAATATTATTTAGAATTGATTTGATTTAAAAATTGTGAAAAATCCCCTGAACTTGGTCAGAATACATCCGAGTCATTTAATTGCATTTAAAATTCTAAAAAAATATTCTAAAAAATCTAACACTGTATTTTCTAAACTTAATACTGATTGTGTATTTCTTTCTTGTATTTGACCTTGGTCTTAGCTCAAGTAATATAAAGTTGACCGCTACATTGATTATCATTAATTGTAAGTGATTTTTGACCGATTGTCAATTGCCTGACTACAACAACATTCGATCGAATTAACTTAACACATTTGTGGTTCATTACAAGTTAACATAAAAATGAGTAAGCAAAAGAATTAAAACCAAGGATGTAATACTAACAAGATATATTGAGTAGTTAAGTACTAACCACAACAAGAATGAAGATTGCGTTTAAAAAATGGAAAGAAAATGAACATAAATAAAGCTTGGTGGTGCAGACTGGAGAGGGTTGGAGGAGAGGAGATAGCACTCGAGACGACTGATGGCAGAGCTGCAATGTTGTCTGCAATGCGGAGGAGGGGCAAGCATCGATCGTCGAGTGGAGAAGGGCACTTGCGCAATCGTTGGGACGAGAACTTGGAGCTTTTGAGCATAAGAAGTGAGGAGAAAGGGCTTAGTAGATATATCATATTTTTATATTTATAAATATTATATATATGATATATGGTAAATGCCATGTATATTTTTGTTGCATTGTTATTGTTACATAGCAAATATTCTTAATACATATGCTTATATATAAAGTGTAAGATATTTTATTATATAATATATCATGATGATCATTATATAAAAATCTATTTCATTTTTAATGTACATTTTCATTAAAAACTATGGATTTCACATAAGTAAATGTAAAGATCATCCTAAAAGATACTTCCACTACAATACTTTAAATTTGGACACACATATTGGAATTATTTACAAATCCACAACTTGTTAAAGGAGAAGAGGAATCAGAGGAGCATCAAATGAAGGAAATTGAAAAAAATACCAATGTAATGAACATCTTTTAGTAAAACCATCTTTATGCCAAATAATGCACAAGATATGGATAAGTCTCTTAGTAACCTAAAAAGAATCTAAGAAAGTGAAGCAATTAAAAATATGCATGATCACCTGTGAGTATCAAATATTTAAGATGTTGTAAGGATTAAACATCAAAGATATACATACTTAATTCACTAAGATAGAAAACATGCATAAACCACTTCGGAAAAATTTCATCAATGGCAAATCATAAGCCAAGCTCATTAATTCCCTCACAAGTAATTGGAAGCAAAAGGTAACCACCATAAATGAGATAAAGACTTCAATACAATAGAAAATGATCTTCGTGGAAACCTCATGGCATATGATGTCAAGAAGAATCAAGAGAAGATTTCTCTAGAAGCGTCTACAAAAGAAAGGACTTGCTTTTAAAGCAAAAATAATCGCTAATGACCAACCTAGTGCAAACGAAAATGACAATATGTATATGCAACTACTCATAGGGCCTGTTCGGTAGGAGAATAAGCAGGAATAAGGATGGAGAATAAGGGGAATAATGGTCTATTCTCCATTCGGCTGGAGGATAAGAATAAGGAAAATAAGATGAAATAAAGGTAGGTGAGGTGTGATAAAATAGGAATAAGAGTGAAATAAGATGGAATAATGGAGAATAGTCGTACCACTGAGAATCGTGTCGGGAGGAGAATTGGCCCCTTATTCCATAGCTTATTCTCCAACCAAACAGGGCCATAAGGTGTAACAAGAAGTTCCTAAATCACAAGAATTTCAAAATCAAGATGGATAACAAAGATGAAGTAGTATATGCTATCAATGCAAAAATAATGGATACGCGCACAAACATTGTTCACATATGAAGAAAGTAGATGACAAAGTGAAAGAAATTCAAAAATGGATATAAGAGAAAATTCCTTAAGAACTTTATGAAGAAGGTATTCTACGCAACATAAGATGATTCCTTTGAATCTTCTGGTTTGAATTCTGATTTTACAAAGAAGAAACTACTTGCCTTTTTGTCATAACAATCGAAGATGTGATAAACGAACGTTCTTATGTTGAGCTTTTAGATGTTAGTTTTTTAAATCTAGTTCTTTAAAGATTAAGGTTACTTTTCTATAATAAGAATTGTCTATTTTAAAGCTTCACGGTAACAAATGGTACTGACCTTGTAAAATTCACCTGAGAGAGAAACAACCTCGATAAACTAGTAGGATTAAGAAGCAATACTACTACCAAGAGTGGTGTAGGCTACACGCATACACTTCATGCATCTAGTTATTCCATTCTTAATCAAAGTAGGTGGAAGTATCTAACAAAAGAGGAACCAAAAGATGATTGCATAAACACTTACAAACTTATTTTGTAGGTGCACATAGTATAGTATAAATTGCACTCAATAGACTCAAACTATATCAAAGAACTTCATGAGGTCACTTAGTCTAATACAATCAGATTTAACAGTGATTATTTTAGGAAGCATAAGCAAATGAAAATGAATTATGGACATCAAATGTTTAAACCATATAATTGGATACATGAATTTGTTCACTAATATAATTTACATGGAGGAGAAAATTCTTAGAGATTTTATCTTGCAAATGGTGCATATGATTCATTAAAGTCAATTCCTTCTTGTTTATCATACCATTGTGCAACTAAAATTGCTTTATTTCTTACTACTTGATTATCTTCATTGACTTATTTCTACATACCTATGTAGTCCTATGACTTTTGGGTGTAGAGATTGTGTCTCATACTTTAACTTCTAGTCAACCGGTTCAGTCATTCGTTCATTACATTATTCAAATGTTCATATTTTATTGCTTCACCTTTTTCTGATGTTATACTTGTGATACATAAGCATTTATTATATATTTAATATTTAAATGATACATTGTTCTTACTTTAAAAAAATAAATTATTTGTTCAATATAACAATCTTAACTAAATTCCATTCTTTAGGTAGCATGCATGTATTAATATCTTTATATTAGATACAACTTTGAATATTATTTTATCTTCATAGTCTTCTACTATTTCATCTTAATATCTTTATATTAGATGCGTCTTTGAATATTATTTTATCTTCACAATCTTCTATTATTTCGACTTGTTTGCTAAGTAGTAGTGGATTATGATCAAAAGTTACACGAAGAGATTCTTCCATTATAGTATTTCTCTCTTAAACACTACGCATGCTTATTTCATTTTGAATAATCGTTAAAAATATATATATTTACCCTTTATTTTTGAATTTATCTAGGTTATTTTTTCTGTCTAACATAGAGCATTTTTTGTAAAATTTTTAAAAGCAAATTATCTTTTGGGTTATACCATATTATAATTCGCATCTTATCTTGTTTAATAAAAGTCTCATTAACATTCTACTCAAGACATAGCAAGTTGTTTTCATAACCTAAATGTAAAATTATCCAAGGAGGCCAAATTCAATAATCAGTATCCTTTAACACTTTTGCAAAGTGCAGTTAATCCATACTATAACACTATTTTTCCGATTCAAAAACATTATTATTTAGAAGTGTCCTACATAATTAGCACTCATACTTTAAACCATGATTCTAACAAAAACTCGACATGTCTTTATTTTTCAATTTATAACCATGATTAATTCAAATACGAGAAATCACACCACTTTTCTCATTTTTGCATTAACTTAATGAATTTGATGAAACAACTAAAAGTTTGGTCTTTTGATTTCAAAGAAGAACACCCAAGTTAAGCAAAATAAGTATAACATAATAATCAAAATAATAAAATAAAAAAAATAAAACTTAGACAATATGAACGTTTTAGTCCAAACTAAGTATAGGAGTTCAAATGGTTTGGTAGCAGAAACTATTTTTTTATTTTCAACATGCCTTTGTGAATTTTTCTTAGAGTGAAAGCATTAAAAAGTTCTCAGTGAGAAAGCACATTGTTCAGTTCTTTTTAGTTTTTTTAGATCCTTATGGTAAAGGAATTCGAATCTCATACTCCACAAAACACAATCATTATTAGAAATAATCAAGAAATCAAATAATTTTTTTATCGACTTCAATTATATGGACATCTTTAAATATTTTACAATTGATAAAGTTTCTTGAAATGAGTCGTCCATTATTTTAAAAGAACTAGAAGAAATATAACATCAAAACCATCCTCTTAACTTTACACATTCTTAATAAATTATGCATTAATGTTTCAATAAAATATTTGTTATTAAAATAAGTTTTAGCTTTACCTACTTTACATGTAGAACAATTTGACCTTGGTGGTTGTTCCCAAATTCCTCACATCGTGATTTAAATCTTTATCAAGTGGATGCGAAAACATATTTGTAAATGGTTTAATAAAGAAAAGGTATATATAAAACAACAACTTAGATTTATACAATAAAAAATCCTAATTATGCATGTAAAATTAAAATTTCTACATACATACTCAAGTACTAAGAGTATAGTATGAAGAAAAGAAAGTTTTTTTTTGCTAAAATCAATTTTCATTATTGTAACGTACAGAGCCCTAGACATGCTCAGTTAAAAGGAACTAGCGACCTAGGATGTTATAGATTTTATCATAGCAAGTTCTCTCTAATAGTGGAAAATGCTACTTAAAAAGTGGAGCGACCCCTACCAAATCATAAGAGGAAATGACTACCCAAGAGCGTGCGTCCACTACTATTACTGGGAATAAGGATGGTTCATATAGCAATGGGGATGTTGCATATACAAGAAGTGGATATTGTTGTATCATCCTAAACATACTACCACACATAGTTATCATAAAGTGTGGCAACGGATTACACATTGTGATTGTCAACTGCCCTAAATAATGGATTAGGTCGGGGCCTGAGATGTCATAATTATGGATAAGGTTGATTGCATTTTATTTTTTAGTAAATATAAATTTGCCATAGTTTTAAACATGCATATGGATGATATTATTTTTAAATCCATTAATAATGATCTTTACTAAGAATTTGGTAAAATTATGCGGAAAGAATTTAAGATGAGCCTCATGGGAAAATAAAGTTCTTTCTCATACTTCAAACTTATCAATTGAAGAATGACAATTTCCTTTCCAAATATAAACTCAAGACTTTTTTTAAATGATATTAATGAAGCTAAAGGAAAGGATTCCCTGAGGGGATCTCAAACTTGATAGGTGCATATTCTAATTGAAATGATGTATATCAAATTGCATATAGAGGTATGATTAATCTCTATTATCTCTGGTTACAATTAGAACTAATATTCTGTTCAACACTTTATTGTTTATAAGGCTTCATACCTCTCTTGAAGAAAGTCATGTAACTGTTATAAAAAAATTTCTAAAAATATGAAAAATACACGAAACTGTAGACTATCTTATCGTAGGACATCAACTTAGATCCACTTGCATATGATGATGTTGATTATGCAGAAATCCATAAAGAAATAGATACATGTTGTACTATGCACCATCAATGCTAAACACTCTATGAATTATGATTACAATTTAAAAATGTAAGAATTATGTGTGCTAATATACATTCTATAAACCTTTTTAATAATTTGGTACATAACCCTTATACCAAGAACACATATGTAAGACATTATTTCCAATAATTTTGTGTTCACTTTAGAATTCGTAGAAACAATATACCAAGGAGCTTGTACATTTACCAAAACCTTAATTTTGAAAGGGAAAAGGGAGTCTACGCCCATGTATATGTAACTTTCCTACACATACCCCTTTTCTTCTCTATTTTTTTTGATTTTTTAAATTGAATCCATAAGGGATTTAGATCAGAACATATCATGTGGCAACATTGAAATTTCAACTTATTTTGAGACTTCGAACTTATTCATCAAAACTGCCAAATTAACAACCGTAGATTTATTGAAATCGACCCCTTCTGATGAACCTACTAGGAATGTCTATTTTACACAAAATTTGAAACATATATTCCGCTTAATACTCTAAGTAAATCCCAAAGGATGCATTTCAAAAAAATCAAAAAAATTGAGGGAAAAGAAGTAGGTGTAGGAAAGTTACCTATACATAAGTATAGGCTCCCCAAACCTTTTTTTAAAATATCTACTTAAATAAAACTTAACCAAGAATTTGTGTTTAAAATGATGTTCGTTAATTTAATAAATATTTTTATTTCTTTTTCAATCGATTAAACACTATATTTTATTAGTTAAATAATACCTTTCCTCAATCAACTATTTTATAAATTTATATTATTTATCGTCCGCCCTGACTCACACCTTCGTTAAAGATTTGGAATACTGATTACTTGATCAGTACATTTCACCAACTGACCAATTTACTGATCTTATAAAAGCTTCTATTTACTAATTAAATTTTTAAGTCAATTATTTTTATTTTAAATAAACTACTTTATCTTTCAGTTGTGAATATTTTCATCAACTAACTGAAAAATTGTTTGTTACATATTCGAAAAATCTACATATTTCTCTTTTCATTACAACTTCTCGTAATCAAGGACAATCTTAGAGGGGGGTAAGGAGGGGCACATGCCCCCTCCTAATTTTTTAGATTACATGATATATATTTAATTATTTTTTAAGGATTTTTGAAGGAAAAATAATCATAATATCTCCTAAGTATAAATCATCTTTTAGATTTTTGAGGGTAAAATTTATACATGCACCCCCTTCATTTCATGAGGGAAAAAATCAATAATTATTAATGGTAGATAATATATTTTTTAATATAAAATTTCTTCCTAGCAATAGTAGATTTTACCTTAGATCAACCTGTTCGGATAATTTCGTAAACTGGTCAACTTATAATTGATCTCTACACAAACTATCTTTTTGAATATCCACTTTTTAGGATAAACCTATAGTAGGGATTGGGTTTTCATCCAATCTTATGATCACATATACAGATATGAGGTTTACTTCTTGATCTAAAAAAATAAAGTTTCTAAAAAATCACTTATTACCAAGTCTCACATATTAATCATTGGTCCTATTTATTATCAAGCAAGTAGTCAAATGCACGAATATTCTTGATTGGTGTATTTTTCTTAATTGATATATTAATATCTCTAGTTGTTGGTAATAAAAAGTATAAATATGTGTATTTTTATATTTTCAACTTGATACAAATTTGGAATAAGTATATTTATATTGTAATTAATCAAAATCCAACGAGTGAATTGAAAAAATATGAAACATTAGAGTATGTCTATTTTTAAAAAATGATATAAATATCATTCAAAAAAATCTCGACTCTGCAGAACTTATACCATATCAATTTATGTAAAATTGAATAAGAAACATACAATTGATTAAAAGTAAGTTCAAAATAAACTATTATTTACATGTAAACTATAGATATAATTTATCATTCACAGCTATTGTTATATAATGAATAGAGGAGGGGGAGTATCTAACTCATATGCATATACTTTATATGGTCATCACCTCTCAGCCACTCATATGTCTTGAAACTTTAACTTGCATATGTTCCAATGACAGAGCCAATTGCACTCACCCATCCCAATACAGATAAATGGCTAAGAAGGTAATGTACACATAAGTGACAAACAACTCAATAATATACTCCCTTTTTCCTAAAGAACATGATCACATCATAGTCGATAGATATATATTTTTTAAACCTTGTGCCCCCTCCTAAAAAATGTTCTGGCTCCGTTCCTGCTCGCAACCACTCCCATAAACTTTCATTTAATGAAATCTCTTTATTGTTTCTCTTCTGCATTCATTCCTCCAAATCATGAATTCGAGGAGAATTCCCAAAAGACATGCCTTTCTCTCTCTCATTCGTATGGAAGATTACATCAAAGAGTATATCTTGCAGCAGAAAAATCAATAGCAAATTGACATCATTTCCAATATTCATAAGTTATCTCCGAATGATTTGTGAAATGGGAGGATTATATCAAGTTTTCAATTAGTACCAAGATTTTTTTATTTATCTATCACACTCATATAATTTTTTCAAGGTAATTTCCTACCGCCAATTGACATACCTAAATTTATCCATAGTTGATTAACATATTTTATGCTAACTTGAATAGATCTTATGATGAACATGTAACATCTTCTTCCAAATATTTTCAGAAAAGCACGTTTCATTGGCATTAATATTTTATGTCCCTTCATTATATCATTTTTTGAATTGTAATGGAATTTATTTAGTAGAATCGTAATTTCCTCTTACATTTCTCATACCCTCGATTCTCTTATCATGCGTCAATGCCTCAATTAGAATAAACTTGTCCTTCATTTTATGGACCTTTCCTTCCTTTTGGTTGCTTTATCACTCATGTTCTCACTCTTATGCACTTCTTCAATTTATATAAAGAGGAAGTAATCCAACTCTCTATGAACAATAAGATCAACTTTTCACGAAGAAGAGCTTCACCATTTAGGAATTTTGAAATTACATGTTGAAGAATAATATGAAGAATATTTATAAGAAATAAAGTTGAACCATTCCAATTAATGCCCACCCAATTAGCTTCATTTAGTTAGCTTTTTTTTTTTTAAATTTGTTTGCTTGTTGTTATTCTTTGGCTATGGAATTTGGCAACTTTACTTTTATCCTTTTTTGTTGTATTTTCCCATGCTATTTATGTTTCATGAACCTCATCTATTGCAATACAATTTCTTAACTTTTTTTTATCTTTTTTATAATGACAAAGGAGAGAACTTTTATTGTAAATGAATTCATGTAAACGTATTGTCATTTTACCATTATTTTTTGTGCCTATTGTAATGAAGAGTTTCTAACCTAACTGTAAAATCTATTTTGCTCCAAAACAAGTATTAGATGTCATTAATAAAAAGAGGAAGATTGTTAGAAATATTTTTTAATGATAAATTAATATATAATATTTGCAACTCTCGAATCATAAGTACCTAACAACGACGTTTCACTTGACTCATTTTGTTACCAATCAATCAAGTAATAAACTTTAGTATTTTTCGACTATTTCAAGTCTTAAAATCCTTGCCAAAATTTCTTAAGCGACCGAAACCCATACAAATTGATTAAAATCCATTTAGTGAACTAAATAGGTCTTGAGATAAATTTTTAGAGCGAACCCTAAAACTAGATGACTAATAGCTTAATTTTATAAAGTGAACAATGATTCTCCAATAAAGTCATTAAAACTATCACTTGGCTTTTGGAGATTCTAGTATTTGTCTTTTGAAGAGATCTCTAGGTTGACATTTAGAAATTGAAGCTTACTAAGTAAACAAAGCGGGGATAGTTCAGTTGGGAGAGCGTCAGACTGAAGATCTGAAGGTCGCGTGTTCGATCCACGCTCACCGCATTTTTTAAATTTAAACATTTATTTTATCCTTTTTTTTGTTTTTATCCTGTTCTATATGGAAGCGAAGCCGTCTCGATTCTCTGCCAATCTGAAGATCTCCCACGGGCAAATCGTCTCTAAATCAAAGTGAGAGATCCGCTTTTATTTCTCTTTTTTCGCTTCTATTTACTTCTGTATATGATTTGTTTGTTTATCTATTTTCTTACCCCAAATCGACCCCCATTGCCCCCTCATCCTTACATGTACAGTCATCAAAACCCTAGTTTGATCTTTGATCCTGCTGTTGAACGGATTGTTTGCTTAATTGATCTGATGCACATCTAGGTATCAAAACCCTAATTCTGTTTGTGTCTGCTGGCGATTCTTTTTCTTTCTTCTTTAGAATTCTCGAGTAGGGCCGCAGATGTACATGCAGATGTTAAACCTAAGCATCCGTACGGAAATGCACACCGATATTTTTTTGTAGAATTTGAATAGAATCATATTCCAATTTTTTTGGGTCTAATCTTTCTGGATGACGATTTGCTGTATGGATGAAGGAAGGGGATGAGACCTTTTATGGGTATATATGCTTCCAAACATGTCAACCTTTTGGATCAGATATTAACAACCAGAAACAGATACATCTGCTCATAGGGATGCACATTGATGCATCCATTCAAAATCATGGCATCATTTTTAAACTAACAGATGTCTTAACATATTCATTATGTAGTTCTTCAACATTTTTATTAACAATGTAATTTCACACTATTTTTTAAGGTAAACCATGGAACCCACTTGTGCTGTAAACCCTAGAGAATTATGCCCTGTCCAGCAGACCCTTGGTAAAGCGTGCGGAACATAGGCTCGAACCTTCTTCCCCCTTGCTAGAGTCAAGATTCATCGTCAGCTCGGATACGCCCTGATGGGAAACTATCTAGTTCTTTGAACAAGTTTGAAGCTTCCCATCTGCATGTATTGCATAGGTGCTCTTTTTTCACATTAGAATGTATCTACTGAATGATAATATACGCACAAAACATGTCATTGTGAAACATATATGCATGAGTTTATCCTCAGTATGCCTTGACCACCAATCTTCTTTTTTCCTGATCCTCTTGTTGATGTGATTAACCCCATTATGTTTGTTTTATAGTAATTAGTAACACATTATTTTCATTGTTGGGTGTGAATTAATTCCTATATAAACTACTTCCATTATACAGCACTCATGCTCCCTGAATACGAGGAATAGCGTAATATACAAGTGAGGTTTTTCTTGTTACAGGAATCTTTTGGAACATACTGGGTGATTTACTCTGAGTTGAAGCTTGAAAATTTCATGAAGCAAATGGCTTCGCGAGGGGCAGGCACAATGATATCAAGAGCCAGCAGAATGAAGCAGAAGCTGCAGTCTGCATTGGAAGCAAATGTCTTGGAACTGGAAGATGTTTCTTTTCAGCATGCTGGCCATGCTGGTGTCAAAGGAGATGCGAGCGAAACACATTTTAATCTGAAGATCGTCTCTTCAAAATTTGATGGACAAAGTCTTGTGAAGCGCCATAGAATGGTCTACGAACTCCTGGCCGACGAGCTCCAGTCTGGATTGCACGCCATATCTATCGTTGCGAAGACCCCAAAGGAAACTGGTGCAAACTGAAGAGAATCTATGAACTCAGGGATCATTTGTAAGAGAATGTTTGTTCATCGATCTATGGGCAAAACCGTAAGCAAACACACCTTTGGTCATTCTAATTAGCATTTTGTGCATGGAATGTAAGCAAACACCCCAAAAACCTTTCGACGAATCTCAATCTGAAATATGTATGTTTTCTCAAGGAATCGGGTGAAAAATCCCGAGATTCCCAATTATGTCGCCGATTTTTCTTATTCTTGGAATAATTCATGTCGCCTATTCCATTACTCGTTCACACTAACTATTCCATAATAGCTATTGCTTATCTCAAATTTTCGTAAACAACAAAGAAACAGATATGAATAACTCATCTTCATTCCAACTTTAACCTAGTGAGACAAAAGCTTTTAAAGAAACAAGAATTTGGAGTATCTTTTGTTATCCCACTCTCTTTTATTCAGATAAGAAGGATGAATTTTAAAGATGACTTAACACATGAAGTATTTCAGGAGTTTGGTCCATTTGGATTATGATAATAGAGTTTTGGTCGTATTAAATAGTACTGATAGGAGCTTTGATTGGCAATTGATGACTGGAACATGATTAAAAAGAAGGGCTCATGAGATAAATTAAACATTATTATTATTTTTGGAAAATGATTGATATTAATAAAAGTATTTATATGAGATTTGATGGATGAGGAATAATTGGAATACAATGAGGAGGAGACATTAACAGAAATGAAGTAATTTTTTAGTCAATCTATTTTATATTTAGCGAATTATTTCTTCAGTTAACTAAGGTGGTAACTTACTTCTTGAAGGTTAACTCCTTCATTAATTCCAAATTAAATAGAGCTAAAGGCTTACTTTGTTTAAGATAAAAAACAGAATAAATTTCAAATTTAGCGAAAAAAGTCTTATACAGAGGAATAAAGTATTTGGAAATTTTATCACTTGTCTTTCTTAACTTTTGCTATATCACTTACACCCCTTTCTTTCTTGGAATATAGTTGTGTCCCTGTCTTCTTATGTCTTTATCACTTGTGTTCTTTCGTTTGTTTAATTGTCAATGAGTTGAACTAAATCATGGTTTATTCAAACTGCAGTGTGATTATTAGGGACATATTTGTCCAAACCCTCCCCTCCTCCTTCGCAGTCCCTTCACTTTGACCTCTTCCTCCGCCACTCAATCATGTGTGATCCAAGGTCGAATTCCAAACTTGCTGCAAAGACCCTAATTCAAGTTAAGACATCTCTTTAAACTAGAGAAAAATTGCCTCACATGCATTTATTCGAACAATATTAACACAAGAAAAAAGACAAGTCGTGACTTGATTGAAGGGGGAAGTCAGTTCGAGATGAATTGGGAAGATGAATTGATTAGTGAACAAATTCATGTCTATAATCATATGGTTTAAACATTTGATGTCCACAATTCATTTTCATTTGCTTATGCGTCCTAAAATAATCATTGTTAAATCTGACTGTATTATTCTAAGTGACCGTGTGAAATTCTTTGATATAATTTGAGTATATTGAGTGCAATTTATAATATGTGCACCTACAAAATAAGTTTGTAAGTGTTTATGCAATCATCTTTTGGTTCCTCTTTTGTTAGATACTACCCCCTACTTTGATTAAGAATGGAACCACTAGATGCATGAAATGTATGCATGTATCCTACACCATTCTTGCTAGTAGTATTGCTTCTTAATCTTGCTAGTCTATCAAGGTTGTTTTTCTCTTAGGTGAATTTTACAAGGTCGGTACCATTTGTTACCGTGAAGCTTTAAAATAGTCAATTCTTATTATAAAAGAGTAACACCTTAATCTTTGAAGAACTAGATTTAAAAAACAAGCATCTAAAAGCTCAACATAAGAACATTTGTTTACCACATCTTCGATTGTTAAGATAAAAAGGCAAGCAATTTCTTCTTTGTAAAATCGGAATTCAAACCACAAGATTCAAAGGAATCATCTTATATTGCGTAGAATGCATTCTTCATAAAGTTCTTAATGAATTTCTCTTAGAGCCAATTTTGAATTTCTTTTTCTCTGTCATCTACTTTTTTCATATGTGAATAATATTTGTGCATGTATACATTATTTTTGCATTCACAGCATATCCTACTTCGTTTTTGTTATCCATCTTTATTTTGAAGTTCTTGTGATTTAGGAACTCCTTGTTACACCTTATGAGTAGTTGTATATCTTTATTGTCATGTTCGCTTGCATTAGGTTGCTCATTGGCGATTATTTTTACTTTAAAAACAAGCCCTTTCTTTTGTAGATGCTTCTAGAGAAATCTCCTCTTGATTCTTCTTGACATCATATGCCATGAGGTTTCCATGAAGATCATCCATTTCTATTGTATTGATGTCTTTGTCTCATTTTATGGTGGTTACCATTTGCTTCCCATGGCTCTGCAATAGAATTTTCTTTGCCCTTCTTTACTTGTGATGGAATTGATGAGCTTGGCTTATGATTTGCCATTGATGAAATTTTTCCAAAGTGGTTTATGCTTGTTTTCTATCTTAGTGAATTAAGTATGCATATCTTTGATGTTTAATCCTTACACCATCTTAAATCTTTAATACTCATGAGTGATCATGCACATTTTTAATTGCTTCACTTTCTTAGATTCTTTTTAGGTTACTAAGCGACTTGTCCATATCTTGTGCATTGTGTGGCACTAAGATGGTTTTACTAAAAGATCTTCATTGCTTTGGTATTTTTTTCATCTTATTGAGCAATGTCATGTCTCATATGCACACTATCAAATACCTTGTAGGCACAAGTCTTCCCAAAATATACATCATAGCCCCAAATGTCCACTTTCTACATTTAAAATCTCACATGTTAAATGAATTTGGGAAATTTTTAAAGGTGGAATATGAACTGAATTTGATCAATGGGATTGATTTTAGTTAGTTGTCATTGAAAGAAAAGGGATTGGAATGAGGGGTTCCAACTTTCAAATGAAGGGAAAGTGAATCAAGGAGGTTTTCCATGTGATTCTAATCTTCCCTTGAAAGTCAAAAGGGAAAGGCTTTCTTCATGAAGGATTCCCAAGTTCTTTCTTCCATCCTATCCATTCAAGGGATTGAACTTGAAGTGCTATTCAAGACCACAACTCCTACTACCTCCCATCCGCGCAATACCACAACTCTCCCATGAGCTCGCCAAGATCCGACCTCAACCGAACATGCCATGGACGAACCTCCAAACAGAATCATAGTCTTTCTAAGCAAGTAGAGGAGAGGGAGTTAGGATGTTACTCGAGATTGGGCAGCCGAGAATGGAGGAACTAAAGAGGAAAATGAACGAACCGGAGGAGGTCGGTGCATCGAGGAGATAGGGTTTCAGGAGAAAGAATGGAGGAGACTAGTTAGGGATATGGGGCTTGAGCATTTCGAAGGGAGAAGTTTAGTTTGGAGGGAGAAAATTGGGAGATAATTTTTCAGATCATTTTAGTGATGTTATGCAACATTTTTTATATATTACAATTTTAAGGCAACATTTGCATAGGAAAAGTTGCATTTATTTTTCTAATCCAAACGATCTTCTACTAAATGCCAATGCCCACTAACAATGGCTGTGTAAGAGTTAACTATTACCCAGGCTTCTCATTTAATTCACGATTACATAGGGTAATTTACGTAATTACGAAACTACTCATGATTATCGGTATAAATATCCTTTAATATAAGAGGGTATTTTTCAAGGATGATTATATATCAATCCCCTCCTTTGACTACCGATCCCCATCCCCATCATAATATATATTTATTTGCATGAATTGCAGTAGCAGGTAAATATGGTTCGAGCTAGTTGAACCATACTACTAGCGATGCAAACCAACAGATACATGTATAGGTGTTATCGTATCCTTATCAGTTTTTGAATACGAATACAGATGCTGATACGGATATTGACGGATATTAAAATTAGGGTTGTCAGGAAAGTTCAGGTTCGATGAGCTCAACTCGGGCTCGGCTCGTTAAGGGCTCGCGAACCGGACTCGAAACCTTAATGAGCCTGAGCTCGAGTTGGGTTCTATGGCTCGTTAGCTTATCGAGTCGAGTCCGAGTTGGGTATTGTTCAACTCGAAAACTCGACTCGGTAACTCGTTTTCCATCTTAATAAAAAATTAAAAATATATATACCGAAACTTCCACGTTGAATTTGATATAAAATAGATGTTAACAATTTTCTTGCCCAAAAAGCTATAGAAAATAGTATAAAAAACAAAATTATAAATGTCATTTGCATAATTTAATGTATAAAATGGACAAATGATTCATTAAGAGGTTCATGAGTCTGCTCATTTTGAGGCTCGTGAGACAGCTCAAAAACTCATGACTCGATAAGAGGCTCGTGAGTCAGTTCATTTTAGCGCTCGTGAACCAGCTCAGAAACTCGTGGCTCGATAAGAGGCTCGTGAGTCAACTCGAACTTGACGAGTTCGAGTCGGTGATCCAGGGTTCGACTCTTATCGAGCTCGAGTTCGAACCGTAGGTTTCTTATCGAGTTCGAGTCCGAGTTGAGGCCAATTCGGCTCGTTGAACTCGATAGACACCTCTAATTAGAATTATCTTACCATATCCTTAAAAAACGAATACGGATGTAAAACGGATACTGATCGCATACAAGTAATCGACTTAAATATATTCGAATTGGATGAAAAATACATGACATAAATTTACTAAATATGTTTGCATGATAAAAATTGTACAAATATGGTAAAAGAAGGTATAGAATTGTGTTATATAGGGTTAACAATAAATTTATGACTATATTTATATATGAAAATGAATATACATAAAATATAAATGTTTGCGGATATTATAACAATATCTATATCTGCATCCATTTTAAAACGGATACGAATGTCAAAATATGTATAAAATGGATATGGTGACAGATCGGATACGGATATGTACATAACCGTTTGCATCTTAGATACTACCCAAAACCTACTAATCAAATAATTATGTTAAACACTTAATAGGTATAATTTCATGTCCAGGGTTATTACTCCTCCCGAATAAGTAGTCTTTGTGCATCTTATGGCAATGGTTACAGCGTCAATTAATATAATTATAGGAGTTTGAAATTATAAATGTCACTCCGAATTGGTACTCTTTTTTTTTATAAAAAAATTACGATAAATCAGCTAGTTTATTCAAGAGGATACAGAAATATTTATACATCTGAATATATTATATATAAAATAATTTGTGCCCCCATGCAGGATCGAACTACAGACCTTCAGTTTACAAGACTGACGCTCTACCACTGAGCTATAGGGGCCTTGGTTAATTAAAATATATTGTTTATTTACTTTACATTGACGCCATTCCCTTCCACCCTTTGCTAATCATGTTTTTAATTAAATTAATTTGGCAAGTTCTTTGACTAGTGGGGATTAATTCCGTTGAAATACTTTTTTTATTCATTTAATTTCCTACATTCAAACAATTTCGTAAGAAACCCTTCAATTGTTTAGGCGTTGAATCCATTTTCATATACTTGGCAACTAGATTACCAGTGTCACTCCACTTTAAAGGACTCGGGTTCGAATATCAGGGAGGACACTTCGGACCTCCGAAATGATCGAACCTACTACTAAAAAAACTAGATTACCTTGGATCAAATTAGGCAAATTTTTTAATGGTAACTCTGGAAGTTTTTAATGTCATAATAGCACTAGTATTGTAAGCTTTGTAAGGATGTTATGTGAATAGCAATTCGGAACAACAATTGCTTCATCAACAAAAAAATAGAATAACCTCACAAAAAACAGTAATTATTAATCTATGCCATAAGTTATCTTATCATTGATAACAATATATGATAGAGGTTTATTTAGTGTTGTCTTAACGTTGCAACAATTAAGTTATTGAGTTTAAACGATTGTTACATGTAACTTAAGAATTCGATAATATGCTTAATATGTGATAGTTACGTAATAATGAAGATATGGGATCCATTAATATCTTGTTATTCCTCATTGATTTATGTTGTCTGTTGAATTCCAAGAGTACAAGCCAAAGTTTTAAAAATCAGATCGGATATTGAACCGGTTAGTCTTCGATTTGTAACAATCAAGTCGGATTGTCGGTCCAAATCGGTCGAACCGGTGATGATATCAGCATGACATCATCATTCCCGTCGACTCGGAAAAAATCAGATCATACTTAATTTACTATTCTGACCGATCGAACCGGTTTTTTAATCTATAAAACTGGATACATATATGTATGCATTTATATAACAATGAATAATCATTTAAAATGTGAAATCTTTCTTGTCTATTTCGAGTAAAGTCCTACAAAAGTTAGTTACATTTTCTAGCATTTTATATGAATATAATATTGTATTCATTTATTTATAGTTGCTTTTAAAAATTTACTCTAAGAAAGTAGTGGCACAACTTATATTCCAGAAAAGAGAGGGACATAACTTATATCGCAGAAGTTAAGAAGGATACAAATAATAAAAATCCTATTATTTCATAATTTAAACTTTTTTTTAAAAATTTACCAAACCATCGGACTCGACTTTTTATTTTTTTTGAATTAATTACAGAATACCTGCCGAACCGACCAGATCAAGGCCGATTCTCGATCCAACCGGTCTGACCAGCCGATCTGATCTGGTTTTTTAAACCCCGAGAAAAGCAGTTGTAACTAACCACATCTTAACCTTTCTACGCTCTTAATTGAGTTTGATCATTTAACACAAGAACACCAGAAACGAGCAAGCTCATTAATTGGACTCATAATTTAAATTTTTATTTCATCAAACTTTTTTTAAAGAGTATATGTAACATCTTGGGCTTAATTTTCATTTTCGGCGAAAAAACTAGCCTTGACAGCTTATTTGATTTGGGACCGACTCAGATTTATTGATAATTATTGAAAATGCTTAAGTTCAAGTTAAGAGGTAATCTCCACAACTTCTTAGAATTCGAAACATGGAAAAAATTGCGGAAGTATCTCAAAACAATGATTTTTTTCGAGTCTTGGAACGAGACCAATTCTCAATAATCCTTTAATAATATTCAGAGTGCCATACAAAAATGAAAGAAATAAAAGAAAATTAATCAATAACAATGTCAATGATTATCAATATCAACAGGTAAATCAATAGCATTTGCCAACACCGAGCAACCCGAGTTTAGATAGGAGCCACCTCGACCTCATAAATCAAAATTCTAAACCATGAGATATTTTAACATGAGGTCGCATATCCTCGTACCAATACAAAGGACATCGGCATAGAGTCGGCCGTCGTGGCGGAAATTGTTTAGAAGTAGTGTATATATACGGTATATATATGCAACGGACAATTGACGGAATTAACCATCCATGCAACATCCAACTAGGTCAAAATCTCTAACAGACTAAATGAACATCTACTCCTGCACAATTATAGTGTTAGAAATGATTATTTTTCAATAAAATACTCAAATTTATAAAATACAAGTTAACCAATATAAAAAGGATTTTTTTTATCAATTGTATCCTTTGAGATATTACAATATCATACCAAAATATACTGTAAGTGACATCAGTTGAAAACTTATCAAGATAAGCACATGAAGAATCAAAGTAAGAATGCGATTTAATAAATAAACCAGAATTAGTTTACTTAACATTCCACAGTCTAAGCTAATAAATCATAATCAAATAAAAGTTGGAAGTTTCGTAGAAAGCAACTTTTAATAATAATAATAATAATAATAATAATAATAATAATAATAATTCCTTTCATGAGAGAAGACCCAAAGAAAGTTCTCCCGTCTACAGCAGGAGATTTTCTTTTCTTTTTATACACGCAATATTGACTTTAAAATTGGAATGGTTGGGAAAGGGAGGACCACAATCCGACTGCAAATTGTCTGCTGATTGTGAGGCAATAACTCTTCTACTTCTCTGCCCACAAAAGCTGTAGGGATGAAAAACGGATTCGAAAAATTACTTGATATAGATATATGTATCCGAATATTAATAAAATACGGATTAAATATGGATATCGATTGTAAAACTTGTCTGGATATGGATACGAATTTGGTAATGGCTTGAATATCCGAATCTGGATCTAGATATCCGAACACAATATTTAATATTATTTATATATTAGTTAATATAATATAAGCCACATCCTCATATTATTATATTAGTATTATTCGTTACATAATACAACATATTAATGTTATTAATAAACTCTTGTTGTTTGGAAATAGACATGAACAAAAGTTACAAAACCCTATCCTCCTTTTGCTTCCTATTAAGAACACAACCACCTCTA
Source organism: Ottelia alismoides (assembly GCA_037367405.1). NCBI lineage: Eukaryota > Viridiplantae > Streptophyta > Magnoliopsida > Alismatales > Hydrocharitaceae > Ottelia > Ottelia alismoides. The sequence goes on from JAZKJV010000148.1 coordinate 1,587,391, forward strand.
CACTCCCTTTTGGCATGATGTAGCTTATTTATATTTCATTATCATTTTTTAAAATCATATGAACATTGACAAAAAAAATCAATTCGTATTCGTACGTGATCTTTATTCGATATGTATTCGAATTGCATGTTTATTGGATCCATATTTGGATTCACTTTTTATTCGATTCATATTTGGATAAACTCTTTATTCGATCTGTATTCAGATCTGATAAATATCTAATTCGAATTCATATCTGTATTTTTAAGGATACAATTTCCTTAATGTATATCTGAATCATATCCGTATTCGTTAGAGATGAAGTGAATATGGATATGAAAATAGGCATATATCCGATCTGCATCCGATCGGTTTTCATCCCAAAAAACTGTACCCACTTCTATCCTTGATTTTCATTTTTCAAAATGGGTTTTGTATGTTCACATCCTCTCCTTCAAGTGTTGACATGAACAGATTTCTGGATTTTAGTAGGATACTAGTGTTTGTATCCGCGCTTCGCGGCGGTTTTGAAGAACTTAGTTTTAATATAGTTGAATTGAATTAATTGATTAGATTTAACATTATTTAACTATTTGGCTAATAGATAAGTTCTTGTAATTCTATTATGATCGTTGTCACCTTTCATTTTAAAGAAACCAATTAGAATTGTGAAATATAAAGTTTACATATAATTATAATGAAATGCATGATGTATATATGTACCTATTATTAGATATAAATTTAAATCTGTATATATATGTACTTGTTATTAGATATAATTTTGAATCTACCACTGTAAATTACAAAGGATATTATTATATGAGTAGGAAATTGTTGAGATAAACGAATGGAAAAAGGAAAATATGCCAGATAAATAAACCTTGTACAGTTAAAGAAAGAGTTAGAAACTATTATTTCGGGATTACAAAGGTCAATGTACCGCCATGGAATATAAAAGTGACATATATTAAGTATAAAATAAGGAGGCTCAAAAGCACTATTTTTTCATAATACTCGTATTACTAATTCCTTAGAAATCTAGTTTAATCATCATAACCTTGAAAAGCAATAAAAATAAAGAAGAATATTTCTTTTGATCTATGCATAAACATGCAATTGTTATAATGACACAAAAACGTTTTAAAGTTGCAAATACTACAATACAAATTCAAAGTTTCTATGTGTAAATTTTGCCTTCGATCAATAAGAAGGTACTAAAAATTATAATTGTCAATAAATAAGTGTTACAAAGATTACACAAAAAATATATGATAAGAATATATGAGTTTTGTTAGGTCACTTAAAACTTAGTGCAATAATTTACTTTTAACATGTAAAAATACAGAGGCCATAATAATTTAAAACATATTTATTTTTTTATTTTCAATTCATTTTCATTTGTATAATTATTTTATCTACATATAATTTCCATCGGCATAGTATATACAGTTTCATACATAGAGATCTAAAATTCACATGCCTTTTTCTATACTTGGATAATTTTTTGCAATAAACTAAAGTTTGTGGAATTTTCATTGCCGGGTCAAATTAGCAATCAAAACATATAATTGCGTAATAAACATTACAAAAAGGACTTATAATAAAAAAATTGGTTATGTGACCTTACGATCATATCAGTGTACATGTAAAACTTAAGCGTCCTTAACGAAGATTTTAGGCAAGCATTAGAAAAAAGGACATATAATGGCAATTCGGGATATTTTTTTATCAAATTACCAGTTACTAAGTGAATATTAGTAAATAAAAAAATAGATATTGCTATTATTATGTAAACTTCCTTTAGATGCTGATTAAATAGCTGCAGTGAGAAATCCCGACCTGCATTATTACACGACAATACATAAACTTCAGCAAGAAAGTAATGACTTCATTTTACAATCAAATTAATTGATTATACAGCTATATGAAGAAAAGTCAGCATGCATCATTATGTAATAATGTAAAAATGGTGAACCTAATGTAGAGCTTTAACATAATCTATTTAAGATGTCCCTAGATTTTGATTGAGTAGTTGATATGAGAAAACCCAATGCACATCATTACGCAACAATATGAAGAAAAACACGTGAGAAAAAAGTAATGACCATTTTGCAACCAACTTAACATATTAAATAGTTGGAATAGAAAAACCCCAATAATGTATCATTACGCAATAATGTAGAGATGATGAAAACAAATATTGGCATACTTATATGATATCAAGGTAATATGCCTACTTCTTGTATAATAATTAAAAAATCATAGAGTAGAATTAAATTAAAAGGATCAATAATCATTAAAGTAGTTTTAGAAATATGAGATAAAATAAAATCTATACTATCACATCCTAAATATGTATCTCATATTGTTTGTATATCACAGCTTTAATACATAAGCTTTAAAAAAACGCAACAATATAACATCATAATGTAACAACGGAATCAATTTCTAAAACAAATCATTATATAGGGAGTATAAGGCACAATCAAAAGACTGTGTTATAACATTAAATAAGATCTATACATTGTAATAATATCATGTCAAGATGAGTAATAAATTAAGGCAACTTCATCAGACAATAAAATAGCATCACAATCAATTTCTAAACTAATCATAAGTCAACATATACACACACACACACACATATATATATATATATTCTATAGAGTATAATTATATAATAACAACATATTTCATTGCAAAAAGTAGTAAACAAAACTTATGTTATATATTTTAGGTACAATATGCCTGACAAACAAAGACAACTAAATCGCACATTAAAACCGGAGCATAGCTCTAATCTATAATCAATCATACGGCACAATTAACATACTCTAAAGTATAATTTATGTGATTCAGATCAAGACAGAAGACAACCGAGTTACATTAAGAAGCTATGTGGTCAACACAGATGCATGAGATGTTTTAGATCTCCTTCTTGTTGGCGATGGGAAGGTCCATTTGGATGTCAATGACTAATTGAACTTGAGAAGGTAGTGTGGCTCCAGTCGTCAATCTTATCAGCACACGCCGACAGTGGTGACTCCCCTGCATTACCCCTACCCCTCCTCAGTCCGTCGAATCCCCTACACGTGCACTACCACTGCGTACAGCTTAAGAACTTGATAAAACAGATGAAAATATGGAAATCGTGAGAATAATATTTATCGTACTGAATTCGAGTATGTAGATCTAAAATTACGTACTAAAACAAATCAAGATAAATTCCATGATCAACTAAGACCTACCAGAAATCGGTACTCATATAAAAAACTATAAATGGACTGTGTAATTTGGGAGAATTGTGGCGACCTATCTTCTGAAGTCAAAGCTTTTGGCGGGAGCACTGGAAGAGAGATTTGGACAGAGGGATTCAACTGTATCCAGAAATGCCTCAGCATTTCAAGAAATTCGAACAATGTTCGCCAGGTGCTACATTGGGACTGAATGACAACTTCATACCCAGAGAAGCCGAGAACATCTCGCACATGCCGTCGATGATGCACGCGTACAACACCACCTGCGGCACCTCCTCCTTGGAAGCCTCCTTGCGCATCTCTGCCTCCTCCTTCCTCTGCAGCTCCCTCTCCTTCGCCGTTTCTCTCTCAGCTGGCGAGTGAGCCGTCAGCTTCTCGGCCTGCAAACAGTAGTAAACTTGAGGAGAGAAATACTTATATATTCCTGACCTCCTGGGGCATCTTGATATGTACCATACAGTCTCAGCTAACAACCTTCTCCTGGACAGAGGCCTTGGTCTTCTCGAGGCCGGATCTGGCGGAGGCCGCCACGTCCTCTGCTGCCTCCTTGGCAGAAGCTGTGGCGTCCCTGCCGGTTTGCATCCTTTCTCCTTGTTGCTAATTCTCTGGTTATTTAGGACGATGGGGATTCTGGTTGCTGCTCAAGGGTGAACTCGCATCGGTGGAGACCCAGTGAGGCAGGCAGCGCCGTCTGTACAGGAGAGCGTGGTGGCCGGATGAGGCGCCACCGCGATTCTTTATGCAGGACGCGTGGAGCCGTGGAGGGCATTGAGATCGGATGAGAGAGAGAAGGGAGAGAGAAGGGAGGGGCATGTAGCACAATGAGGGGAAGCGCGGGAGGGGAAGACGGGGGGAGTGAAACGACGCACTCAGGAGAGGAGGCATCGTTGGAGAGACTACCACGTGTCAATGCAGGGGCAGGAGCTGGGAGAACCCAGCTTTAGTATATAGTATAGATAGATGACTCATCTAAACATGTTTTGGAGCTACCAATTAGAAGCACCACACGTTTCCTAAATTCTGCCAAAGATATCTTTAAGCTCGAGGTCTCCTCCAATTCAGACACACTTTTCATGTGCATTGGATCACCAGTTAGATCTATTGATAGCTAGTGAGATTTAAATATATGGATCTATTGATAGCTAAAGATTTAAATATACCACAGACCTGTCTAGATCCTGTCTTGCAGGGGCAGGCAAACCCCATTGATTATCAAATTTCAATGACACAAAATTTTGTATTCCTTACACTTCAATCCTTGCTATACCTTTTCATAGACATATTCACCATAAAAGTTACAATATCAAAGGCCCGTGAAATTCCAAAAAATACCATATTTCCATCTATATAATCATAGGCATGCAGGGCCTTTCTCGCAGGAAAATCAGAATAGATGTCAACACCAGATTGCTATCCATAATCACAGCAGATGCTCAACTTCCTGAGCTGAAATCAGGTCACAATTATCAGGAATTTAGTGCAGTGTGGAATCCATTCCTAATAAATACATATATTGCGGCATTCAGTCACATCTTTAGCAGAAATGCACTGAAGATTAATCTAGGAAGACATTAAGCTAAGACAGGCAGGTTGGTTAAAAGGCGAGATAACAACTAAATTTTCTTTGGGAAGCCAACAGACTGCAACTTGAGACTAGTCGCCGTCCGATAACAGCCACATTTTCTGATAGGATCGATGAGGCCAACAAATTCAACAAGATCGAAAGCTGGTGAAGGAACTTGTGAAAAAAAAAATAGTACCTGTTGCCATCAAACTGGATAAACTTGTGTATCTACGTTTAGTAGCAGCAGCACTCTTTTTCATCAAAAGATGCTTGGGCTCTATTTTTTACAGCTGTATATGTATATCTACGTTTGAAAACAGATAAAATTTTGTGTGGTAGTGGATCAAATATGCCCTGTGGATCTGGCAGAAAAATAATGGCAGCCATTAATGCATGGCAGCACTGACAGTAGACAAACAACAGGGAATCGCACCTTAAAAAGATACCTTCCATGGTTACAAATAGAGTATTTCAATTATATATAAATAAAATTAGTTTTAGGAAATAACTTTACATTCTGGGTTTAAATTTATGATCCCAAAAGATCTTACTTACACTAGCAGAACATTATGCAAAACAAGCAGCAAAGTTATGCTTACCATTTCAGTTCGCAGCGGCCCGAAACCAGCCAGCATGTGTTTTGTATGCTGTGTGACATCTGCTAAAAAATAATGAACAATACAACTCCAATTATATTTGCTAATTGGGTGCTTAAAGATAAGGTTTAGCATCTATGTTCTGTAAGAAGAAAAGCAAAGGAGCTACAGATGAGAAAGATGGAAAAGGGAGCTTCACAGGAGATTTGAAAGGCTATTGATGGAAACGATCATCAGAAACGTACCGTTTAACTACAAAAGTGCCAGGAAAATCTAACGTCATGCCTTTGCGATCAATAGGGCATGTGCCCCACAGCATCAACTTTTGCCTAAACATAACAGTAGAGATGATAATATACCAAAGTTGAGAACAAGAATGATCACAAAATTGGCAGAGGTCCACTAACAACTACCATCAACAACCACCTCAAAGCTGCACAACAGCATATCTATATCTGAAAAGGAGATGCAGATTAAGAACGATAAGCTATTACAGAGAGATTGATGTAAGACGGGCAACAGACTGCGTCGTCAATCTCTTTTGAATGGCAAATCCAATTCTTCGAAATACAACATCTATAAATCTGGAAACCATAACAATGCTATGCATAATTCTTTGGACCCTTTTGAGGAGCCCTACTGCTTCAATTGCCACAAGTGACTTGTCAACCTACAAACCATACATCCATCCTAAAATAGATAGTAAATTAGACATTGAGAAAAAATGCAGTATTAACATAAATTCTTTACAAGCGGAAAAGAGAGAGCATCTGCAACTTTTTTTATTTGGAACACCCAGAGCCCAAACAATCCATAAATACATACAAGAACACTATTATTCCATTGCAAACAAATCGAGGAAAATGACTTGAAGATTACATATGGATATCGAGGGAAGTTCATGGACAAGCAGGATTCGAATCGGTGGCAACGAGATCATCTTCATCTTCCAAATGCTTAAGCCAGCACACAGGAGGATCACAAGTAGATCATCATCTTCATCTTCCAAATGCTTAAACCAGCACACAGGAGGATCACAAGTAGATCATCATCTTCGTCTTCCAAATGCTCAAACCAGCACACAGGAGGAGCACAAGTAGATGCTCCCACCTTGCATCTTCGTCACTCTTATCGACCTCACCGGTATAATCACACGGCATGGAAGGCATAAAAATCTCCTATAACTGAAGCTACGTTCTACCCAAAAAAATGAAGAAGAAGAAGATCGACCATCGACCACGTGCCGCGGATTCTCAATCTTTATTCCGTTGTCTCCATGTTCATATACTCCCTTGCATACTCTCATCAATGGAATGGGAGATTGAAAGGCCAGTTCTCCAACGTCAACCTCCAAAATTATGCACCCCCATCCTCCTTGTTCCCCTCTCAATTCACAAACCTCTCACAATCACAAGCTAGTCAAATTACCAACAATAAAGGAAGCACACCGCACCAACCCCAATTCCACAAACCACCAGCACACGCTCCTAACAAATTTAAAAAGAAAGAGGGAAAGAAACGCCTCAAACGCTAACCCTAAAAATGCTAAACCTAACCCTGAAATTAAGCACCACCAGCGCCGCCACACGGTATATCAGCGAGGTTCCTCGTCTCTCCGGCCGACGGAGGCGGTGGGGGCACCGGACAACGAGGCGAGCAGATTGAGGTGACCCTGCCCGAGCGGAAGGTAATTCCCGACCCTCGCGGCGGAGGCCTCCCCGACGGCGTACCTCCCGCCGACGTGCGGCGCCATCATCTCCGGCGCCGCGGCGAAGCTCCATACCTGCCCGAAGTCGGGTCGGGCGGGGACCGCCCAGAAGCCGCCTCCGGGTGCGATGAAGGCGGAGCCGGCAGCGGCGGCGGGGTCGTCCTTGGCCTCCGCGTCGTCGTCGGGGCGGAGGCGCTTGCCGAGGATGAACGGAGCGGCGGCGGAGGGGGAGTTGTGGTGGTGGTGGGCGGCAGCGGCTGAGGAGCGGAGGGTGGAAGGGGAGATGGAGGAGAAGGAAGCAGGGGTGGTACCAGAGCCAGTGGCGGCGATGATGGAGGGCTCAGCCTGGCGGAGGAGCCACTCGATAGTCTGACCGTCAGACTTGTGGCCGAGCTCACGCGTGAGCTGGAAGACGCGCGCGGCGCAGATTATGGGCATGCGGATGCGGCGGCCACGGCCGTCGACCTTGCTGTGGCGGTCCTTGGTTGGCGGCTTCTTGGCGACGGTGACAGCCCCACCTCCGGCCGGTGTCGCGGTGTTGTTGTTGGTGGCGGGGGGGAGGAGGTGGTGGTGGTGGTGGTCGGTGGTGGACATGGAGGGAGAGCGGAGAGGGGAGACGGGCGGGAGCTAATGATTGAGAGAGGCGGGGGAGGGTGGAGACAGGGGGGATGGGCACATGACTGGGTCCCAACTTATACTCTCTCCTACACCACCACTACCAGTGCACTGTGCTGTGCTCTGCTGTGCAGCTACACTATTACTCTCTATTATTATTTCTTCCTCTCTCTCTTACTGCCTCCTTCCCTCTCTCTAGCACTGCACTGTGTTCACCATGTACGTCCTCTCCTCTGTTACTCGCGAATTCTGCTCTATCACTGCGGGGTTGTCTACGCCGCACCGTGATTCACGACGCATTGCAGGGAGAGGGAGTGCGTATGTGTGTGTGCAGGTCTCTTCTCTACGTGCGCACTGCCCGCACGGTCGGGCAGCAGAGCAGGCGCGCGCCCCCTTCTTCGGAATATTATTATCATGCACCCTTTTTTCTAAAAAATATGGATTTTTTTAATTTTGAAAAGGATGTATATAATTATAATATGATAGCCACGAGTTTCATGGTGTTCCATAGGAGGAAAAATAATCCTTCGGAGGCTATGTTAACAAATAAGAGAAATATACAATTCCTTGCGAGTGCGTATGTGAATCCTAATGTCCCCTGTCAATGACCCATCGGTATCATTTTTTCTCGGATATCGGATACAGAATCGGATGCACAAGCAACCACCAGCACAGAAGCATGCGAAAAAAAAGAATCTCAAATATAGCGTTGATCGGTCACCTCTCACGATCATCAGAGAAGAAAGAACACTATAAGAAAACAAGTACAACTCTCTTTGTTCCCTCACTCTCTTATCTCTCTTTCTTCTCTCTCTCTCTCTCTTTTCCATTATGGTTTCCCTCTTGCTGTGGTGTTAAGCAATGTTTTCACCAATTCTCTTTATATAACCAAATACAAACCCATAGTCTTATTCTCAATAGGACTATAAATGGAATACAACTCAACTATTATTTGGATTAGGAGCACAATCTCATTAGGATTCTTAATCCTTATTTGACTCTAATCCTAACAATCCAACCTACTATAGACGAGAAATTCAACCGCAATCGCCATTACTGAACTCTTATTATACCGACTGATCTGATCAGTTGGACCAATAAACAGAAACTGGACCAATTGGATCAACCGTTTTCGTCAATACAGTTCCTATAGGTGGCGTTCGGTTGGGGGGTTACCCCCCACTTTGGGTGGGTAACCTTCCAAAACTCACACTTTTAACCCACTAGTGTGGCCCACTCCCTTCCCATCCAAAATATTATATATTATACCATCATATCATCTAAAATTCATAAAATACTCAACTTCTACTCATTATTTCAAACTTCAATACAATCATATCACAACAACTACCAACTTTTTCAAATTCCAATACAATCATATCATAATAACTATGTACTTTTTCAAATTTCAATACAATCACATCACAAACCCTCTCAACCCTTAACTCACCAACCAAACACACTAACACAAAAACGGGTTATCCACCCCCGGATAACCCATCAACTAAACCCACCCATAGTATAGTTTTCTGTCGAACCGTCGATTGAATTGATAATTTGAAACCCGATTTAACGGTTCAATCGAATTGAACTACAATGCAAATAATGCATATATCTATGTGGTCGAGTCAATTTCAACTATTTTGCGATTAAAGTGGAAAAAGAAGAAGCTTCCGAGGTGGGGAAAAGGAAGAATCCACCTGACCTGAGAATCCGGCTCCTGAGCAACCCCACAGGTGATAGCAGACCCATCGAATCCAGATTTTTGTGGAGGACGATACCTTATCACCCACCCCTCAACCAATCCCCAACGACCCTCTCCTCGCCTCTCCTCTCCTCTCCAGTCTCGTCCCCCTCTGCTGCAGAGGTCCACATCCAACAACAATATAGTAAACATCACCAGCAATAGAATATATAAAACCCTGTATCAAATAACGTAGTAGTAGTAATAATAATATAGGCCGACCCATCAGAGGGAGCTCCCATTTATGGGTCTCGTCTCCCTCCCCCTGCGGCTCTGTCCCTTCCCCATTTGGGTCCGGCCACGGGGGCTCCCCCAGCTGACCCTCAGGTGGCGGCTCCCCCACCCCCGTGGACCCTTCCTTGCAGGCCCATTACCCATAAGCAATGTGACCAACTTCATATCACAGGGAAAAGGTCTCGCGTGTTCCAATTTAAGAATGTAGTAATTATAATATACGTGAAGGGGGTCCTCTTCATCCCACACCTGCATCCGTCAAGGTGGAGTCGGGATTGGAACTGGTTGTGGGGTTTGCTCTGTGTGTGGTTGGTGAGGAGAGAGAGAGAGCAGAGTGGAAGAGGGACAGAGGGAAATGGTGCGTGATGAACGGTGGACAACCGGGACTTGGATGGGGATGTTATTCACGAAAGGGACTAGTGTCCAAAGATGTCTCCTCTGTTCTCTCTCTTTCTCTCTCATGCTTGTGCTGTGAAATTGTCCATTTTACTTTGGGAGATGACTTCGTTTGCTTTGTTATTTGGGTTGGTGGTCCGTCACCTTCTCTGTCGCTCTCTTCTTATCTGTTCTCTTTGTTTCTCACATTGTTACCTGCTCTGCTCTTGTATTGCTGTGAGATGACTTCACCCACCCTCTCATGTCTTATAGGACCACATATAAACTGAGAGATCTCAATCAGAAAAGATCCTTAATAGATTCGATCGAACCTAATTTTAATATCTTTCAAGGATAACATTGAATCCAACTCTAATGTGCCAGGATTCTAATTTTTTCCAGTCATAATACTAAATAGGGGTGGAATGGAGTGGGTAAGCTTTTTGTTAATAGTAGATGTTTGGATGATTATGAAGGTTGGATTAGTAATGTGATGTAATTTATATTATTCGCGTGTTCTATTTTGGGTAAATTACGAAAAATGGACTGATCATTACATGAGACTGATCTTTATTTTGTAACAAATAGGGGACCGAAGTTCAACTTAGCGTTTCGATCTCCAACACTGTCAATGAGTTGTTTAATACAAGGTTTTACTTGACGAAATTACTCCTAACCAATTCTGCCCTCGCCCAAAAGAACTTCTGCTTGTGGAAGGGGAGGGGGATGACGATAGTGCGCTACCACGCCCACCGACCTCGCTGATCCTTCTCAGCTCTTCCTCAACGTCGAGGCCCACACTCTGAACACCCTCCTCGCCATCGATGTGAACCCATCTCTGCAACCTCTCCCGGCATCTATCTATCACTTCTTTGGCCTTCTGGTGTTTGTCAACGAGAGCGATAGGAACAACGACGTGCTCACCGTCATAGTCTCTTTAGCACCTGTCGTGGTCTCTACCACGAACGATAGCTTTGCAAGGTCCTTGACCTCAGAGCCACATTATACTTTACCCAACCGTGTACCTTCCCTCCATCCTCCACTGCTACCACTATGAAGAGGAGATGACCTGTGAGAACTGATGAACCACTAAATGCTTAAATGAATTTGGATCCGGTATAGCACATGCACTCAACATGTCATATAAAATCGAATTAATGATCTCTGCAAGAAGGATTCGGCTTGAATCTATAACCTGGGAAGTCCAGGGTTGAACACAAGGATGCGAGCAATTTAGTGATGAAATTTAAATGTCAAATATTTTAGGGAGAAATTCTTAAGCTAATTATATTAAGCAAATGTACAATACACAAGAGTGATGATTTTCAACACATTTTTATGCACTTAAGTTAGATGAATACAATAATGCAGAATACATGAAGTTAAGTCACTCACAATGCAATTAAAAGCACAATAACCAAAATGAGGTTGATAGCGAGAATTTCTTGAATTAATCGAACATCAATTATGGTATTAAAAGTACGGATAGATAAGCAATTATTGATCTAGAAAGCAGTTTCATAGCAACATTGATATTCAATCTCACTTTATTACTCAAATCAATTTAGCAAATATTAAACCATTTAGTAACTTAATGAAAATGATAAAAACTAACTAATGATTGATTATTAAGAATTAATAGGCTTATCAGGTTCAATTATTTCCTAAGATGTAATTTTCAACTTCATTTAAGAATCTAATTGAGAACTTAAAAGAAGAAATAATTTACACGAATTATAATAAAAAATAATGATAAAGCACGTCAAATGACAGAACAACAAAATATCTTTCAAATAAGATCAAAATCACTTTAATTAGATGCATAGATAATAAAATATTCAATAATCAATCCAGAGCCTTTTTGCAAGAAAAACTCCAAGTTTTTATTACAAAACAGGACAAATAGGAGCTAAAATAAAAATAAAAAATCCGCAGGGTTATTATGCAAAATTCATACAAGTGAAGGGACTTATTTTCAATTCTGGAATAATCAAGGGGTTGGTGATGCAAAATTTCCAATCACGTGCACGTTGCACGTGACCAGGCGAGGTCGGTCAACGTGGCACCCCTTTGTGCTTCGACTGTTGCTTGGGCACGTAGGAGGCTATAGTCTCAAGTAATAGGACATGGTTGCTTGTAAGTCATTAGATTGCACCTTGAATAGAGCCAATCCAACAATATTTGAACTTTTGTGAATATCCTCTGCAAGGAGAAGATGGATCGAGATGGAGGTTGTAATAGAATCAAAAGCACTAGGTTGAGGTCTTTCGCATGGATTAAGGATCGATGGCGATGAAACTAATCATCATGAATCGGATATTCAATCGTTCTAAAGAGCAATACAAATTAAAGAATACCACAGAAGAGATACACCTCTACTTACCTAGAATTATGAAGAACAGAGGAGAACGAAGAAGACGGGCTTGGATTGGAGTTCCATGAACTCTTGTCTCCGCTTCAAATCTCTGGCTAAGAGATGATGCTTGAGCAGCAAATGGTGTTGCTGCAACACATCAACAATGACGTGGATCTCGTCGGCGAACACCCTCGACCGTCGCTTTCAGAACCAGGTTCCTCTGTCACTAGAAGTGTCAGTGAAGCTTGTAAGTTTCACTCTGAGTGGCAGGATAGCTTGGAAGTTTGTTGGAGATCGTGTTTTGATGGAGTGGAAGTTTGGGGTTGCTGAATAAAGATGTTTGTTTCAACCACATGTAGATGAAAGGAGGTTAGATGTTAAGGGAAGTTAGGGTTAGGAAGAGAATCACTAATGTTAGGAGAAAAGGATGGCGATGGCAGTTGGTCGGGAAATAATTAGAGGTGGTTGGAATAATTAGGAGAAGATGGGACGGTTTGGACGAGGAGGGCGAATGACTGGAGGTCAGAGATGACTTCCAAACCATTGGATTAACATCCAATGGTCTGGATTTGGGCGTAAAAGGGCGATTGAGAAGCGTTTGATCAAATTGGATCGAGGGTCTAAAGAACGATCAAGATGCAAGGGTGAGTTGATCTAATGGTCGGCAATAGGTGCAGATGGTGATAAAAGAAGCGGGCCACGTGGCTCCATCTGAGGGTACCACGTGGCCCAATTAAAATTAAAGAAATTAGAGAAAAGAAAGAATAATCAGAAATAAATAGATAGAAGATGAATCAGAAAAAGTTATCAACACGAAAGTTGTAGATATAGATCTACAACTTTTCTGTAGAAGTCAAAGAGATCAGAGGTCATCTATACATAAATAAAAATTAAATACTAATAAAAATAATATAAAATAATTTTCTTCAAATTTTCTTTTATTCATTTTTTTGTATTTTTAATTTGTTTTATGTTAATTATTTTTATATAATATTAATCTAGTTTTTATTTGATTTTTACTGAAGAACATATACATAAAATATTAGCACAATAATAGGGTTATGTTATTATATATTAAATAGTGTCAATTATATACAACACATAAAAATTAATTAATATTCTTAGTCAATGAATCTTGTTGATTAACTTAAGTAAGAGAGATAATATTGATGCTTGATGATGATAAATACGTGATTTATCAAGAACCCAACAACAACAAGCCCTACCCCCTATTTCGGCCTCATAGACATATACACTCAACTGGGAAGATATCCAACTTACTCAAACACAAAACCCACCCCCTCCACCATCATCGTCCCTCCTCGTCCTCACCAACCACCATAACCACGAGCTACTACTGTAGAAGCCCCACCATCGTAGACCCAAAAAACCAACAACTTGGAAGAGGACACAACATCAACAACTAAACCCGCGACGGTCATTGACACGAGAGAAAGCAAGGAAGAGCAAGACAAGAAGAATCGAAATGAGGAAGAGTTCCACATATTGACCCTCCTCCTCCAGTACACGGAGGATGTCTCCACCTTCAACCTCCACAACGAAGTCTTGTCCTCAGTTGTTGTCATGTTCTTCGATGGCGGCGGCAACAATCGGGAGGCTCTGGCCTTTGGTGCCCTGATGGTGGTGCACCTGGGCATCATCGTCACCATAATGAGGTTCTTGTCGTAATCCGGGAAGACTCTGTAGGTGAAATAAAAATATAATAAATATAAATATAAAATGATATAAGAAGGGTTAGATAGTACCGGATTTGATGCGATGAGCAATATGATGATGAGATGGACCAACTTGCCGAGGCGTGCGAAATGCACTGACCTTAAGAATAGATTCGTACCCCCACGGAGTTTCCGATGGTGCGATCGGTATTGGTATACGACTACTCTCCAAGATACAACGGCGAGATCTCAATGGGTATGCACGTACCAACATCAAGATCTATTGAGCAACGATATATCATTCCTTCAAGTTGATTCACTCTAAAAGAATAGAGAGGATAGAATGATTGTGTATTGTGTGTTCTCAAAGCAATGCTATAGGCCCCTTTATATAGATACACAATAAGAGAACGTTACACATTCAAAATAATCAATTAAATCCTCCATTCAAATTGAATATTAATCATTCATAAAATAATGTATTAAAAATATAATAAAGAGGATTCAATATTCTCATAATGTGCACAACATCCATCATTATTATTTTAAAGAAAAATGTGTAACATACAACATGCATGCAACGTTACATAAAAGATTTAAGTAATATATTAATGAATATATTGACAATAAATCATATCCATGTAAAGACATTAAAAACACGATAGTGATATAATATCACTAATAAATTGTCATGCAAAAAACATATGCTATAAATCACATGCTCATTGATGCTAACCAAATAAAGTTCATGCACCAATGAATATAAAATAAATTCACCTTTATGTTTTTAACAAAGTAATAAAAGTATTTGAAATATAATAAAATATCAACAGACTCTAGTAGAAAGGAGCGAAAGCTGCCACAACATTCTTGGCGGCAACGAGGAGAAAGGTGGATTTGACGGAGTTGTCATTATCGTACGTGGAGAAGGTTGTATCCGGCAAGGAGATCCTGGTTGCCATGAAATAGATCGGTTGGAAAATCAACCTCATATTGGTGGGTCGAACCACATCATCCCCAACACTTGCCGACATGACAAACTGCCCAGAGATGGGTCGAGTGGGAAGCTACTTGGCTTCAGCGGGTTTCTCGACAATAGCATTTGTGGTGGTGATGCACCAGTACCATTCGTCGCGGACTCCGATGGAACTACCATGCTAGGAGATTGCGGAAGAGAACGAGGTGCGAGGAGCGCGTAGCAGAAGTACATCGCCATTATCCTCCTCCCATTCCACAAGTAGAAGCTCTTTTGGGTGAGGGTAGAATTGGTAAGGGATAATTTCGTCAACTAAACCATGTATTGAGCCATCCATTGACCGTGTTGGGGACTGAAACATTAAGTTAAACTTTGATCTCCTATTTGTTATAAACTAAAGATCAACCCCTAATTTGAGAATCCATATAAAGATCAATCTCTTTTTTGTAATATACCCTTCTATTTTTAAATAAGATAAAGTGAGATTGCCGTGGGTGGAGGTAACTTGGCTCTCCTCCTTTTTTATTTTTTTTTGAAAAATACCATCATAAATTTTCATCACTATATCCATATATTATGTCCCTCAAGTTTAATGCCAAACAAAGACTTATACATCCTCAATATGAACAATCATTTTTTAATGATCGCAGAATTGTTGAAATCGACATTGTCTTGATGAAGGCTGTAGGAGTCTCCATATCGTACAAAACTTGAATGATATAATATAAGGATATAGTGATGAAAATCTAATAAAAACTATTTTTTCGAAAAATAAAAAAATGAGACGGGGACCAGGTTAACTCGGAGCAGCTCAATTTTATTCGTTTAGATATTTACATTTATTTATGATTTTGATGTTGACTTTTTTACTCGAAAACGATTGTAATTATTATATTTAAAGAAAACTTGAGACCCACATAATTAATTTCAATAAAAAAAATGAGTGCAGAGATGGATAATCCAAACCCGAATATGCATTAGAATATGGTAACTTGTTTACCTTCCAAGAAATACGTATCACTCTTAAGAATAAGTCATTAGATGAAGAATTTGTACATAATATTGGGGAAACAACGAAAGCAAAATAGTTATAGTTATTATTTAATTCGTAAAATCAACTAGATATAAAAGTAATGGAACAATCAATCTACACTATAATTAAGAAAAAAACAAGACTCCCAATTTAGCTGAGTGGAAAAACAATAAAAATAACTAAAAACTCCGAACAAGGACAACCAATAAAAAATGTTAAAAATTGTTATGTTACGTATGTAACTTAAAATTTATAAATATTTGGTAAGATATGAAAAAGAGATATTTACCTCACCAACTCTAAAATTTTGTAAATTACCTTTTCGACCTTTGAAACAACATGATTCACCCTCTTAAATTTTGTATATTACCTTTTCGACCTTTGAAACAATACCACGTAAAATTGTTTAATCTTACCCCATGAACTATGCGTTTAATCTGTTTGAAGCTCATGGGTTTCTTGGGTAATTTACATAATCGAGGTAATTACGTTGTGCAAAAAGTTGGTAAAGTTAATTTACAAGGTTTATAGGATTCATGGGTAAATATACCTAAAAAATATGTTGCTTGTTTAGTGATATTCGGAACATGTTTAGCTTGTTTTACACATAATACTAAATTGTATAAGGGTTAATAGGGCTACCCTCAGAGGTTGAACCAACTTGGTTACCTCCATGTTTATTTTTTCATTTCGTTAGGTATTTTTCGAAAACACCTGAAGAGGATTTAGTCAACTAGATGACAATATATTGTCTAAAAATTTCATGTAAACAGACATTCTTGACTCATCCATCTAACATAGATCAATTTCAGCAATTCTGAAACAATTAAAATTTGACAGTCTTGATGGATGGTTTAAGAATGTCTGTTTTACATGAAATTTGAATAAGACGTGATGTCGTATAGTTATCGAAATTTCTCCAAATATTTTTAGATAAAAGTATGGTAGCGACCCTGAAGGCGTACACATTTTACCCATCGTATAATCTAATATATGAAGTTCATAAATTTGGATATGCGAATATCACCATTCATGTTAAATTGGTAAGAAACATTACTTTACTTGAAAGAAAAAATATAAAAAAGTTTCAAAGAGGCATAGGATTATATATGAATTTTATCTTTGGAAAGATCAAAACCTGTCCAAATCCCACGTGGCATCCACCAATCACCAAAATCCCACTTGTAATTCACACGGCACTTGGCACAATTATAGAGAAAATCTGAAATATTTAGAAAACCTTGGTTTAAGGATGAACATCGCAACTATAAATCACATTTGCATTTGGTGCAAGCAGAAATGCAAACGATGGATACATATATGGATATAAGTATTCTCAAATTCTTATCTATTTTTAAGCTCGAGAATGGATGCAAATGCAAATGTAAAATTATCTTAGCATATACTAGAATACGAACACAAAGATCAAGACGGATATGCATATACTCTGTAAATTAGCTCAAAAATATACATATGTTTGTTGTTCTACACGTGCTATAAATATAGTAAATACATTTATTTCATAACTCATATCAAGTATGATGAAAGAATATATAAAATATGTTACAAATATTTAAAAATAAATATACAATTTTATTTATATATAAAAATGAATATATGGATACAGATATGAATATATATATATATGAGGGTGGAGAGCTTGCACCAAGGTGCATGTAATTTTACATGCATCGGGGGTTAAATCTTCCGCATTTTTTTACTTTTTTGAAAAATACCACATGTTTATTCATCTATATATCCTTTTAATATGCCATTCGAATTTCGTCAGAAACAGAGACTCCTATGCCCTCCATCTAGAACAAGTCGATTACAACAATTCTAAGACCGTTAAAATTACATGTTCTAAATGGAGATCATAGGAGTCTCTGTTTCTGATTAAATTCGAATGGCATATTGGAGGGATATATAGATGAATATACATGATGGTATTTTTCAAAATAGTAAAAAATATGGAAGATATAAGACCCGGTGCATGTAAAATTACATGCACCTTGGTGCAAGCTCCCCATCCCCCCCTCTCTCTCTCTCTCTCTCTCTCTCTCTCTATATATATATATATATATATATAGGAGTGATCCTATGAGAGCCAAATCCTGTGAGAGCATGAGAGCGTTCATCTTGGACCACATGATCCAATGAGGTGAGAGAAGATCAGGAGAGAGAAAACAGAATCATGTGGTACACAATGCATACTCTCATGCTCTCACATTTTTTTGCTCTCATAGGATCACTCTTATATATATATATATATATATATATATGGTCCTTCCAATGAGGTGCACCTTTCCTGGGTGCATGGAAAACCCATCACGAGAGCCGTTAGATCTCGACCTAGTGGTTCTTCATCCAAAAGGATATTTTAGTCCATAAATTTTCGTTTTAAATTTGAATTTAATTTGGAATTTGAAATTTATTTCGTCCTTGTATATTTCCATTTTTAGCGTGTCTGATTTGGTATTTTTTGTTGCCTTTTAATTATTGAAATTTCGCCAACGTGGTAGCAATTTCGCGCAATGCAGAATAGCAGATCTTTTTGTAAAATTCTTGTTGATATTGTAATTAAAAATTGTATCCTGCATTGTAAAATAAAATCACAATTAGTAATAGTTGTATTATTATAATTGTAATTTTGATAACACTATTGTAAAAATTCATGCACTTTTGTAAAATCCGTACGAAGATTGTAAATCCACACTTACAATTATGTGCTTTTTTCACAAAAATGTACGGTACATTCGCACCCTGCAGAATGCCAAGCATCTTTGTAAAATTCGAATCCATATTGTAATTTTGCATCCTGCATTGTAAACTAAATGTAAATAGTTTTTGCCATATCACGGAATTTAATTAAATGAAAAAAAACAGTCTGAAATTTGTAAAAAAATGATATGAGATTCTAAAATACGATCTGAGATTGTAAAAAAATACTCGAGATTGCAAAATAGGATCTCTGATTGTAAAAAATTGGGCACGCCATCCATCTCCAGCATCCTCTCTACCTGCACCTCCTCCGCCCTTCTCCTCCATGACCCACCTGAAATTTGTAAAAAAAATGATATGAGATTGTAAAATACGATCTGAGATTGTAAAAAAAATACTCGAGATTGCAAAATAGGATCTCTGATTCTAAAAAACTGGGCACGCCCTCCATCTCCAGCATCCTCTCTACCCTCACCTCCTCCGTCCTTCTCCTCCACGACCCACCTCCTCCTTGTATGTCCTCCTCCGCATACACACCTTCATTCACGCACTCTTTCAACCTTCTCCTCCATGACTCACCTCCTCCATGCGTAGCCATCAACATATTGAAATCACTTGGTATTTTAAATATCTATTAATCTAGCCTTGTTTAATGAAACCATACCTAAAACCACGCGAGGATCAACACTGGAGGCTCGAGCGCCGCCGCCCTGCTGTACCGCCTCTTGCCCAGCCCACGCCCATGCGTCCTTCCGGCCACCATTGATCCCCCTCCGCCGTCAGCGACACCCACCTAGGATTCCGTCGTCGTTAGTTGTTTTTGATAGGAGAGCAATAGACTTTGAATTGTCACATTCTATTTTTGGAATGAGACAAAATGACCATAATGGGTTTTTA
This sequence comes from Ottelia alismoides, assembly GCA_037367405.1. NCBI lineage: Eukaryota > Viridiplantae > Streptophyta > Magnoliopsida > Alismatales > Hydrocharitaceae > Ottelia > Ottelia alismoides. The sequence continues at coordinate 1,607,122 of JAZKJV010000148.1, forward strand.
GCATTAAAAATTTAAGATTAAAAAGGAAATAATAGGATCCGTTGGATTAATTACGAATGGCTGAGATGGCGGGCTTTCCTTGCACACAGGAAAGGTGCACCTCATTTGAAATATCTTCTATTTATCTATATATATATGAGGTTAATGGGGCTGCCCCCTTGGGGAGCCAACATGGCTGCCTTCGTACCATTTACGGTATTTTTTTTATTTTTTTCAAAAAATATCGTCATGTATATTCATCACTATATCCCTCCTATATACAATTCGAATTTCGTCAGAAACAGAGACTCCTACGACCTCCATCTTGACGGTCATTTTTTAACGGTAACATGATTTTTTAAATCAACACCATCTCGATTGAGGCCGTAGGAGTCTCTGTTTGTGACGAAATTCGAATGGTATATAGGAGGGATATAGGGATGAATATACATGATTTTATTTTTCAAAAAAAATAAAAAAATACACCGAAATAGGGGGCGGGGCAGCCATTGTTGGCTGCCCCCAGGGGGCAGCCCCAATAAATCATATATATATATATATATATATATATATATATATATATATAGGGTAAAATGGGGCTGCCCCCAGGGAGTAGCCAACTTGGCTACTCCCACCCCTATTTTCCCTCATTTTTTTATTTTTTTGGAAAATAAAAATTTGTATATTCATCACTATATCCCTCTAACATTGTACTAAAATTTCGTCAGAAACAGAGACTCCTAAGTCCTCCATCCAGACGTCATTTTTTTAACGGTCGCAGGATTTTTTAAATTGATCATGTTTGGATGGAGGCCGTAGGAGTCTCTGTTTCTGACGAAGTTTTAATAGAATGTGAGAGGGATATAATGATGAATTTACACATTTTTCTTTTCCAAAGAAATAAAAAAATGAGGGAAAAATAGGGGTGGGAGTAGCCAAGTTGGCTACTCCCAGGGGGCAGCCCCATTTAACCCATATATATATATATATATATATATATATATATAGACACACACACACACACACACACACACACATATATATATATATATGGGTTAAATGGGGCTGCCCCCTGGGAGTAGTTGGCTACTCCCACCAAACAGGATCGATTTAAAAAATCCTGCGACTGTTAAAAAATGACGTCTGGATGGAGGGCTTAGGAGGCTCTGTTTCTGACGAAATTTTAGTAGAATGTGAGAGGGATATAGTGATGAATACACAAATTTTTATTTTCCAAAAAAAAATAAAAAATGAGGGAAAAATAGGGATGGGAGTAGCCAAGTTGGCTACTCCCTGGGGGCAGCCCCATTTTACCCTATATATATATATAGGGAGAGTATGCTCCCTGGGTGTAGCTAACTTACATGCTCCCACATCTTTTCCCCTGTATTTTTTTTATTTTTCTGAAATGAAACCTATTGGAATTTAGATCACAATATGTCACCATGATGTCATTCAAAATTCGACTTAATTCGATACTTCTATCCCCTCCATCAAGACTGTCAAATTTTAACGGTCTCAGAATTGCTGAAAATGACCCCCTTCAGATGGAGGGCATAGGAGTCTCTGTTTCTGACGAAATTTGAATGACATGTTATCGGGATGTAGCGATGAATATACATATTTTTATTTTCCAAAAAATTAAAAAAATGAGGAAAAATGAGGGTTGGAGTAGTCAATTGGCTACACCTAGGGTGTAGCCTCATTTAACCCATATATATATATATATATATATATATATATATATATATATATATATGGTTAGCCAATCTCCTTCCCAAGTTCCTTAGCACTTAGTGCTTGGTATTTATATATGCAATAATTGATGTGGGTGCCAGATGCATCATAGTTAACCCCATGAATCTCGTCTCCTTAAACTCCAACTAAGGTATATGGACCTTGGAGAGAGAGGTTTGTGGACCCTTATGTAAGCAGTGGAGTGTCCTAGATCTCATGAGGAGCCCTTGGATCTAGTTAGACTTACACTTAACATTAGGGGATTGGATCACTGGACTATTATCGAGAAAAATTGGTCCTGACAACATCTTGAGTTCATGTCAAAGTGGACTTGTTCACAACCATGTAAAATGCTTAAGCATGAGTTATCAAGTAGTATTCCCACTCTTGTAACTCACTCTCACATTTTATTAATATAATATGTGTAACTATTGAATGGGTGGATTAGCTTCAAAACTTCGGTGACACAGGTGCTTTGTGGCTTAAATCAATGGTCTTGATTATGAACCTCGATTGAAATTCTTGGACCTCGATATGCTTTTAGCTCAACTTTATTTTTTATGCCATACCTTTGACATTCTTTGAGATCCTTGAACCTCAGAGAGGTGGGTAGATAACTTAATTAGGTGGATACTCGTAATGTAACCTCTCGGGATTATGTCTTCAGACCCATTGACAACAATCCAAAATGCTTAAGCTCAAGTTGTCAAGTAGTAGTCCCTACCAGTTATAACTCACTCTCACACTTCGTAAGTTTTCGATGTGGGACAATGTTTGGATTAGGTATTACAATCTTCTCCACTTATATTCGCAACATCCTCATTATGATATGACCCATCACTTATTCACAATGACAATGGTAGTTGCACACTTTAGATAGCATTTTTCTCATATATCCTTGTAGGGGTGGCTCCATCTCTCATATAGTTCTTTCTACTACCAGAGAGAATATGCTCTAATACCATTTGTGGTGTTCCGAAATTAGATCAATGGTCTGTTATCAAGGAAAATTATTCCTGACAACTTTTTGGGTCAGACAGGATTGGACCCATTTAAAACCACTCAAAATGTTTGAGCCCAAGTTGTCAAGTAGTAGTCACCCGCTCTTATAACTCACTCTCACACTTTGTGCTTATTATGTGGGACTATGATTGGGGAGGGTGTTACACTTAAGATCTCAGTCTTAAGCTCCTAAATCATTGATAGACAAGTCGACGTAGGGTTCCTGACTCTCAGTCTTTGAGGGCTTGCAATGTCCGTCGACATGTCGAGTCTAACAATCGTTGTATCGACCACTCTTATGGTACTCGGAACATCACCGATCAGTCAAATCAACAATCAACCCATATTATATGATAATGCAAATGTGTGAGTCAAAATTTATTTTTAGTTTAAATCAACAAAATATGTGTATAGTGAATAACTGTAGAATATCGAACCATAGAGAGCAAGGGGAATAGGATAATTATTACCTACTAATGAAAATAAACAACAATTCTGTACTTTTTAGCCTTTCGATTTTTATGAATTTTTTATTATATTTATTTTTTATATTATATATACCTTTTTATTTTTAAGTTTTTACATTTGCTTTTATATTTTTTATATTTTTAATTTCCTTTTGTTTTTAAAGATATAATATATTTATGTATACATATATAGTAATATGTATATTATAAATATATAAAGTATATAATAAATATGTAAAAATTCTGTAAATATATACAAGTACAATCTTTTTTATTTTTTAGAGGTTTTAAATGTATTTATAAGTTTTTTAATAACACTAATAATATTAATAAGTATATAAGTAAAATAATACATATATTGTGTATATAGGATTTTATATTTATAAATATAGTTATATATACTCAAAATTTATAAAATAACATGTTTTTTTATTTTTTTTATATTTTTCTCAATTTTTGTGAATTTTCCTTAATTTTTTTTGAAAATTTTAGGTGTTTTTTATTGAGTTAAATTTTCAAAATAGTGACTTATAATAATAGGTCGGCTTGTTTTGGATTATAAAAACAAATAATTAGTTCATAAATTTTCAAAACTATTTTAATATATATTATATAATATAAAAAAATATATAGTAGAAAGATATTTTTTGATTTTATAGGATTTTTGCAAATTTTTGTAGGATTAAAAGGGTTTTCAGTTTTTTAAATTTTCTTTTTGTATTTTTATGATTTTTGGTCTGAAGTTACATTATATAGTAATACATAATATATAATTTTTGAATTTTAAAGATACATTATGTATATTGTTTGTATTTCTATATTTAAATAAGGAATAAATAGCTTCTAAATGATTTTTAATAAATGGAAAATGTAAGTAAAATGCTAAAAATAGAAATATGGTGTGAATAAGCATATCATGAAGCATTTATCATGATTTTTCCAAAATTTTACAAGTATAGGAGCTATTTAAACAAAAAATAAAAAGATATGTAAATAATTACATGTGTGGTAGGAGTATTTATGCAATAAAAATAAAGTACGTGGGGCTCTGTGCAAAAATACCCAAAAGTTGACACTTATTTACAGATTTCCAGGACTTAATACAAATATAGGAACCTGACATGGTATCCTTGCAATTTTCCCACCTTGCGCGGACGACCACATGAGATGAGCAGACGTGGCCTTAAAAGAAATATCCAATAAGTACGAGGGTCCCCTTGCATTTTTTTAATATTACATGACGGATAAGAAAATACAAAAAGGTGTGAGGTTACTAACTAAATTACCCAATAAGGTGTGCTATTGAGTAGCTCCTGATGTTCCATGTGTCCTGATCTGACGGCAGAAAGGGGCTTCATTTCACCTGATGAGTGAACGACCTAGATTAGATCGGGGCTGCCTTCCTTAATTAAATGGTTCTCGGGGTGTCTGGAAGAACACCCCCAGAACCTAACCTGAGTGAGCTTTGATCGATCAAGCCTTCACCTTCTGGCTTCCAACTGCGACACCAACATGTGCTCTAGCTTCCTAGAGCTCCCAAGTGTTTGCAGGAAGTCTCAATGGAGTCCAGAATCCATCAGAGGGACCCTGGAGCTGAAAGTATATGGAGATCATGACTAGGATCCGATCTTCACTCCATGTGGCTCATTTGGGCGCAACTCCTACACAAAAAGAGAGAGGACATTGACAATGTCACAATTGACCCTCTCGTGAAGTTGAAAGCACAAGGAAGCAGTGAGGCGATGGAGCTCCAGTGACAACGGAGGAGGGAACTTCGTCTCCAACTCAATCTATGCAGGATCGAGTGGAAAATAAGGGGATTCAATGGAGAAGCGTAAGGGCTAGAAGATGAGGTGAAAATGGCAGCGTGAAACAGTGGAGATACGATGAATTCAGTGTTGGATCCTAGTGCTCCAGTGGATTAAAAATTTAAATTCAAACTAAACTAAAGTCTGATTAACTAAATGAAGGATACATCTAAGCTACTGGAATGAAAATCAATAAAAAGACCTAAGGCTCTCAGCTCATATCTTCTCGAAAACATGGAGTTGATGTCCTTCGTCGAAGGAGCTCCGGTGATGGAGATCACCACCTTGCACGCGTTGAAAATCGCCTGGGGAGGAAGCTGCCAACAACCTTTACATAGAAGTGAAATGATCTGAGGGTTCGGTGTCTAAGAGGGATCAAAATTGGAAAGTTGGCTCAGAGGAGTTATTTATAAACGTGGTGGAGTGGGTTATTGACCAATCGATTGTGATCGATTGGGTTTATGTACATGGGATAGAAGGTTTAAGCGAGTATTAGGATAGATCAGAGATGAGGTTTCATGAAAAATCAGACCAAAAGGAGTGATTTAACCCCCGTGAAATATGGAAGAAGATTGAGTTCCATCATTCTTACAGGGTAGGTAGCATGGGTCAAAGAGTTTACTGGGAGCCAATAAAGAAAACCCTCGTGAACTAATCAGGAAAATCAGGGTACCACATCTCTTACTAATTCGATATAAAATAATAGATGATTTTATTAATTTTAAAATATAAAAAATATTCATTATTTTATGTAGTATTTTATTATGATTTTTATTTCTTTTTGATGATTAATTTATTAGGTGTTTATTTTTACATGTATATATGTATATATACTTGTATTTAGTATATCTTATTTTTATATTATTTTTTAGATTTTAGTTTGATAATTACATAATATATTTATAACTTATTTAATGAGACTTTTTGACATTTTTATTACATTTTTCTTATTTTATTTATTTCTTAAATAATTAAATATATATGTTATGTATGTATATTATATGTATAGTGTACCGATATATTAAAATACCTTATTTATTTTAATGATTGTTAATGGTTTTATTATATTATTATTGAAATTTATTTTGAGTAATATTTACATGTATTAAAAATACAAGAAAGTGAAATATATAAAGAATAAATATGTTGAATATTATATAAATGTATATTGCATAATAAGGGCCCAAAAGCCAACTTTTGCATCTTAAAATCAAATTAAATGAAGCCACGTTCGTTAAGTAGATAATTTATTTTATGAACAATAAAGTTAGTTTCCTCAATTCTGAGTTAGTACGGAGAAGAGATACATGTCTGTAAAGTTTTCTTTACGTCTTTTTATTCTATGTGTTCCGAGCACACTGTGCATTATTTTTGAATGAAATAAATTTTATATTTTTCTATGTATTTTTATACATTATATTCATGTTGAGGATTTATTAAATTGAGGTATAAAAATAATAAAATAGGTCTAAAAATGTTATTAGTGTGTAAAAATTGCGATTTTTGAGTATTTTCTGTACAATCAGCTTGCTCTATCTCCCCTAATTTCTTCCTTATCGACGAAGTCATCATGATGACATGGTCTCGAGGTCTAGGGCCACTTAGTGTCTTTGAAACTTCATTCTTTTTCATTTCATTTCTTTATTTTTTATTCTAGAATAATTGTAGTATTTTATACAGTATATATGTATCAATGAATGTCTGTTATTTATTGCAAATTAGTGCTATACATGTGTATTTATCTAGGGATTTAAGGTCAAAATAAAAGAATAAAGCTGATGAAATGGAGATTGATCAATCATTTTTGGGGAAGATCGTTATCTGAGAAAGTGTTGGACTCAAACTAAAATGGACCAGTTGACAACCATCCAAAATGCTTAAGCCCAATTTGATAAGTAGTAATTCTGATCACTTATAACCAATTCTCCCACTTTGCAAGTTTTAGATGTTAGATTATGTTCAGGGTGTTATTGAAGGAAGCTCAATACTTTGCATCATGGAAATGCGGAAAATAACAAACTATTTGCAGTTTTAAAAGGATGTTCATCGCGTGAACTTACAATTTCAGCACAACAAATTGTACATCGTGAAACCATAATATTAAGGAAATGAGTTTCTTATATGATTTCATGTATTCTAATTAAAATAGGAAAGAGATCTGGGTCGCTACTTGAAGTGTGAGTTTTTAAACAAAGAAACCTCCTGAATCAAGTCCAATTTGCAATCACTTCTCTTGTGGACACGATGATGAGTCGTCTAACTTCCCACAAGCTCTGATATCAACTTTGTGAAATTCTCTATGCAAATATGAGATCAAGATGATATCAAGCCCCTAATTTCATCGTACGAAGTTGAACTTCCCTTCATGCACGAGAAGCAATGAGAGGAAGATGATATTCTCTTCCACAAGGTCATGCCTATGAAGAGAAGAAAATAAACTTGATGGTGAAAAAGTTGTGTATTTGTTGAAGAAGAGAGTAGTCATATATTCTCATATTCTCAACTCTTAAGGATAGAGAACTTTGGTGAGATCAACCTTGCTCTTGGAGAGAGGCTATGTCATCTCTCATATAGGAAGGGTGGACATCTATGTGGAGTCCTACTCCTCGTAATACACATCTACTTTTTCATACCTTGGATGGTGGATTGAAGGTTATGATTAATTATTGTTCATCAAGAAATAGTACTTGAATTATATCCTTTAATTACCATTTAAATAAATAAAAAAATAAAAAATATGAGAGTCTAATCTCATTAGAACTCTCATGGTGGACGTCTATGATTCTAGGAGCATGGATGCCTGCCTTGTTCATTGTTGAGGTTGTTGCTTAATTAAGTTCACGGTAATCTAATTATTATAAATTTTAATTTATGAGAGAACCTTCATAACTTAGAAATCTTCTTCATAAACCCAAATGAAAAAGTAAAACCGATTTACATTTAAATTTCATTGTGAATCATAGTCACATAAGTACCTTGAAATAATTATAAGAATATCAATTACATAAATATTAATTATTGTGAATTATTATTTATATTAATTAATGAATAATAGTTGTAAATTGTATTCAGAAAAATACTCTTTTTGAAAATAAATTATGACAATGCTAATTATTGTATCAATTTTGATATCAAAAAGTACGAGTTCTAATCTAATCAGGACTCATGAGATACAAATGTAGATACTTAGATATGGTGTCAGAGATATCATACTATCCAGGTATAGTGACTTGGGATTTTGATAACTATCTGAATTCAGGGTTTATACCATTTTGATGAAATGTCTCACTTACAAATGCTGAGCTTGAGCTCAAATGATCCACACTCTCCATGAGCTCAATAAATGAGTGCATTGATGAACTAAACTTCTAGCTCCATTCCTAATCATAGTCCGAATCATTTGAAGCTTAGAAATGAGATAAAAAAGTATGTTCATACCCATTTCCATTACCATTACTCTTTCCAACTTTTGGACACTGAAATTGGAATTGCAATTGCATATTGGAATCAAAAGAAATGAGACGTAATCTAATTAATTCTCATATCATTAAACTAAGAAGTGGAGTCATTAAAATCTATCCGTTGTCATCATTCCCTTGGAATGGAGGTGTCATAGTAGATGATCTATTATGATATGGGAATTGGTTACACCTTCAACCTAATGATTTATTTAATGTACACTGATGAATATTAATTTCATCACTTTTATTCTATCATTTTGCCCTTAAAATCCCTAGTAAATACATGTAAATACCCTTAATTTGCATAATTTAGCATTCATACATCATTTCGTAAAATATTGTATAAAATACAATTTCTAATGCCAAAATTATAGAATAAAGAAAATAAAAGAAAAAGAAAAAATATCAAAGATATTTTATGACTCTAAACCCCGAGACCTAGGTATCTCAATAACTAGGTCGGCAAGGAAGAAAGTAAAGGGAGATAAGGGCATACATGGAATAAAAGCCCTTTTTATTAATTCATTTTTTTATTTATTTTAAGACCCATTTTATTTTCCACTTTTTAGACCTCAAATAAAGAAACTTTAAACATGAAGTTGTAGATAATAAAAAAATAAAAAAATGAGTTTACTCAAAAATAATATACAGAATAAAAGATACAATCTAAATAAGATTCCAAAAACCCAACTTCCCAGGCCAATATCTCTCAAATAAAAACTCAAAATATATCAAAATTACTTTAATTGTTTATAACTTTTAATAAGTTATTTAATAAAGGTAGTTTCATATTTTTTGAAGTTAAGATCTGAAAGATAGGTTTTGGACTCCTATTGTGTAGTAGACCTGATTAAAATAATCATTTTATTTATTACTCAATATTTTTATAATTTTATATTTTTAAAATTTTATAAATATTATTTATAATATGTGTACATATTAAAACATGAATAAAATAATAAAGAAAATATTAAAATAAAATATGTATATAAAATACATAGATGAATTACCTAGAATTATACCTATATAATTAATACATCTATTTGATTAAGTGGATATAATATATCAAAAACTATAATAAAAATATATTTAAGTATCTAAAAATAAGTTATAATTTTATAAAATAATAAAGTATTTAATAAAATAAGAAACACAAAATAAAAATAAAATATCTAAATACAGAGATAAATATACCTATATATTAACTCTAAAAAGTAACTTGTAATTACATACCTCAAAAAATATATAAAAACCATAATAAAATACTTTAAAAAATAACAAACATTTTTATTTAATAATATAAAATTAATAAATCATTAACTAATTAATTAATAATGAATTTACAAATCTTTTTGGGCTGGATTTTTTTGGTTGGTCCATGTGGACCAACTAGAGTCCCTAGGTGGTTCATCGTAGGTCAACTGTCTGACCTGCTACCCTAGCCCGTGTCAGAACGTATTTTCGCCTCATTTCTCAGTTTTTTGGGGCTCGTTCCTTGCATTTTTTCGCGATGAGTCCTTCATAACCTTTTCTCCTCAAGTATTGGTGATTCATGTCCTTGCATTATCTTGAGGATGGCATCGTTGAAACACCAACGACCCATCCATCTTTGAGCTGCCTCATCCATCTTGTACAAAACCTCTCATCCGACTTCCTCTCTCTTTTGAACCCTTTGGGCTGGTCTTAGTCCTCCTCTCGCGTGCTCTGGATCGATGCAGGCGACAGACACGTCTCCAACACCCTGTAGCGAGCTCCAGTGAGCCTTTAGATGCTTCCACCACCATCTCTAGCAGAGCACCGTCGTCGAGGTCTGCTTCCCGGTCTTGTCCAATGAGGTATTTTTTTACTTATTTTTTCTTACTGAGATTAGCTCCTAGGATCACCTTTCGCATTTGTTTTGTTGATTAATTGTGGATTCTGTTATTAAACACTCCTTCATAGTTCGTTGGAGCCTAGCTCTAGTGAACCTCTACGCCGTGTTCCTGCTTGTGACCGACCACCAAACCACCTCATTTCGCCTTCCCCTCGCTTTCTCTACCTCTGTCTACCTCAAGACCCTCTCGATTCCATCTGGATCGAGCCCTCGGTGCTCCTTCCTCGCCTACACTAGAGCCGCCTCTGCTACTCCGCCTACGCCTCATCTCAATGCCTAGAGGGTTGATACATTTTGCCCTCGACCCTCTTAACACCTTTTGTAGGAACTTGGAGTGGAATGAAGGCCGAAAGGGTATTTTGCAGTTGGTCAGAGCTTTTTGGGGCCGTGATCTTCTCCGACCTCGTGGTGGTCCTACGGTGCTCCTCCATCCCTTTTGATGCCACCAACCACCAGAGGACACTTGTAGGAGCGTCTAGTGCCATTTTGGAGTAGCTTTGCACGACAGAGGAGCGTGATCTCGCTGGGAGAACTTCGCCACATTGGTGGTGTTATTCCCTGTTCGCCGACCAACCCTCTCTGTCATTGTATCAAGAAGGCATCCCAATCACAGCAGCCACCATTAGATGCACCATGCCTCGACCGTTGATCATCTTTGTATTTTTTATCACACATGTTCGAGTCGAAGTGTCATCGGACGCTCTGGGCTTGACACATGGATAAGTGAGGCGCCAACAGCCGTTCGATCAGTGTAAGTGTGGGTATTTTGCATCTATGCCCACACATTTTTTTGCATTTAATAAATAATACAAAATCTTTCATCTATCACTTTATATATTTTGTAAATCTATAAGAAGGCCACATGTTTTGTGTGATTGCAAGTAGGTCCTCGGACACGTCACCTCACGTGCCCGCATACGTGAGGTGGGGGCATTTTCCCAGAGGACCCCCAACAGGTCTAGGAATTTGTTTTTAGTTCATAAACTCTTTATTTACGTTAAATTTTTTTGGAGAAATTGTAGTTTGACCCTCAATCTTTAATCTATTTACAAAAACGCACCTGCTAATATTGTCGTTTCTCTTTCTTTTCTTTATTTATTTTTAAATAGCTACATTGCTTGAAAAAATCTCAAAATATAGATTTAAGCTCCTAGTTGCATACTCTTTCACGCCCTTATTTTATTTTGTAATTTTATACTTTTTATTATTTATTAAAAACCAAAAATTACCTTTTATCTATGTTTGTATTGGAAAATACATAACAAATATTAAACCTTTTTCAAAAATTCCAAAAAAAAATATATTTTATATTTGTTTACTTATTTTACAACCTTAAACAAAAAATCCCTAAAAGCTATAAAAGAAAACTCTTCAAAATTGGAAAAACTCTTAAAGCCTTTATAAAAATTTGTAAAATTTCCAAAAATTCCAAAAGTTGTATTTTCTATTTTTGAATTTTCTTTGTATTATTATTTATATATTAAACTTAATTTGGAGTAATTTTAATACTATTTGGTATTTTTCACCTCTATTTTAATTTTGATTATTTAATTAAACCCTGTTTTAGGGTATTTGTATCTTTAAACTATATAAAGTTAGCTAAATTATCTAAAAAATCATAAAAATAGTAAAAAGTTATTTAAAACCCAAAAATGCTTTATTTCCTTTATTTTGACCATTTTTATTAATATTTATTTATACCCTAATCTATATTATATATATATATCCTATATATAACTTTATATATAAATTAAAAGAAAAAAAATATAAAAATATAAAAACAAAAATGTAAAAACAAAAAACAAAAAATTAAAATTATAAAATTAAGAACCCATAAAAAGAACATATAGACAAATCATCTCACAATCACATTTTTGTTCATTAATTTTCCCGATCTTTCCTTTATGCTTCCTGTGTTTGACCTCTACATGCTTGCACACCATACACATCCATTATAGAGTTATAACAAATTTTAACTCAACCTTTATTTCATTTCTCAATTATTTATTACGGGTTAATTGTTGTTTTAATCCGAATTTCTTGTCGGTCACCTTGACGACTGTGTTCCCACCTTGTGTGGAACATACGACCGCTCGAAATTCGGGTTAAAAACATTCAGGCAAATAGACGTATATCTGTCTCTAGTCAAGGTTATGTGCTTGCTCGTGACAATTATGAATTCATGTCATAGTTTATCTCGACCTCATCATGTCAAGTTTTTGACTTGGTCATGTTGACACCTTTGAATCTCTATTCATATGCAGAAGTCATGCATCAAAAATTCGGTCAGAAATTAGTCTCTAGAGAGATATTTCTATCTCTTTCTTAAACTAGAGATTTTTAATAAATATTCATGATATTCAATATGGATATGGTACATAACCCTTGTAATAAGGGACCTTAGTATTAAGTGCATTCACAAGCATTTACTTCAAATGGACAAGAGAAAATAATAACTTATGGAAGGCCTCGCTTGTGTTGGGGGGCTACTCTTCCTTTTGTTCTACTATTCATAGAGCACAACTCATCAATTCAAAAAAAAAGAAAACACAATAGAGGAAGCTAAGGAATCATCTTGATATGCAGTCACTCCACTCCAATCGTCCATGTGCGAGTCAGGTGAAGGCCTCTGGTGGTTTCCTCCCTCCTCCCGTGGTGTTTGGCTCGTATGAGAACGTGAGACGGAAGAAGATGCATTGGCGAAAGCCTCTTTGGGAGAAGGCTACCAACTTGGATTCCATTCTAAGTGATTTCTGTCCTTACATTGTTTAATGGTATTCCCGATATACAAACAATAAGACTTGACTTGTGTGCCATTTTAAGGAGAAAAGGTCCCGTAACTTTTTCCGTTTTCATTTTGGAGGTTTCGACGTTAGAATGGACGACATCTTGTGTTTGCTTGTTGTTTGTGGATTCATTAACTTGCTCTTTTGCTCATGATTGCTATTTGATTGCCATTCATCTTGCTTAGAGAGGTTTGGTTCCTTCCCACATTCTTCCACAAGCAGTGGCTGCCCATGATTCTTACTCCAATACGATCAAACAACATACTTGAACCCCACTAATCGAACTAGTCAGCCAACCAGTACCAACCGTGGTCACATGAAGCTGAAAACACTGGACCGAAATCGCAGTCCTGCATCCAAAGAGTCCCATGGCTACAACAGTTGAGAGATAGAGAAGGAAGCGGCTCTCCATTGTTTCTCCTGGGGGCTCCTGGGGGCCTGCCTGGGCTGCCCGCGGGGTCGGGCTTGGGGGGTCTCTATCTGTGCTGGGCTAGAGGGTGGGAGGAGGTCTGGAAGAGGAAGGAGAGGAGGAGGACTGCGACGGTGGTGCTAGGAGGTTGCCGTGGAGGAGGGGATAGGAGGATGTGGTCGACGGGGAGGGGAGGAGGTGGTTGTGGAGGAGGAGATGAGGAGGAGGTAGGTGGGGGAGTGTACTAATTTGTAAAAAAACACAATTTAAAGGGTAGAAAATATAAATTATTTGACGGATACCGTCATTGTTAACGGAATATTGGATGGAAGTTAACTCGGAGGTTGTGGGTTTAAGAGTTAAGACTTTTGAGGGTTCAGAATGTAATTCGCGATTATGCAAGGTTATGATTATAATTGCTGAATTACTCAGGGTTATGGGTGTAAAAATCCTAAAATAATATCTAGAATAAAGGATATAATCTAAATAAGATCCAAAAACCCAACTTTCCAGACCCATATCTCTCAAATAAAAACTTAAAATATATCAAAATCGCATTTAATTATATATAACTTTTAATAAGCTATTTAATGAAGGCAACTTCGTATTTTTTTGGAGTTAAGGTCTGAAAGTTAGGTTTTTGATCCCTATTTTGTAGTAGACCCGATTAAAATAACCATTTTATTTATTACTCTATTATTTGTATAATTTTATATTTTTAAAATCTTGTAAACATTATTTATAATATATATATACATATTAAAACATGAATAAAACAATAAAGAAAACATTAAAATAAAATATGTATATAAAATACATAGACGAATTATCTAGAATTGTACATATATAATTAATACAGCTATTTAATTAAATGTATATAATATATCAAAAAATAAAATAAAAATATATTTAACTATCTAAAAATAAGTTATAATTTTATAAAATAATAAAATAAATTAATAAAATCAAAATACAGAAAAATAAAAGTCCAAAATACATAGATAAATATACCTATATATTAACGCTAAAAAGTAATTTGTAATTATATACCGCAAAAGATAAATAAAAATCATAATAAAAAACTTTAGAAAATAATAAATAATTTTTATGTAATAATCTAAAATTAACAAAATCATTAATTAATTAATTAATTATTAATGAACTTACAAAAATTTCTGGACTGGGTTTTTCTGATTTGTCCACGTGGATCAACCAGAGTCCATGGGTAATTGATCGCATGTCAACTGTCTGACCTGCTGCCCTAGCCCGTGTCAGAACGTATTTTCGCCTCGTTTCTTGGATTGTTGGGGCTCGTTCCTTGCATTTTTTTCACAATGAGTCCTTCATAACCTTTTCTCCTCGAGTATTGATGATTCACGCCCTTGCGTTATCTGGAGAATGGCATCGTTGAAACGCCACCTACCCATCGATCTTTGAGCTACCTCATCCATCTTGTACATAACCCCTCATCCAACTTCCTCTCTCTTTTGAACCCTTTTGGATGGTCTTAGTCCTCTCGCGTGCTCTGGATTGACGCGGGTGACAGATGCGTCTCCAACACCCTGTAGCGAGCTCCGACGAGCCTTTAGGTGCTTCCACCACCATCTCCAGTGGAGCACCATCGTCGAGGTCTGCCTCCCGCTCTGGGCAAGTGGAGTACTTTTTACTTAATTTTTCTTGCTGAGATCAACTCCTAGGATCACCTTTCGCATTTGTTTGGTTGATTAATTGTGGATTCTGTTGTTAAATACTCCGTTGTTCGTTGGAGCCCAGCTCCAGCAAACCTTTCCACCATGTTCCCGCTTGTGACCGACTGCCGACCACCTCGTTTTGCCTTCCCCTCGCTTTCTCCACCTCTGTCCACCTCCAGACCCTCTCGATTCCATTTGGATCGAGCCCTCAGTGCTCCTTCCTCCGCCTACACCAGAGTCGCCTCCTCCACTCCGCCTATGCCTCCTCGATGCTTGGAGGGTCGAGGCCTTTTGCCCTCGACCCTCTTAACCCCTTTTGCAGGAACTTGGAGTGAAACGAAGGCTGGAAGGATATTTTGTAGTTGGCCAAAGCTTCCTGGGGCCGTCGTCTTCTCTGACCTCGTGGTGGTCCTACGGTGCTCTTATGTCCCTTTTGACGCCACCAACCACCAGAACCTGCAGGAACTTCTGGACTCCTTTTGGAGCAGCTTTGCATGATGTAGGAGCGTGATCTCACCGGGAGAACTTCGTTGTAGCAGTGTTCTTCCTTGTTCGTCGACCAACCCTCTCTATCGATGGATCAAGAAGGCACCCCTGTCGCAACAACCATCATTGGATGCAATGTGCCTCGATCATTAATTGTCTCTGGATTTTTTATCGTAGTTGTTCGAGTTGAAGTGCCATCGGGCGCTCTGGGCTTGACACGTGGATAAGTGAGGAGTCAACGACCATTCGATCAGTGCAAGTGTGGGTATCTTGCATCTAAGCCCGTGCATTTTTTTGTATTTAATTATTAATACTAAATCTTTCATCTGTCGCTTTATATATTTTGTAAATCTTCAAGAAGACCCCTATGTTTTATGTAATTGCAAGTAGATCCTCGGACACGTCACCTCACGTGCCTGCGCGTGAGGTGGGGGTATTCTGTAGAGGACCCATAGTAGGTCTAGGAATTTGTATTTAGTCCCAGAAACTCTTATTCACGTTGAAAATTTTTGGAGAAATTACATTTTAGCCCTCAAGCTTTAATTTATTTACAAAAATGCACCTGCGAGTATTGTAGTTTCTCTTTCTTTTCTCTATTTATTTTTAAACAGCTACTTGCTCGAAAAAATCTCAAAAAATAGGAGTAAACTCCTGATTGCATACTCTTTCACGTCATTATTTTATTTTGCAATTTTAAGAATTTTTATTATTTATTAAAAACCAAATAATACTTTTTTATCCCCTATTTGCATTAGAAAATATATAAAAATATAAAACCTTTTTGAAAAATAAAAAAATATATTTTATACTTATTTACTTATTTTGCAACTTCAGACCAAAATTCTCTAAAAATTATAAAAGGAAACTCTTAAAAATTAAAAAACCCTTAAAAATTTTACAAAAAATCTATAAAACTCCTAAAAATTCCAAAAATTGTATTTTCTATTTTTAATTTTTTGTTGTCTTATTATTTATATATTAAACTTAATTTGGAGTAATTTTGATACTGTTTTGGTATTTTTCATCTCCATTTTAATTTTGAATATTTAATTTAACCTTGATTTAGGGTATTTTTGACTTTAAAAATATATAAAATTTGGTAAAATTGTCTAAAAAATCATAAAATTGATAAAAATCTATTTAAAATCCTAAAAACTTTATTTCCTTGATTTTTATTATTTTTATTACTATTTATATTGACCCTCGCCTATATTGTATATATATCCTATATAGCTTTATATATAAATTAAAGAAAAATAAAAAATATAAAAATAATAAAAAACAAAAAATTAAAAATCGAAATATAAAATAAAAAAATTAAAAATTAAAATACATAAACAGAACATATAGACAAATCATCTCACAATCACATTTTTATGCATTAATTTTCCGAGCTATCCTTTGTGCTCCCTGTGTTCGACCTCTACATGCTTGCACACTATACACATCCATTGTAGAGTTATAATACATGTTAACTCCACCTTTATTTCACTTCTCAATTATTTATTGCGGGTTAATTGTTGTTTTAATCCGTATTTCTTGTCAGTCACCTCGGTAACTGTGTTTCCACCTTGTGTGGAACATACGACCGCTCGATTTTTGGGTTAAACACATTCATGCAAATAGATGTATATCTGTCTCTGGTCAAAGGGTATGTGCTTGCTCGTGACAATTATGATTCAGGTCATAGTTTATCTCGACCTCATCATGTCAATCTTTGACTTGATCATATTGACACCTTTGAATCTCTCTTCATATGCAGAGGTCATGCATCAGAAAGTCGGTCAGAATTTAGTCTCTAGAGAGAGATTTCTATCTCTTTCTTAGACTGGAGATTTTTAATAAATATTCATGATATTCAATATGGACATGGTACATAACCCTTGTAATAAGGGACCTTAATATTAAGTGCATTCACAAACATTTGCTTCAAATGGAGAGAAAATAATAACTTATGGAGGGCCCTGCTTATGTTGAGGGCAACTCTTCTTTTTGTGTTATTGTTCATAGAGCAGAACTCATCGGTTCAAAAAAAAGAAAACACAATAGAGGAAGTTAAGGAATCATCTTGATGTGTAGTAACTCCACTCCAATCGTCCATGTGCGGGTCAGGGGAAGGCCTTTCGTGGTTTCCCTCCTCCTCTCGGTGTTTGGCTCGTATGAATGCATGAGACAGAAGAAGATTTAGTGGTGAACCCCTCTTTGGGAGAGGGCTACAAACTTGGGTCCCATTCTTAGTGATTTCTTTCCTTCTTCTCCTATTACATTGTTTAATGGTATTCCTGATACACAAACAAGAGTACTTGACTTGTGTACCATTTTGAGAAGAATAAACATATCACCTGTTATAGTGAGCGGTTGCCAGTCGAAAAGGTCCCGTGACTTTTTCCGTTTTCATTTTGGAGGTTTCGATGTTAGAATCGACGGCATCTTATGTTTGCTTGTTGTTTGTGGTTTCATTTACATGCTCTTTTGCTCGTGATTGCTATTTGATTGCCATTCATCTTGCTTATAGATGCTTGGTTCCTTCCCACATGCTTCCACAAGCAGTGGCTACCCATGATTCTTACTCCAACACGATCAAACAACATACTTGAACCCCACTAATCGAACTAGTCAGCCAACCAGTACCAACCGTGGTCACATGAAGCTGAAAACACTGGACCGAAATCGCAGTCCTGCATCCAAAGAGTCCTATGGCTACAACAGTTGCGGCTCTCCATTGTTTCTCCAACAGTCCAGCTTACATTAACTCCCTCGATGGTTTGTAAAAAGTTGCCCCAAAATGTTCTCACAAATCCACAATCAAAACAGGACTAGGAACTCGTCAGAGATATTTAACTGCTTTTATTTACAGCATGCAAGAAAGGAGAGAGGGGGGACAAAGCACGAGAGTGGTGGCATACGCCGAAGGGGCCAAAAACGAAAGGGGACAGAGTACACTTGCATGCTGACCTCAGAGCGGTGAAACTTTGGGTCGATGAAAGCGACACGTGTAGGTCACTGTTACCGTGACTGTGACCGGATCCACCGGCCGCCACTGCTGTCCCCGTCCTCTGCTTTGCAGGAAAACAAGACAGCCCTTTCGTCAGCTCCAATTATTGAGTGTCAGCAGCAACCCATCAACCACAGCATATCCAAAACCCAACTCAGCAACATTAGACGTAAAAGTTAAAACCAATTGGTTTATTTCTTAGCCCCAGATCATGTTTCAACGAGATGAACTGCCACAAAGACGGGAAGGCCAAGATAAGGAGGGGCATGTCTGCTGCAGAGGAGGGTGAGGTGGGTGGGGGACAGAGGCATGTTGATGAGCAGAGGCACGAAAGGGCGATGGGGCCGAAAATAAAGCGAGCGAGAAAAGCTCGAGCTTGGGGTCCCCTCTTAGCAAGTGAAGTGGACCGAAATGCCCATCGTCCCTTCGCTATCACCTTTGCAGGGGGGGCGTTAGGTGGCCCCTCTTTATTTCTTCGCGGACGCCCACAACCGTCCAAACTGTGTAGATCTCATTGATAACCCCCTCATTCCCATTTTTTTATTATTCTGCTCTCGGTAAGGAATGTTGCATTCATTTTTTATTATTAAATGTGTTTTTTTAAATTTCTCCCTTTTTTGAAGGAAAAAATCGTATCGCATAATTTAGGAATTGTGATGAGCTGATGAGTTTTTGACTACAGAGCTTGTGGGCCCCACCACATTTACTTGCATTCTTTTTTTTACAATCCTTATAACTGAGAAAATAAAACTTCATATTTCGGATTTTTTTATGAACACCCAATCTTGTTCTATTTTTTCTAAAAAAATCACTTACTATCATTTTTTAAAGTATTAATCAATAAATTAATTTCATTTACTGATTAAAAACTCGACGAGGCCAGGTCTCACGGGTTTACCAAAAGGGGGAGAGAGAGAAAAATATACCCAAATGAGGATGACGCGAGTAAATATATATCGGCAAATCGTTTGCTGCTTTGTGTTCCGCGCGCAACAAACGGTTTGTTGTGCCACATGGACAGACATGAGGAATCGAGGAATCCAGATTTTGCCGTCTATGTGGCACGACAAACCGTTTGCCATGCGTGGAACACGAAGTGGCAAACGTTTGCCGATATATACCCACTGTGAGAATTATTTCCAAGCCATCTCCATTTTGAGAATATTTTGCAAAGTTAATACCTCAATGGGAATTAACTCAAGTCTCGTGTCATGTCTTCAATGTCTAAAACTTCGTGGTGATAGTCCCCGACTGATTACGATGTGCTTGCTCCACCTTTGCCTTACAATGTTGATGCTGATTTCCGAGATCATGAGCATAGCAGTTCGTGTCGAGCTGCCCGTCAGACGAGCGATCTTACATGCAACTGGTTGTTTATTGCGACTGGTCGTAAGAGGTGATCGAGCATCGTGACGAAAATCCGAGATTGGACCAATGAATGCGTTCCAAATGGAGATAACACTATCCATGCAATCCAATCTGTTCGACGAGTAGAATGGAGAGAGGCCTATCCTCATACACGCTTACTGGGCATCGCACGTGCGAATAACTTATTACTCGAATCCTTGCGCGTATGCATAAGGCCAGGCACATAGGTTTCGCACATGTCCTCTACTGGTCCAGGAATAAATAAATCACACACGAGCTGCCACGTAGATAAATGGATAGATAAGATGGATAGTAGCGACTTGCACTTGTGGATTTTTTTTTATATTTTGATGTGTGTACGTGATGGGGCTCGTTATCCATAAGAGGTTAATGGGGCTGCCCCTCATCCCTATTCTCTCGTAACCTGTCATTCGAATTTCGTCGGAAACAGTGACTTCTACGGCCTCCATCTAAACAGTCATTTTTAACGGTAACAGGATTTTTTAAATCGACATCATCTCGATGGAGGCCATAAGAGTCTCTGTTTCTGACGAAATTCGAATGACATATAGGAGGGATATAAAGATGAATATACATGATTTTATTTTTCAAAAAAAAGTAAAAAAATGTCAAAAATAAAGGGCGGACAGTCCTGGAGGCAGCCCCATTAAATCGTATCCATAAACTAGGCGTTGCTGACCCCGTGAGGTTGATGTGTTTGTGAGCAAGAAAATATCAGAAAATATAGCAAAAATTAACGGGTGGAAATGAAAATTTTACATTCCTGCCCCTCAAAGTTTCTACAAAAACACTTATGACCTAACGTTTTTGCTCTAATACTTAGTAACCTTGTACTCTTATAAAATTCAAAATGATTTGAACTAAATGACATTATATCCAATAGTTTACATGAATATACGCAGGCATCCGTGATCCATTCATGTAATGCAGGTTCTCTTTACAACCAGATACCCATCGGAATGGATCAGATCGACCGTATCATGATAATATGGGTCAGGGTGGGTCATGAACAAATGGTTCGAGTAGTTAAGCCGCTAAATTCTCTATTTATCTATATGCAGTCGGACAAATAACGATTTATCAAAAACCACACTTAAAACACTACAGGAAAGTATACAACATGCCTCGAAACCTTTCCATTCGATTTTCGGTATTCCCCTTAAAAACACCCAATAAGATTAAATAAATTACTTGTATTGTTTTTAAACTTTCTTACATGATAACATATCATAAATCATGGTCTTCCTCCATCCAGATGTATATCAATGCCTTCTAGTGTTCAACAGGTATATTGGGAGGGAAAATTCGTTCAAAAGTATCTCCAATGGAAGCTTCGAGTCAAAATACTGAATATAATTAAATAAGTTACTTACATGTATTTAATGATGAAAAAACAATGAGCTATCATTATATACTTTTTTTACTGTGATATGACCTTGATATTTATGCAATAATTCCATGTCACGTCCTAGGATCAAAGCATCCATAGTCGGATCACGATCCCATAAAAAATAGCCTAAAACAATGGATATAAAAAGTAGTAGTTTTAATTATAGATGTACAATAAGTGTAAAAATTAATATGTTAATATCTTCGTTATCTCCAAATCATAAAGTATGTCATCCTTGATTGGTTGCTCAAGTAAACGCCAATATGTCATGTGGATGGGAACACAAGCTCTACACATGTCCCAGATAAATCTAAAATACAGCACAATTCTCCCCCCATTGCATCACCCCCAACAATCACCTGAAGGGCCTCATCGGGACGGACACTGTGATGGACCTTGACGTCTAGCAGAGTCACCAATCTTGCTGGATCGGGGGAGTCACTACATGCATAGAATGCATGTGATACATCGTTGATGTGTCTCGAGCATGAAGCCATATATGAATAATAAAGAAATATTACAAATGGTATAATAAGTATTTAATATTAGATCAAATATAACATCAAATAAATATAGAAAAATATATGAACTTACACTTTAAGGATTTAAGACGCTATCACAAAATCTTCAAGTGCTGTCATCACATCTACATCTATCACACTAGACATATGTTCTTTGGATCTCAATTGATATGGATCATCTATATTTAATAACTCATCATCATCGTTAACACCAAAGAATTCTTGTGGTATTGTCCTCACGGATATAATCTGTCCATCGCTTAAGTTATCTGGGACGTACAATACATGTTCTACCAGACTAGCAAGTATAAAAGGCTCGTTTGTCTACAACTTCCTCGATTGATTTAATGATATAATTCCATTCCTATATTTTCGGTATCTCATAACTTCACAACCAACATCGAACCAATTACACTCTAAAAAGAACACATCAACGCACATGAATAAAGCTAATCTCTATTATATCAAGAATTTCTCTATAGTAGTCATCTAAACCGAGGCAAGTTTGTTTTCATTATGATGTCAAACATTGTGTTGATTCATTTCGTCAAGGGATTTGGTCTCTTACTCTATACCAGTTACAATATATCTATTGTAGGAAAAAAAACTTGTGACTAGGTGTGCGTCCGAGAAAATCAAAGTTTAGTTTCATTTGTTATCATTCATGGCCTTTAACTATTTCACATGTGTGTGGAACCAATTGACGAAGTGAGATTTAAGATGACTTTCAGTAAATAATGAATTGTACTCATCAAAAAGCTCATAAATATCAGATAATTGTATCAAAATATTATGAGATCTCTATCCTTGTCAGATATTACTCGATGGATACCGTTATGTATATGCCTGCCACATGGTTGAAAGACCCATAATCGAGAATCATCTCTTCGACTACGACTTCACCTTCATTATTTCGTTAGAACCATTACATCAAAAAGTGGGGGGGGGGGGTATATTTGTTCTAGTTTGCACAGTGTGATAACAACATCCTATTCTAATCTTTGTATAGTTAACGGATCTAAAATCTTTAAACATAACACTTTGAAAAATCTGCTCAATTTTGTTAAGTGTTGTACAACAACATCTTCAATGATCCCGCTAATAGGTAAAGGGAATAATACTTCCATATAAACATGACATCCATGACTTTTTAATCCGAATATCTTCCGTTCTCTCGTGTTTACATACCTAGCCAACTGTGATGAGAATCCATCCGGATTTCTTAGGAAACTCAAAATTTTATCGCGCTCTCGATTTGTTAATGTATATATAACTCCAGGTAAGGTAATCTGCCCATTTTCTAGTTCAATTGGTTTTAAATCTTTATTTATATCAAGTTTAATTAAACCATGTCTCGTACGTAAAGTATCTTTCGAGTTACAAGAAATATAAGTTTCAAGGACATTCTTCACAATATGCATCACGCCCAGATTATGAAGAATTTGTAAATATTTACTGTCCATGCTATACAAATTTGCATAGGTAACATATCTTAACAACAAATGCAAAGCGAGGACACAAGAGGTGTAATAATTAGTTAATAAGAGGGTGCTTGAGCAATTCCCTTCAAAATGTCCACATTGTTTGGAGAAAGCACATATATGATGGTTGATGGAGGTGTTCTGGTCCATCAAATACCCCACAAGATCTTCTCCATAAGATATGTTTGTAGAGGAATTGGAACCTCATCAGTGGACCCATCAGAGAATTATTATTATTTTTAGAGGATGTCGTTATCTTTGAGTATGAGGGAATCTGATTTAGAGTAGGCATGCAAATGGACGGATACGAATTTGAATATAGGTGTTATTATTTTCTTATATGTTTTAAATATCAATATGGATGCGGATACGGATATTGATGGATATTAAAACTATATTATCATATTTTAAAAAAAGATATGGATGTAAAAATGGATACTGATCACATACGTGTAATGTTAGAAATATTCTATAGTTTGATTTAAATATATAAGAATTGGATGGAAAATACATGATATAAATATAGTAATTTTGCTTATAATAAAAATTATATCAAATGTGATGGAAAAAGGTATAGAATTATGTTAAATATGATTAAAAATAAATATGCAACTATATATATACATATGAAAACAATACATATGAAAACGGAAATATTACGGATATGGATTTTTTGGATATCAAAATGATATCTATGTCCTTATCCATTTTAAAACAGGTATTGATGCATATATCAAAATCTGTCTGAAACGAAAATGGTGGAGGATCAGATATGGATCTGTCCCGTATCCGTTTGCATCCCTAATTTAGAGGTTAAGTGGTAGTTATTTGCTACTCTCTATTCGGTTGGAAAGGAAAGGATAATGGATAGAAGTTAGTTGTGTTAGAAGGATATAGATGAATAAATAGTAGTTATTTGTATTTTATCAAGGGACATCGAATTTGAGACCTTATCTCCATTCATATCCCTTATACGAGCAACCGTTAATGCTAGGGATGAAAACGGTTGGATACAGATACGAATATGGTATAATCATGTCCTCATCCATTTTAAAATACGAATGCGAATGTAGATGTGAATATTGACGAATGTTAAAAACGTATTACCATGTCCATAGAAATGAATATGCATATAAAACGAATACGAATCGTGACCGTTAAATACAACAAATCTATGATTGTTAAAAAATGATTGTCTGGATGAAGGCCGTAGGAGTCTCTGTTTCTAACGAAATTTGAATGACATATTAGAGGGATATAGTTATGAAAATTCACTGTGGTATTTTTCAAAAAAAAATAAAAAATTGCGAAAAATGAATGAGAAGCAGGTAACATTACTTACTTCACAAAGTAGGCTCCCTTTCCTCTCTCTCTCTCTCTATATATATATATACAAATATATAGAGATTTTACCCAACAGGCCCTAAAATCTTTGTCAAGTACCTCTACGACCTTTGAAACTACATAATTCCTCCCTTACCCCCGTAAACTTGCTCCGTCTTACCGCACGAACCCTACCGTTAAATTGACACATCTAGAGTTAACTTCCTTGGGTTAAAAACGAGTTAATCTAACCAACCATGATCGAACGGTTAGAATTAACGAAGAGAAAAAAAACAGCGCCGAACAGGGGTGGGGCTTGGGGAGCCACAATGCGAGAAGGGGACAGGACGGGCCGAGGGAGCTTTCGACCTGGGGAGGTGCGGCGAGGCACCGAGCAGAGAAGGGAACAGTGCGGGCCGGGGGGGCTTTCGAGCAGGGAAGGTGTGTGAAGGTGCTCGAGCAGGCGATGCTTTCGAGCAAGGGACAGGGGAGGCGCCAGGAGGGCTTCGACCTGGGGAGGCGCGGGGCGAGAAGGGGACAAGGCGGGCCTGGGCTTTCGACCTAGGGAGGCACGAGGCGAGAAGGAGACGGGGGCAGGGGGCGAGAAGGGGATAGGACGGGCCTGGGCTTTCGACCTCGGGAGGCGCGAGGCGAGAAGGGGGCGCGGGGCGAGAAGAGGAGGGGGGAGGGCGAGCTAGGGAAGACGGCTGGGCTAGAGGAGGCTTCAAGCAACGGTGGGGGGGGGGGTGCTTGACGCAGCGGGGGGCGAGAAGGGGACAGAGTGGCTTCGATCAGTGGAGGGGGGCTCGAAGCAGGGGAGGCGGCGGGGTCGGGGGAGTTTCGAGCAGGGGGAGGCAGCAACCGACGGTCGATCTAGGGAGGTCGCGCGCGGGGGGGAGGGGGGGGGGAGTGTTCCGAACAGGGGAGGCATGGCCGGGGGGGAGCAGGGGGGCGAGCATGGGAGGCATGGTCGGGGGCGTCCTTCGATCTGGGAAGGCGCGGAGGGCTTCGAGCTGGGGAGGCTGGGTGCCGGGCAGGGAACGAGGCGGGCCGGAGGAGGAGGGCTTCGAGCGGTTGGCGGCAAGGGGCTCGAGCAGGGGAGGCGGAGCCCGGGGGAGCTTCGCCGCAGCATGGACCGGGAGAGGCTTCGACCTGGGAAGGAAGTGGCAATTACAGTAAATTTGATAAATAAAATAGGTATTATGTAAAACAAGATAACATAGTCCGGCTATCTTTAACGGTTGAATGCATGACGGTTAACCACAGGGTCTGTAGGGTAAAGGTTAACAAGTTTATGGGGGTAAGGAGGAATTACGTGGTTTCAAAGATCGTAGAGGTAATTGACAAAGATTATAGGGTCTGCCGGGTAAAAATCCCATATATATATGATTTAATGGGGCTGCCTCTCGTGGCAGCCAATATGGTTGTCCCGCCCCTATATTTCGACGTTTTTTTATTTTTTAAAAAATATCACCACGTATATTCATCCTTATATCCCTCGTATATGCCATTCGAATTTCGTCATAAACAGAGACTCCTACAGCCTCAATTGAAATGGTGTCGATTTAAAAAATCTTGTTACCATAAAAATGATTGTCTGGATGGAGGTCATATGAGTCTCTGTTTCTGACGTAATTTGAATGACATACAGCAGGGATATAAGGATGAATATACATGGCGATATTTTTTGAAAAAAATAAAAAAATATTGAAAATGGTGCGGGGGCAGCCATGTTGGTTGCTCCAAGGGGCCAACCCCATTAATCTCATATATATAAGGGTTACACCTTATTTTCGTAAATTTTTTTTGAAAAATATCACCATATATGTTCATCCCTATATCCCTCCTATATGCCATTCGAATTTCGTCAGAAACAGAGACTCTTATGGCCTCCATCCAGACAGTCATTTTTTAGCGGAAACAGGAATTTTTTAAATCGACACCATCTCGATGGAGGCCG
This sequence comes from Ottelia alismoides, assembly GCA_037367405.1. Taxonomy (NCBI): domain Eukaryota; kingdom Viridiplantae; phylum Streptophyta; class Magnoliopsida; order Alismatales; family Hydrocharitaceae; genus Ottelia; species Ottelia alismoides. The sequence continues at coordinate 1,633,880 of JAZKJV010000148.1, forward strand.
TAGGAGTCTCTGTTTCTAACGAAATTTGAATGTCATATAGGAGGGATATAAGGATGAATATAATGTGATAATTTTCAAAAAAAATAAAAAAAAATTGATGAAAAATAGGGCGGAGGCAGCCATGTTGGCTGCCCCAGAGAGCAACCCCATTTTTTCCTATATATAATGTCCCATATCTAGATTTGTAATCAGACAGCTCTTGACTCAAGATTTTATGTAGGCGTGTTAAAATTATATGATTAGTGCTTCTATGAGAGCCAAAAACAGTGAGAGCACGAGAGCGATGAGTCTGGACCTTTAAATTCTGGCAGAATCTAATGGTCCAGACTCACCGTTCTCGTGCTCTTGTAGTTTTTGGCTCTCACACGATCAGGCCTCATGATGCATGATATCATCTCCTACCAGAATTCGAACTCAGATTATTTTTTTTTAATTTCACGTGATTACGACATTTAGGACTAAACCGCACGCATAGATTGAATGATGATATTTCTGCAGAAGGATTAGTTTAGATCAGAATGGATATTATTCGATAGGGTTAATGTACTGACAATGTATGTTTTTAATCGAAGGAAGAAGTCATCATTGCTAACGTGCTCTTAAGCATTTTTTTTGGTAATTACAGAAAAAAAGCTTGAACGGTGTTCGTTTGGTGCAGGGTTGGGTAGGGTTAGGTTGGCCTAACCCAGGGTACCCCTCCTTCCAACCCTCCCAATCCTCCCGTTTGATTGTAGAGTTGGGCAGTGTTGGGTTGGATTGGGGTACCCTTGTGAATAGTAAACTGTGAGGAGGATTGGGAGGGTTGGAAGGAGGGCTGCCCAACCCTGCAACCAAACGAACCCTAAGTGTCAATTAACAATTAACGGTATCATCTTTCAAACGTAACAAAGAGAAATCTAAACTTATTGTTCGGTCTCAAATACATGCTTATGTAAGCTTCTACGATCTTTCTATATCGACGTCAGATCCTAAACGTAAAACTTCATGCTCCTTTTTTTTGTTACATTTGAAAGATGAGACCTCATAATTGATAGTCGATGCATACTTGAGGCCATTTCTTGTAATCCACCCATATTGAAGGATGATATTGCTTGAAAATTTGAAGATGAATCTCTTAAGTCTTTTGGGTAAATAAATATGCATTCGCTAAATTTTAATTAAATCTCTCAAATTACTTCGATGGACTCTCTACTAACCACTACAAGAAAATGGATCTATAGTGATATTTTAAAAAAAAACTTTCTCTATATTATATGTTGTTATATGTATATATACACAGAGGGCTTATCCAGTGAGCCCTGTGCCCATTAACGTTTCAATGAGCACCCATTCTGGGTCATACCTGTGTATTAGCAATAACTATATTTCTAATTATAGGCTACCGAGTATTTAAAAAATCCGATATTTTCTATTATACGTCCTTAAAATTTGGAAGACAGTTTTGGAAATAAACGATTCAAATAAATGCTTTCACGCGGATGATTAAGGATCCAAACGCTATGATAGTAATAAAAATATAATTTGGTCAAGCAAATGCTTATTGTGAGATCAGTAACTTCAAGATAATGATCAGTAATTTATATCCAAATAGTTACATTGTACATAATTTAGTAATATGTATAAAATGGTCAAGTAAATGTGTGTTGTGAGATCAGTAATAACATAACAAATGGTTAGTAATACCATTGTCTATGTAATGTGCATTGCATTAACAAATAGTTACTTACTTACCTGAGAAATACCTATGACTTACTGACCATTAATTTGTTATTATTGATCTCATAGTAGCTATTCATTGAGAGTCATACACATATTACTGAACATGTAATATAAGACAAATATGTACATTATTGAACACAAACAATAATTTACTTGATAACTGTATATATATTACTTGAGTATCATCTCTAAATTACTGGAATCTTTTCAAAGTAATAAAACATATGGAAATTATTGACCATTTGTTATGATTTTACTGACTTCACAACAAGCAATTACTTGTCCATTATGTGTATATTAGTGAAATCTGCACCATGTAATAAAATGAAGGGATATTTACCCAGCGAACCCTGAAATCTTTCAAAATTACCTCTACGACCTTTGAAACATCGATATTCCTCCCTAGACCCCGTAATCTTGCTCCGTCTTACCCAACAAACCCTGCCGTCAATATTAACTATATTTGAGTCAAATACCTGAGTTAGTCTTGAGTTAACCTAACCAATTATCATCGGACGGTTAGGATTAACCAAAATAAAAAAAGAGAAAAAATAATGTCGGAGCAGCAGGGAGGTGGGGGCGGGAGCCCATCGGGAGGGGGCCGCAGCAGCAGGGCGGAGGTCGGGAGGTGGGGGCGGGAGCCCATCGGGAGGGGGCCGCAGCAGCAGGCAGAGGTCCATCGTCCTCCTGCGCCTCCTCACCTCCTCCGCTCCCCCTTCCGACCTCCCCTTCTCGAGCTTCTTCCGACACGTGCAGCGACATCTGCAAAGCAACCAGAATTGGAGATTGGCGGTGCACCACGTCGGAGGTGGAGATCTGGAGGTAGTCGAGGCCGAGGGCGTCGAGGCTGGCACGGAGATTGGAGTGCGCACGTCGACGTAGGCGGCAACACAGCGGTCAAGGCGGGAATTGGCATCCAGGCGCTGCGCGATGGAGAGGAGGTCACAGAGGACGGAGGAGGGGATGGGGGAAGGGGAGATGGCGAGAATGGCGGAGAAGGAAGAGGAGGGAGAATTCATGAGGATGGGGGAGGTGTGGGATTTGAGGAGGAGGCGGAAGTGTGACTCGAGGCGGAGGAGGGAGGCGGAGAGGAGGCCGGAGTCGAGGGGAGGGGGGAGGGGAGGGAGGAGGAGGAGGAGCGGAGGGAGGAGAGGAAGGGGGGTCGGCGAGGCTGTGGTCGTGGAGGAACTCGAGGATGTCGAGGAGCCACTGGAGGGCGAGAGGGGAATGGGAGGAGAGGAAGCGGAGGGCCTCCTCGAGGCGGAGGACGAGGGAGAGGAAGGAGGGGAGGTCGGGAAGGGCGGGGGAGGAGGAGGGTAAGACGGAGGGCTCGAGGCCATGGAGGGCGTCGAACACGCGGAGGACGGCGGGGAGGAGGGAGGGGAGGCGCTGCCGGATGTCCGAGAGGCGGGAGTCGGCGGAGGGACAGGGAGAGGGAGAGGGACGGCACGGTGGGGTTGAGGTTTCGAGGAGGACGGCGGGGAGGGCCAAATCCAAGGGGAAATGACAATGAATGTAATTTAACAAACAAATTGGGTATAATGTATACAAATATAACGGAAGCCGGTTAGTTTTAACGGACAAATGGATGGGAGTTAACCAGAGGGTCTGCACGGTAATGGTTAGCAAGATTACGGGGTCTAGGGAGGAATATCGATGTTTCAAAGGTCGTAGAGGTAATTTTGAAAGATTCAGGGTTCGCTGGGTAAATATCCCTAAAATGAATGTAAATTACTGACCATTGTTTGGATATTACTGACTTCACAACAAGCACTTACTTGTCCATTGTGTATATATTACTGAATTCTGCACCATGTAATAAAATGAATGTAAATTACTAACCGTTGTTTTAGATATTATTGATCTCGCAACAACCATTTACTAGATTATTGTATATATATTACTGACCTAAGCATTTAGATCTCGATTTTCTGCAACAAATCATCGATTCGAATGGTTTCTTTCCAAAATGAGCTTCCTACTTTTTATGACGCGATATAATTGGAATATCACTTATTATTAAATCACTTTGCATATTAATCTTCTTCCAAAAACAACATCCTTCGAAATAGGTAACCACTCAATTGGTAATACACGTGTGTGGCCTACAAATGGTGCTCATCGAAACGCTAATGATCCCTGTGCGTATTGGATAAAAATCCTATATATATATATATATATATATGTAGGAAAAATGGAGTTGCCTCCTAGAAGGAGCTAACTTGACCCCTCCAGTCTCATTATTTTGTTTTATTTTTTTTGAAAAATGAATTAGTAAAAATTTATCACTATATCCATATGTTATGTCATCAAGTTTCGTGCGAAACATAGACTCCTACAGTCTACCTAGACATCCATTTTCTAATGGTCGTTGAATAGTTGAAATCGGCCCGTCTGGATGGAGCCCATAGGAATCTTTGTTTCGCACGATATTTGAATGACATAATATAGGGATATAGTTATGAAATTCACGGAAGCATTTAAAAATGAAAGATATGGGAAAATGAGGATGGGGAAGCCAAGTTAGCTCCCACGAGGGGGTATCTATTGGATAGTTATTATCCGTTCCTGAAAAGCAGAGAGAGAGAGAGAGAGGTTATTGGACAATTATCCCTTTTAGGGTCCTATTCCAAATAGGACTAGGATGAGAGAGAGGAGTCGAGAGTAGTATAAATAGGTCCCATGCATGGCATTGGAAATCATCCCAACTCAAGCATCTCCCGCTCTCTTCTCTCTTAGTTCTCCTTTCCCAAAACAAGGAGAGAAGTAGCCCACGCAAGAGTGAGGAGCAAGTTCACGCAAGGTGCGAGAGTTAGCCCACATGGCTTGAAGAGAAGTCGCATCTGCAAGGAGCGTCTATGCCGGAGGCACGAGGGGAAACTGCCAGCGAGATCAGTTTTTGACGAGGGATTGCTCGTGACGAGGAGAAGCATCAGTATCGTGTTCTCCAAAAAAAGTGAGAGTTATCTGATTTTATTCTTGTAACCAAGCCTCGATTTTGTTGGGCAACAAAACTGAGAAGACAATGTACCCCTCTCATTTTTCCGACCTAGTGGATTTGTTGCGGGTCGCCGTACCCCATGGTTTTTTTCTCTCTCACATCGAGGAGTGTTTTCCCACGTAAAATTTCTCGCCTCTCTATTATGTGCTTGATTATTGTGCTACGATTATTATGTTTGGTTCTCGTATGGGAAACGTTCCATTGCTAGTCATCTTTTACAGGACAGATTAAGGGAATCCCTCGATTTCCCAACATCCCATGTTACTCTATATATAATGATAACACTACTAGTTACGAAATTATTTCTTTATACTTGAAGTTACCGAGGATTGTTATATTCGATGCTATATCATTGGCACGATCCATATAGCAACGCTTATTATCATTTTCATGATTTTAATTAATTGTAACTAAATTTTAATTTAAAAAAATTAAACGTATTTATATACATCATCGCTAATGTTATAACAATGCATATAAAGTCATTGCTTGCTTATTTCAAGTACGAAAAATAACATGTCAATGAATGATATTGTCGTTATATATGTAACAACGAAGATGCAAAGATGGATCTAGAAATCGTCAATATTGGCGTACTTTGTTGTACTGAACATTTAATTATCGTTACTATATCGTATGGTTCTCGCTATTAGTTTTTATATTATAGATAACCAGTTTATTCTTCGAGAAACTCGTAATTATACATAACGCAACCTTCATTTGGTTCTGTGTTATCTTGGATTAGAGTCAATATTGTGGATCTCGTGATTTTTATAATAATATTTATTATTTTTAAGTAAATAATTTTTTTTTACTTAGTTTTTACATCGAAATAGGAGACAAGCGAGCGACAAATTGCACGCCTAATCTTTTTCTTTAATTCATAAGTTTGACATTTCTAATCATCTTAGATAAATATATCATATCACGCTATATTTACTTTTTTTCAATCATAATATTATATGAATATTTACTATTCATAAAAAGGTTACCCATCTTAGTGATCCTTTCAAAGGAGCTAACTCCCATATACGGGCGGAACTAGTATATATATTAAGGATGTTTCTCCTCCTTGATTATTACATTTCATTGGTGTAGTATTGTTAATTTTTGATATAGCCTCTACTTATATAGATAAATTTTTTTATAAATATAAAGTAGTAAATTATTTGGTGGTCTATTGGTAAGTATGTTGGTTTTTATAGTTTTTAAACCGAGGTTCGAAATCTCTCTCCATCCTTTCTTTTGTTAAAAAAAATTAAATCTACTCATTTTTAAAATAAAAAATTATAAGTATTATAGGTATAATAGAAAATAAGATTTTAGGCTCATTTATCTCTCTCGTTATTTCTAATACTCTTTGTAAATGAAATGACGTTGTTATTTCCTTCTAACTGTGAATTTTTAAAAGAAAAATATTAAAAAATCATCATCGAAAATAATAATATATACCTTATTAATAAGTTCAAATGACATTAAAATTGTAAGCTTATCCGATTTAAATTATCATTTCAAATTATTAACTATATTTAAAAAGTATTATTTGAAAATACTTTTTCTATTTTTTACCTATACATGGTAAATGTATTCTTGACCCCTCCTTGATAAAATTCCCGGTTCCGCCCTAGTCACATCTAATCCAACTATGTCACCAAATTGGTCAATGGTATATGATGGGGTTTTATGGAGAGCAAGGCTTGATATTTATTGAAAAAAATTATTCGATTAATAATGGTGTTAAAGTCCACAAAACCAATGAGTTTTTATCAGATTTGGATGGTTGGTAGGGATCTGCATTGGGTTGGGCTAGTAGCCCAATCCAGCTCATGAACACAACACATAAACCCGGACGCAAACCCAAAATCGTTATATAGTGGATCAGTCTTAGGTGGAAAATAGAATCCATTAAATAAATAGGTCAAGCTTGGGCCGACTTCGATCCAAACCCAAGAACCAATTTTCTCCAATCAAATGAAGGCCTAATAAGATGGCTCATATAACGACCCACGATCCCATATAATTATATTAAGTTTTTTCATCCTCGTCTTCATTGCAATGTCACTTTTATTACTATATGGAGATTATCATTCCTTCTTTGAGTCTAATATCCATAATCCTCTTGATTTTTATTCTTAGCATTGTTATGTCGCAAAGTATATGTACTTTCAATTACCTTTTTTCCCTTGTTCTTGCTTCCATGCTAATAGTATAAAAATTAGGTCAGCACGAACCCAGGCCCATGCTAATTGAGCCAGAACATGGACGCTTTAAGAAAAATCACGAGTTGGGTCCATCTCGATGCTCATCCCCTAAGGATGTATGAGGATATTGTTAGATACATCCAGGACAACTAATAAAACACGATATATTAGAGCTTGATTAGTATTCTTACGATAATATTTCGAAAATATTTGTTCGTTTCTAAATGAATTGGACATGAATTTCAAATTATTCCGAAATATGATAAAAGACATGTTAATTCGATAAAAATACCGAGTTTTGTATATGTATATAGCCTCATATCCATGCGTTTATATGTGTATAGAACAAAAATGTTGGATATTTAAATCCATCGTTATATTATACAACAACAAAGCCTTTTCCCACAATAAAGTAGGTCGGCTACATGGATTCTTCGCCTCCATTCAGATCTATCTTGGGTCAATCCCGGTCTTATATCCATAAAACTAAGATCCCTTCGTATAGTTTCTTTCCAGCACTTCTTGGGCCGTCATCGTCCTCTCTTTACCAGCTCAATATCCCAACACTCGCATCTCCTAACTGGTGCATCGGCTGATCTTCTTTGCAAATGACCAAATCATCTTAAGCGGTTTTCTCGCAACTTATCCTCGATCGGAGTTACACCAACTTTCTTTCTGATTGCATCATTCCGAATCTGATCTTTACGTGTGTGTGTCCACACATCCATCTTAGCATTTTCATTTCTGCTACAGCTATTCTCTGCACATGTCTATGGTTCACAGACCAACATTCAAATCCATAGAGCATAGCAGGTCTCACAGTTGCTTTGTAAAACTTTCCTTTAATTTTTAAAGAAATTTTCTTATCACAGAGAACAGCAGAGGCTCCTCTCCACTTATCCATCGTTATATTATATATTGTAAAATATAATCATGAATACTTCTTCGTTTCGAAATTATATTCTTTGTTAATATAACAACGATTATTGATTGACTTGCATCGGAATATGCACCAATCCGTATTTTAATTTGATTGTTAAGAATTTGGTACAAAGTGAGGACCAATATATTCTGCAATCCAATAATAATGCCTCGAGCACTAGAGATAAATGTGACATTATGAAATGCCGATGGATGATGCGACATTCGTTGTGGTGTTGCGTTTGAATCGAAGGGATATTATTATATTGGATACGAATCATTTGACGTTACCCTTTAATTAGAAAAAAATTGGAGATGGAAAGTGACAAGAGGAGAAAAGGAGAGCTCGATGTTGATGGGGAAGGAGATTGTCGTCCAACTTTACATCTTTTCACATCGATTGATGGGGGAAGAGTGTGTATATATATCCAACTTAAAGGTAATTATAACATCTAGGGTATGTTTGGTATATGGGTTTAGGTAGGTTAAACTGGTAGCAGAGGGTTAAGCTGGAGATAGATTAGAAGTGAGTTTTTGTGATATGATTGTATTGAAGTTTGAAAAAATGAGTAGTTATTATGATGTGATTGTATTGAAGTTTGAAAAAGTGAGTAGAAGTAGAGTAGTTTATAATTTTTATATCATATGACGGTATAGTATATTATTTTTTGATGGAATTGATGATGGAGAATTGATTTATTTATTTTTTTTTAAAAAAATGTAAAAAGTGGGGCCCACGTAGGAGTGTAGAAAATGTGGGGGAAGGCTTCCTAGGGTTTTTATCATCTTTTGAGATATTACAATATCAGTTATGTTCCTTTCTTTTTTACAATATTAGTTGTACTCCCGACTTCTTATCGTTCTATCACTTGTATCCATCGGGTTAGTTGCCATCCGTTATCAACGTAAACGGACATTAACTTTGAGAATACAAATGGTATTAAAATTAAAACAAAGGATTAAATGGTCTTTCACCTACTCCTCTCCTTCCCCCTCCACCACCACAACCTCCTCCTCCTCATAGAGCCCCGACATCCTCCTCCTCCACCACCCCCCCCTCCTCCTCCGCTTAGAGCCCCGACATCCTCCTCCTCTTCATCCCCGACCTCCATTGCCCCTAGTTGTAGCCTCCTCCTCCAGCGCCCTCTCCCCCTCCTTCACGCGCAGTCTCCTCCTCATCATCATCCTCCCACCTCCTCCTTCGGCCCTCTTCCTCTGCCACTCCAAGCCTTCGAGCATTACACCCGATCAACCATGGATTGAGACATCCGATATAAACAGCAGCTAGTTTCTCCACCAGAGATACACTACCGATGAGATCCATACAAAGCATCATCATCTCCATGAGTATCAGATCAGGGAACCACCAGTGGATTGAAGATCACCGCGTGGATCAACATTGATTTAAGGCAGAACATCTTTATCCCTATAACTCACATATACTGGTATATGATTAGAGATCCACTACTTAATTTGATGGGTTTCTAGATATGAGTTTCTTGCTTTACAAGAAGGTGAGTGGGGCTCAATGGGATGTTCATTAACAAAGAGGAAGAGGAGGGGGTGGGGCCTCTTCTCCCGCGAAGGAGGCCGCCTTGATTTTATGGGTTTCTTCTCTCGCAAAGAAGAAGGCGGCATCGACGAGGATGATGAAGGAGGATGTCAGAGGCTGCGTGCGGTGGAGGAGGATGGGCTGGATGAGGAGGCTGGGTGGAGGGATTGCTTGGATAATTATGTCCCTCTTAACCTAGCCATTGTTTAAAAAAAATCATTGTTAAGTTCAACTTATTGACAGCTAAAGTAACGGAGAGGCACAAGTGAATAGAATGACAAGAAGCCAGGAGTACAACAAATATTGCAAAAGAAAAGAAGAGCATAATTAATATTGTAATATCTCATAGTAGCATAACAAATAAAAACCTAACATCTCATGGGGATTTGATTTGACTAGTGAATCAGAGGCAATCGATCGATCTTTTGCTTATTCCATTTTTTATTTCATGTTAAGAGATGGGTGAGATGAGAGACAGTGTTGGAAGTTATATGAAAAGTATTGATGACCAGGAATATAAATCCATCCAGACTTTTCATATGAGGGGCGATCTTATGAGATGGGATATTCTGAGATGGTGAGATGGGGCATTCTGGACCACTAGTTCCAACTAGAGAGAGAGAAAGGCAGGAGAGAGAATACAGCAACTTGTGGTCCCAGAATGCCCCATTTCACAATCTCACCAAAATCTCATCTCATAAGATCGCCCCTATATATATATAGGAAAAAATGGGGTTGCCCCCGCCCATTTTTCGGCATTTTTTTTTTATTTTTTTGAAAAATAAAAACATGTATATTCATCCATATATCCCTTCCTACATGCCATTCGAATTTCGTCAGAAACAGAGACTCCTACGGCCTCCATCTCGATGGTATCGATTTAAAAAAATCCTGTTACCGTTAAAAAATTACTGTCCGGATGGAGGCGTAGGAGTCTCTGTTCTGACGAATTCGAATGGTATATAGGAGGGATATAAGGATGAATGATAAATGGTGTTATTTTTCAAAAAAATAAAAAAATTGCCCAAATAAGGCTGGGGCAGCCAACAGGGGGCAGCCACATATGACCCATATATATATATATAGAGGTAAATGGGGCTGCCCCCAGGGAGTAGCCAACTTGGCTACTCCCACCCCTATTTTCCCCTCATTTTTTTATTATTTTGGAAAATAAAAATTTGTATATTCATCATTATATCCCTCTCACATTCTATTAAAATTTTCGTCAGAAACAGAGACTCCTACGGCCTCCATCCAAACATGGTCGATTTAAAAAATCCTGTGACCGTTAAAAAAATGACGTCTGGATGGAGGCTTAGGAGTCTCTGTTTCTGACGAAATTTTAATAGAATGTGAGAGGGATATAATGATGAATATACAAATTTTTTATTTTCCAAAAAATAAAAAAATGAGGGAAAAATAGGGGTGGGAGTAGCCAAGTTGGCTACTCCCTGGGGGCAGCCCCATTTTACCCATACATATATATATATATAGAGGGCCCTTCCAATGAGGTGCACCTTTCCTTGGTGCTAGGAAAGCCACTCATAAAGACCGTATGATGAAGATCAAATGGATGAGATTAAAACCACCAAGAAAAGATAAGAGTGGTATTCGAAATAACTAATTAGCTAAGTTTTAGGAGGAGATTGAGCGCCTAACAAAATAAGGAAAATAATTTAAAACGATTCGAATATTCAAAAATTTCTATGATTACTTCAAATTAGTATTTAAAAACTTTCCTAAAATATTTTTAAACTTAGCGATAACTTACATCCTGTAAACTATCAATGTCGTTGTGTTAAATAAAATTACTGCCAATTACAAAAATATATACTATAATACAATACGGTGCAAAGGAATACAAAATAGATGCTGACATACATTAAAAATTTATTTTCTGAAATAAAATTGATTTCATATAATGACAAATATCTTAAGAATATAATATATGTTTGTTGTATGACACACTATAAATGAAAAACCAAAATATATTACATGTTGTAACAATTAGTCAATCTAGAATAGAGCAAAACATATTTGAAACTGCAAAAATTGTCGGTATGTATATATGTTGAACGAAAATCGCAGAGGTCGTGTTGACTCACAAGGCGAATCAACAGTCGCTGATTTGACCTCCAACGAAATCCGAGATTCAAACAACAATTAACCCACGACAAATAAATCAAGCAATGAAAGTAAATGTGCGGAGTTAAAATTTATTATAACTCTACAACAAGATGTGTATAGGTGCAAGTATTGTAGAGGTCGAACACAGGGAGAAGACAGGTAGATCGGGGCACAAGGTACCAAAAAGTGTGTGTGAAAGTGATCAAATGCCTATTAAGCTATTTTTTGTGGGTTTTTAATTTTATATTTTTTTTATTTAATTTTTAATTTTATAATTTTGTATTTTGATTTTTAATTTACTGATTTTATATTTCCTTTTTATATTTTATATTTTTTTTTATATTCTTTTTCAATATTGGAAAATAAGAACAATGTAATAAAAAGGACAAAGAGGTATTTATAAAAATAGACAAAAATATCCAAAAATTAGCAAATAAAGTCTTTTTGGTCTTTTTATACTTTTCTACTGTTTTTGTGATTTTTGGGTAATTTTTAGAATGTTTTTGGTATTTTTAATTAATAAAATAAAGAAAACAGTGGAGAAAATACAAGGCTGAAACTAAAAATGGAGAAATAAAATAGAAATCAGTGGCAAAAATTCTCCTTTTTAATTTTCAATGAAAGAGAATGAAATAAGGAAAATTCAGTAGAAGAAAACACAATTTTTTGATTTTTTATGGATTTTATAAATTTTTATGAAGGTTTTAAGAGTTTTGCAATTTTTAGGAGTTTGGTTTTGTATTTTTTAATGATTTTCGGTCTGGAGCTAAAACAAACTACAAGGAACAAAATATATTTTTTTGGGATTTTTCTGGGGGGTTTTTATATTTTTTAGTGATTATCTAATGCCAACAGTGCTGAAAATGACTATTTTTGATTTTTAATAAATAATAAAATGCAATAAAAACAAAAACCAAAATTGTGGCGTGGAAGTGCAAGTTCCCAGGTGCTTAAGTTCAAAATTTGGGAACCTTTGGATTTAGAATGATGCCTTAATTAATTACTACAAGCAAGCAAACATGGAAGGCCTGGCAAGGGTATTTTTGAAATATTCAGAAAGTGCAAGGGCCTCTGCGCAAATATCTCAGAAATATTATAACTAAATAAAAACTTCATGCACTAAATAGAAACATTAAGAAGTAGCGATGGCACCCCTGCAAAAACGCCAACAGTCACGTGCTTTGCACGCGCCTGGCGGGGGGCCTCAACGTAATTATACAAACATCTGGGGTGCTACTAATAAAATGTACACAAATTACAATACTACAGAAGAAAGTTTGCGCAGTAATAAGAAATAACAAAAGCGGTTGGGTCAAAAGAGCAAAATGCCCAACCTTTGGCGCAATCCGACGGTGGCTTTCATCCCACTTATACACGTGTCAAACAGATGTGCGCCGATGCCCCTTGGAGTTATAACGGCCGAGATTAAATGTGGATGCTGCGATCTACGGCTGGGCTTCCTCAAAATTGGACGATCTTGATCAAAAACGGGGGGGGGGGGGGGGGGGGGGGGGGCTAGATCGACGGTGGCTGTACGCTGCCCCCTCCCCTTTGTTCTTCCCAGGTGCGCGCAGCAGCGGCGGTGCGCGGCTTCTTCTCCGGCGATCTGCAAAAATCGACCCCACGCGGGGGTCTCTTGCGTCTGGGGGCCTGCAAAAGAAGTGCGCAGCAACAGTAGAGGCTCCCAGGACAAGAAAAATGGGCGGTTGAAGCGTGGTTGGGCGTAAAGCGGCGCTCGCCGGAGCAAGCTCCGGCGAGGGGTAGATGATGGCGAATATTTATACTAATCGAAGCTTAAACAACCAACTAAAAGCTCATATTGAAAGCTGAAATTAAATGCAAACTAATGGGCAGGAAAAGGGACAGAAAACGTGACCTCAAGGGTTGGAATACCCGAGATCTTGACCTCGACGGCGGCACGGCCACCGGAGGTGGTGGAAGCGCCGATTCAACCTCTAATCTTGCCTCCGATGAGCTGGAGGACGAGCTGTCACCCCGTCCAGTCCGGAGCTTCACCAAGAAAGGGAGAGAAGGGGTCAAAAGGGGTTCAAAGGCAAATGGGAAGAGAGGGTGGTCTTTTGAAAGTGGCCGAGGCGCGACCTTCAAGGAGCGATCACGGGCGGACCATGAAGATATGGAGAGATCTGGGAGGTCGGCGCGAATCCTGGTAGTACCAGCTACATCTTTCATGAAGGAAGCGTCTTCAAAGGATGAGAGACGTGCCCTCGAAAAATGGGCGAAAGAGGGTCAACAGCTACTTCTGACACAGCAGAGAGGGGGTCAGACAGTTGACCGGAGTCAACTGTCCAGGCCCTCTGGTTGGTCCACGTGGACCAACCAGAAAAACCCTCTGGAAAAAGAATTAGAAATTAATTAAAAAATAGTAAATGATTTTATTAATTTATGATTATAAAATAAAAAATGTTTATTATTTTATAAATTAATTTATGGTGATTTTATTTATTTTTATGAAGTATATTTTTACAAGTTTGCATTTATACCCCTATAGGTATCTATATCTATATATTTAAGTATTTTATTTTTATTTAGGTATTTTTAATTTATTTTATTTTGGTTTTTATTTTCTAAAATTACAAAATACTTTTATATACATAAATAGATTTTTATTTTATTTTATTGATGTATTATGTACATTAAATAAAATATAAGTATAAAAAGTATATGTATATGTATAGGTAAAATACCTATGTATATGATATCTACAAGTATTTTTATTTGAGTTTTAATTATGGTTTTGTTCTGATTTTAATATACATAATTATTATAAGTATTATTGACAACATTATAAAAATATAAAATTATAAAAATAATAAATAAATAATAAAATGAATATTTTAATATGTACAAGTATACAATGAGGGTCCAAAAGTCAACTTTCAAACCGTAGCTCCGCCAAATGCGAAACCACCACCATTAATTAGATTATTTTCTTCTATATACAATTAAAGGTGAGTACGCTGCATTTGGAGTTTTTATTTGTGAGATACGGGTCTGGGAAGTTGGCATTCTGGATTTTTATTCAGACCATAACTTTTTATCTGTACATTATTTTTCTGTGAAATCAATTTTGTATTTTTCTTTATAAAATTATCTACAACTTTCATATACAAAGTTTCTTTATTTGATGTATAAAAAGTGGAACCACAAATAGGTCCCAAAATGAATAAAGAATGAATATGATGTATAGGTATTTTATCTGTGTTTTGGCCCTTATCTCCCCCTACTTTATTCCTTGTCAACCTATTCATCAAGATGCCTAGGTCTCGGGGTTTTGGGTCATAAAATATTTACAATATTTTATTCTTTTCTTTTCTTTTTCTTTATTCTATTATTTTGGCTTTAAAACCGCATTTTATACAATATTTACACATATATACATGAATGCTAAAATGCATGAATTACGCCTATTTACACGCATTTACTAGGGTTTTTAAGGCCAAAATGATAGAATAAAGATGATGAAACGTGGATTCATCATCCCCCTATACTTGCCTTTGCTAGTCCCTAGCAAACACTTATGCAATAAGTGCAGAAAAGAAAAACAAAGAAAAGAAAAAGAAGGAAGATGGACTAAATTTAATCATCAAACTTGTCTTCACAAAATCAAAGTTTGGAGCTTAAATAGGACCTTTGGAATTTTAGTGCGGGCGGAACCTTAGTGAGAACCGTGTTTGAAATCCAACAGTCCTTGAGAATCCCAAAACTCTATCCAAGTCTCCTCAATAGCCAGTTCAGAAATACTTCAACTCATACGCAAACTCTTACGACTATGAATCTGACTTGTACAGTGTAAGTGATGGTGGCTCTCCCCAACTAGAATGGCAAAGAAACTGACTTCTCCAGTACGACAACCAATGATTCCCCAATCCAATGACTCCATCCTCGAGGAGCGGGGTATTCCCTTCTAAGTTCAAGTGGCAACCAGCTCAAGAGGAGGGGGTGAAGAGAAGAATGGACGGTAGCCAGTGTAGCATACCTATCCTTGGATGCAAGACCAGTGTAGTCAAGTCATCCTGCTGCAGGCTCACATAATATGACTTTGGAACTTAAGCTTGCTTATTGACTTTGTACATACTTGCAGGCTTTTTATTTTTGTACATGCCTGAACCTTTTCTTTTTTTTTTTCTTTTTTTTTCTTTTTTTTTCTTCTTCTTTTTTTTTTTTTGAAATACTATTCACAGCAGCATTTACATAAGGAGTTTTTCCTCTTAAGCCAGTAGACTATCCCTCTTTTGAAGCTTTATCGCAACCCACAGCCTCCTGTCTTTAGACTTCCTAATCACTGGACGGGTTGGGGTGCACTTCCCTCCCTAGAGGAGGACAAGTGTTTCCACTTGTGTGCGTCTCATACCGGCAAATCCAATCCCCTCACCACTCCAACTGAGTTGAGCCATGTGAAAGGTGCAGGTGTCCAAGTTAGGTCATTATCAACAAGAGTCGTACGTGTGCTCTGAAATGCTCTACTTAGGCAATCAAGAATCCATTGAAACAAGTCTCGTGATCCTCAAAGAATTAAGTCAACTAGACCTGAAGTACCTCAAACCCAGTTCCTATAAGGTTCCTGTTATTAGGTAGATTTTAAGGTCCAATCAAGCTCCAATCTTCGGATTTTACTTAGACTTGTTCAACTATCAAACTCAATCCGAAAAATGCGAATGCTATGCAATGCAATGCAGAAAATATTTTTGTGATGCAAATTTCAAGGATTTTGAACTTTTTATGGATTTTTGAAAATATGATGCATGCAGATGCAATTTTTTTGTATTTTTCAAAAAGATTTTTCAAATGTTTTTGGATTTTAGTTTTTGCAAATGTTTTTGGGCTTTTTGAAAACAAAAAGGTTTTGGCTGAAAAATAGGTTAAAATATGTACACGGGAGTGCTTCTTATATTTACAAGAAGTGGATTTTAAGGATTTACAGGGTAAGTAGTCAATTTTATACATACATACTTATAGTGGATTTTGGTGTGATGTGTATATTCCTCAAACTTATTTGAAAACAATTTACACATAATTTTTGAAAACTATAGTCCAAAATAGTTTTTACAAACATTTTACACACATTTGAAAATCATTTTGCAAAGGTTTTCAAAACAGTATATATAGGTTTTTCAAATCATTTTTGCAACCATTTTTCAAACCATTTGCAAATCATTTTTCAAACATTTTTATTTCACACAAAGAAAAGAAATTTTGCAAAACACACATTTTCACACAGGTTGAAAACACGAAACAAAACATTTTCAAAATAGTTTTCAATAGATGTTCACAAAGATTTTCAAACTATTTTTCAAACATTTTGCAAAAAACATTTTCACCTGATTTAATAATCAGTAAATACAAAAAGAATTTGAGGAGTAATCACATCTTTTTATTAAAGATTTTAATGAATTTTAAAGAATTATTAGCCATATTTATTAAGAAAATACGAAAGTACGAGTTATGGCTAAAGTATATACGTAGTATATACGACCCCCCTATACTTAGCTTGAGTTATGTCCTCATAGATCGGAGAGAAAAGAGAAGACATAACTCGTACTAAGTATAGGAAAACCTAAAGAATAAAGGAATGAAGTAATGAATCAATGAATGAGAAGTTGACCGTCCCCCCTATACTTAGGATCAAATAATCCTAAGTATAGCAGACTGTACACAAAGCAGGGAGGGTCAAGGGTGGGAATGAACAGATCGTACTCGGATTGTCTCCCCCTATACTTAGGGTAAGATATCCCTAAGTATAGACAAGAAGAGGAGACAAAGGAGAGGATCAAAGAATGGAAATACTCGGGGTGCCAACCCCCCTATACTTAGGACAAAGTACGTCCTAAGTATGGAAAACTGTCTACAAGGGCGGCACCTTTTTGATAGATGAAGAAGATAGAAGAGGAAAAGAAGAAAAGAAGAAAAGAAGAAAAGAGATGAAGATGGAAGAAGAGATCGTGAGGATGTACACGTCACTCCCCCTATATTTAGGGTAAAAGAAGCCCTAAATATAGGCAACAACAGGAGTGATCAGACGGAACGACAAAAGAGCACTCGGCTCGTCCACCCCCCTATACTTAGGACAAAGTACGTCCTAAGTAAGGCAGACTCGAGGAATGGGTAGACGAGCAATACGGGAGAGACAGAGATGAACAAAGGAGAATGTACAACAGAGGTGTATGTACAAATGATCAAGAAGGTTGAAAAGCGAACCTTCTTCCGGGACCGCTGAGGAATAGATCTGGTGTGATGCAGGTCGACATCGGGGTCCACAGTGGACGGGAACCGATCAGGGTCGACAGAGTGAAGGTCCTCAGTGGAATCGAATCTGAAAGGGACGAACTGGTCAATGGAAGTAGTACGGCTAGGTTCTCCCTTGGTGGTCCTCTGGTGTAAAGGCACAGACGTGTGAGTGGAAGAAGTGTGACTCGGTCCGGCCTTGGGAGTCTCGCTGGTATCAAAGTGAAATGGGACAAACTCATCATCATCGGAAGTAGTGTACTCGGAGTCGTCCTGCGAGGTGTCGTCCAGGTCAAAACCAAAAGGCACGAACTCATCAGTGGAAGTAGTCGAACTCTGTTCGTCCTCTATAATCTCAACTGGATCATCTTTTTCATCAAAAGGTCCGAATCTCTGAAGAAAAGCAACAAAATCAAATTCGGCCTTAGTCTCATCAGTATCTACATGGACAGGAGCGGACTCATCAGTGGAAGTAGTCAAAGCATGTCCGTCCTGTATAGTCTCTATATCTGCCCTCCGCTCAATAGTGTCAATCGTGTAAATCCCGCGGATGTCATCGACACATCGCCAATCACAGGAAGCGGAAACATCAAGGTCTATGCTTTCCGAGCCTTCCTCCTTAGAGAGGAATTCTCGGGTCTCATCATCGGTCATGAAGAAGGTCTCTCTGATATCCTCATATAGATCATAGTCCTCGAGGTCAGCCAAGATAGGTGAAGTCGCATCAGGTGCGGGTCTCTGGTCAGCAGTGGGTGCGGTGATCACTGCTTCGCCCTCGTCAGCAGGACGGAAGCGAATCTCTCCTGATCCGTAATCAATAACGACCCTTGCGGAGGCAAGGAATGATCGTCCCAGGATGATTGGAGAATGCTCCCCTGTGGAGGTCTCCATGGGCAATACGACAAAATCGACAGTGTAGCTCGTGCCCTGAATCGAAATGACGGTGTTTTCTAGGATACCCTTCGGCCTCTTGATTGATCCATCAGCAAACTGTACGATCATCCTGGTCTTCTTGAGAGGCCCTAGGTGAAGAGACTGTACCAACGAGAAGGGTATGATGCTAATCGAAGCACCGCCGTCTAGGAGAGTGTGATCACATGTGTGGTCAGAGATTGTGCAGCTAATGAAAGGTGTGGCAGTGTTTTTCTTCTTGGGAAGGGGACGGTGTGTGATGGCGTGGGCAGTGGCCATGGTTAAGATATGACGCTCAGATCTGCTCCTCCGCTTTCTCTTCTTGGGAAGAGGAGCAGATAAATCGGTCATGGCCTGCTGAAGTGGGGCACGGATAATCTCATGTATGGTGGCCACCACTTCGGGCTCAGTCAGCATTTTTTTGAATTTTTGGACCTCCTCCATACAAGGGAGGAAGTCGGAATCAGCATATACACGAGGAATGCCAAGAGCAGTCTGTACAGCGGCATCCTCGGGGTCAAAGGTGGGACTGGGTGTGAATGCATGTGTGGTCAAGAAGTCTGGCAAGTGGGCGCTCTCCTCACAGTCCGACTCGATCGTGTGTCTCCCGAAATCTTTTTGTGTTTTTAAAATTTTCTCATTTTTTTGTATTTTGGGAGATTGCAAGCTCTCATGATAATCCTCAAATGATTTCGTTTCCTCAAAGAATGGAGCGGCATTTTGGTTCTTATTTAAACTAGTAAGATCATTGATCCTCGAATTCATATGCTCCATCATCTGATTCAAGGTCTCAAGTGTGGATAACATGAAAGGTGACTCCAAAATTTCAGGATTGGGTGTGTCGAAGGTGGGTGGTGGATGTGGGCAAAAATCACATTCCGGATCGGGATACTCAAGGAAGAGCGGGTTGTCGGAATGTGTAGGCGATGGTGGTGGAAATGACGGGTGACGGTCAAAGTCCGAATCCTGAAATATTGGGTTGGTCGGATATGTACAAAAATCAGGAGCAAAGTCCTCCTGGAAAAAAGGAGGTGGACCGGCTGGAGTGAACGAGTGATCCGCAAAGTCCGGATAGAATACGCTCCCAG
The DNA here is from genome assembly GCA_037367405.1 of Ottelia alismoides. Taxonomy (NCBI): domain Eukaryota; kingdom Viridiplantae; phylum Streptophyta; class Magnoliopsida; order Alismatales; family Hydrocharitaceae; genus Ottelia; species Ottelia alismoides. The sequence continues at coordinate 1,653,644 of JAZKJV010000148.1, forward strand.
TCAGCCATCTCGAAACAAAAGAAAATGATCGGGAGAGCACGATGGTCAAGTCAAAAGAGTGAAGAGAAAGGCGCAAATGCGCAGAGATGATCTAGGACACACTCAAAACAATCACAACCAAAAATGAAACAAGACAAACCCTCAATTCACCTACTCAACTCGGTAGAGACCGCAAAGAGCGGTCTTTTTATCTTGTCTGTTTTAGAGTTAGGTGAGAAGTCAAAATATTGCGCAAACACTTAGGGAGCTGAATATGGGATTTGGGCTCTAACCTTAGTGTGTGCGCGAGCAAGTAAAAGCGAAGACAATGAGGGGATTACTCGCCCCAATACAAAATTTTTCTTTTTGGTGAATTTTAGGGTCAAGTAATGTTAGCAGTCCCAATTTTTATTTGGTTATCACTTCTTTTTTCTTTTTTTTTGGATTTTTAATAAAAAATGCACGAGCCTATCGGGGATTCAATTCCTTTAAGATCCTAGGTTGGCAAAATCAGAGGTAGAGTCGGAAAAGCAATGCAAGCGGCAAATAATGATGGATGCTAAAGCGTAAATGCTCACCTTGCCTCCAGCACTCTACATGCAAGGATGCTCAGCAGAATTGAAACCTATCTATATGCAAATGCAAAGCCGATGAAATCGCCCTAAGTTCAAAAATTGCTATTAGCGGGAAGAACCACAAGTTGACCACCAGTCCTCAACCCTAGAGTCCGGTCTTGGCTCACCCCTCCTCTGCTCAACAAATTGAGGGTAGGAGAAAGCGCTTTGCGGGGAGAGCTCGCGGCGCGACGGATTGAGATGATGAATCAACTGTTTAAAAATTTGACTAAGTCCAAACGAGACTATAGGTGCATGCAAAATATTAGGTGTTTGGCCTTAATCTATCGCAAGCAATCCTAGAACTAGGGGCTCAATCACACAAAAGAAATAAAATCGAAAAACAAAACAAAATAAAACAAATGCGATGAAAAGCCGACAAAAACCACGAGAGCCCCCAAGTGAACAATCACTTGGAAATTAGGCTCCAGAGAGTCCAGTCCGGGGGTACCTGTATTATTACAATAATATGGGTCTCTCACTCACTTAAATTACAAAATACAATGCAAGAAAATAAATGCTAAGAAATTGTCCTGCAAAATCCTCCAAGTTCTTCTTCGTGCTCAGCTAGAGCCGCTTCACGTGGGTGCCAAGGTGCTCCAAGAGGGGCTCCTCCCTCGATCCACGTACCTCGCACGGAATCCAAACAAGGAGAGTGGTTAGACAATTCAAAAGATATATCAAAAATGAAGAAAATAAAACAGTGAAAAAATAAAAGCCGCGAAATAGACAATAAATCACAAACACAAACAAGGCCCGAACTACGCGCTGTTGCTCCCCGGCAACGGCGCCATTTGTTGAACCGAAAATCGCAGAGGTCGTGTTGACTCACAAGGCGAATCAACAGTCGCTGATTTGACCTCCAACGAAATCCGAGATTCAAACAACAATTAACCCACGACAAATAAATCAAGCAATGAAAGTAAATGTGCGGAGTTAAAATTTATTATAACTCTACAACAAGATGTGTATAGGTGCAAGTATTGTAGAGGTCGAACACAGGGAGCAGACAGGTAGATCGGGGCACAAGGTACCAAAAAGTGTGTGTGAAAGTGATCAAATGCCTATTAAGCTATTTTTTTTTGTGGGTTTTTAATTTTATATTTTTTTTATTTAATTTTTAATTTTATAATTTTGTATTTTGATTTTTAATTTACTGATTTTATATTTTCTTTTTATATTTTATATTTTTTTATATTCTTTTTCAATATTGGAAAATAAGAACAATGTAATAAAAAGGACAAAGAGGTATTTATAAAAATAGACAAAAATATCCAAAAATTAGCAAATAAAGTCTTTTTGGTCTTTTTATACTTTTCTACTGTTTTTGTGATTTTTGAGTAATTTTTAGAATGTTTTTGGTATTTTTAATTAATAAAATAAAGAAAACAGTGGAGAAAATACAAGGCTGAAACTAAAAATGGAGAAATAAAATAGAAATCAGTGGCAAAAATTCTCCTTTTTAATTTTCAATGAAAGAGAATGAAATAAGGAAAATTCAGTAGAAGAAAACACAATTTTTTGATTTTTTATGGATTTTATAAATTTTTATGAAGGTTTTAAGAGTTTTGCAATTTTTAGGAGTTTGGTTTTGTATTTTTTAATGATTTTCGGTCTGGAGCTAAAACAAACTACAAGGAACAAAATATATTTTTTTGGGATTTTTCTGGGGGGTTTTTATATTTTTTAGTGATTATCTAATGCCAACAGTGCTGAAAATGACTATTTTTGATTTTTAATAAATAATAAAATGCAATAAAAACAAAAACCAAAATTGTGGCGTGGAAGTGCAAGTTCCCAGGTGCTTAAGTTCAAAATTTGGGAACCTTTGGATTTAGAATGATGCCTTAATTAATTACTACAAGCAAGCAAACATGGAAGGCCTGGCAAGGGTATTTTTGAAATATTCAGAAAGTGCAAGGGCCTCTGCGCAAATATCTCAGAAATATTATAACTAAATAAAAACTTCATGCACTAAATAGAAACATTAAGAAGTAGCGATGGCACCCCTGCAAAAACGCCAACAGTCACGTGCTTTGCACGCGCCTGGCGGGGGGCCTCAACGTAATTATACAAACATCTGGGGTGCTACTAATAAAATGTACACAAATTACAATACTACAGAAGAAAGTTTGCGCAGTAATAAGAAATAACAAAAGCGGTTGGGTCAAAAGAGCAAAATGCCCAACCTTTGGCGCAATCCGACGGTGGCTTTCATCCCACTTATACACGTGTCAAACAGATGTGCGCCGATGCCCCTTGGAGTTATAACGGCCGAGATTAAATGTGGATGCTGCGATCTACGGCTGGGCTTCCTCAAAATTGGACGATCTTGATCAAAAACGGGGGGGGCTAGATCGACGGTGGTTGTACGCTGCCCCCTCCCCTTTGTTCTTCCCAGGTGCGCGCAGCAGCGGCGGTGCGCGGCTTCTTCTCCGGCGATCTGCAAAAATCGACCCCACGCGGGGGTCTCTTGCGTCTGGGGGCCTGCAAAAGAAGTGCGCAGCAACAGTAGAGGCTCCCAGGACAAGAAAAATGGGCGGTTGAAGCGTGGTTGGGCGTAAAGCGGCGCTCGCCGGAGCAAGCTCCGGCGAGGGGTAGATGATGGCGAATATTTATACTAATCGAAGCTTAAACAACCAACTAAAAGCTCATATTGAAAGCTGAAATTAAATGCAAACTAATGGGCAGGAAAAGGGACAGAAAACGTGACCTCAAGGGTTGGAATACCCGAGATCTTGACCTCGACGGCGGCACGGCCACCGGAGGTGGTGGAAGCGCCGATTCAACCTCTAATCTTGCCTCCGATGAGCTGGAGGACGAGCTGTCACCCCGTCCAGTCCGGAGCTTCACCAAGAAAGGGAGAGAAGGGGTCAAAAGGGGTTCAAAGGCAAATGGGAAGAGAGGGTGGTCTTTTGAAAGTGGCCGAGGCGCGACCTTCAAGGAGCGATCACGGGCGGACCATGAAGATATGGAGAGATCTGGGAGGTCGGCGCGAATCCTGGTAGTACCAGCTACATCTTTCATGAAGGAAGCGTCTTCAAAGGATGAGAGACGTGCCCTCGAAAAATGGGCGAAAGAGGGTCAACAGCTACTTCTGACACAGCAGAGAGGGGGGTCAGACAGTTGACCGGAGTCAACTGTCCAGGCCCTCTGGTTGGTCCACGTGGACCAACCAGAAAAACCCTCTGGAAAAAGAATTAGAAATTAATTAAAAAATAGTAAATGATTTTATTAATTTATGATTATAAAATAAAAAATGTTTATTATTTTATAAATTAATTTATGGTGATTTTTATTTATTTTTATGAAGTATATTTTTACAAGTTTGCATTTATACCCCTATAGGTATCTATATCTATATATTTAAGTATTTTATTTTTATTTAGGTATTTTTAATTTATTTTATTTTGGTTTTTATTTTCTAAAATTACAAAATAATTTTATATACATAAATAGATTTTTATTTTATTTTATTGATGTATTATGTACATTAAATAAAATATAAGTATAAAAAGTATATGTATATGTATAGGTAAAATACCTATGTATATGATATCTACAAGTATTTTTATTTGAGTTTTAATTATGGTTTTGTTCTGATTTTAATATACATAATTATTATAAGTATTATTGACAACATTATAAAAATATAAAATTATAAAAATAATAAATAAATAATAAAATGAATATTTTAATATGTACAAGTATACAATGAGGGTCCAAAAGTCAACTTTCAAACCGTAGCTCCGCCAAATGCGAAACCACCACCATTAATTAGATTATTTTCTTCTATATACAATTAAAGGTGAGTACGCTGCATTTGGAGTTTTTATTTGTGAGATACGGGTCTGGGAAGTTGGCATTCTGGATTTTTATTCAGACCATAACTTTTTATCTGTACATTATTTTTCTGTGAAATCAATTTTGTATTTTTCTTTATAAAATTATCTACAACTTTCATATACAAAGTTTCTTTATTTGATGTATAAAAAGTGGAACCACAAATAGGTCCCAAAATGAATAAAGAATGAATATGCTGTATAGGTATTTTATCTGTGTTTTGGCCCTTATCTCCCCCTACTTTATTCCTTGTCGACCTATTCATCAAGATGCCTAGGTCTCGGGGTTTTGGGTCATAAAATATTTACAATATTTTATTCTTTTTCTTTTCTTTTCTTTATTCTATTATTTTGGCTTTAAAAACCGCATTTTATACAATATTTACACATATATACATGAATGCTAAAATGCATGAATTACGCCTATTTACACGCATTTACTAGGGTTTTTAAGGCCAAAATGATAGAATAAAGATGATGAAACGTGGATTCATCAATATATAACATTACTATGATTTACAATATAACAGCACACAATACAATACAGTGCAGAATAATACAAAAGAAAGTCATGTCATTTTGAAATTCTGTCCATATATATTGAAATGTTTAAAATTTATATAACATATAACTCTTTCAATTACTATATTACAAGGTATAATACAATATGTTCACACTAATGTTTTAATTTGTACAACCATATCGAAAAGGAAAAATTCCTTTAACAGAACTTTACACTATAAGTCAAAATTACCTTAAATGGACGACCCAAAAATTGTTAAGATATATGTGTTTTTTTAAATTACTAATATGTACAAAAGTAAGGACTATTATACAAAACAACAACAAGGAATACAAAATTAACTCTTCCATATTTACAATAATTGTGGTTTGGATTACGTTGTCTAGCAGACAAATGAGATATAGCGTCATAATGTACTATACTCTATAGTATAACACATTATACAGAAAACACATATATTGAATTAAATGTTTGTAATATAGGAAAAAATCGAAAATAACATGCTTTTTGAATAATGTTATTGTCGGTATGTTTAGATTAAATTGGCCAAATTTACTAAAGATTAACATAGAATACAATAAACTACAAAGGTATACAAAAAAAACTCTGTTTTTAAGAGATTGTTGAAAATTGTAATGCAATAATAAGCATTTTTATGAAATATGTCTATCCCATTTACAATATGTCAAAATATAAAACAATATATGCATACCAAAACTGAAACTTTTTCTACCAGTAGCAAAAATAAATATTTATAAGAAAATACTTAACACTGTAAATAAAAATAGAAAAAAAAATTGAAACCTCAACTGATGAGTGCGTTAGTTTACTAAAATTGACATATATTTACAATTTAAAATATTAAAATAAAATATATATCTTAAAAATCTTAATCAATGCTCAACCAACATGTATATTATGTCACGTATATTACAATACATACCAACAAAATAAAATAGTGATCAATTGGATAAATTATATTTGTTTATAAATTTTCATTCCTTAGTATACAGATTACATTATCTATTAGACAAAAAAACAATTACCACATATTGAATTTTGATAAACGAGAACTTTTTGAATAGATTCAATTAGCATGACATACTACAAAATTTTTCTTTCTAAATTTAAATAAATTTTTTTTAATAAATCTATGTATACTATGTATTAACAACGATGTAAATAAGAATGATCCTCTAAAAATTTTAAAAAGATAGCATTGGAAAAGGATGAAGATTGAGGAAAGAAATAAAACCTGGAACCGTGAAGAAGATGCAGACGTTGTCAAATGAACAATGGCAGAAAAAAATTTGAAATTTGACAGTCGAATGAACAATGGCGGAAAAAAATTTGAAATTTGACGGTATAGGAATATTTGGGAAAAACATATTTCTATTTTTAGCTAAGCTAATGTAATTAATTATTAATTATTTCTTAAACAGCTACATAAGTATTTTTACTTAAATAACTCTAAGTAATAAATAGGTGGACTTTAACACCGTGATTTCCGCCATCGGTTAGAAGGAGAGCGAAACAGAGTTCCCTCCCACAGCGAAAGGCAAAGCGACTCAAGAACCCTAGGGTGTTTCTCGTCTTCGAACGACGACTACAAAGGTAGGAAGACAACGATACTGAGAAGATGACATCCAGGTCAGATATCCCTCTATGATGTTGTATTGATTAGATATCTTAGTATTTGGTTTCAAAAAAAATGACTACATATATAATGAAACTGAACAATGTAGACTTTTATACCATTTGTTTATCTTTTATTTGCAAATGATGGATTTTTAATTGAACGATTTATTAAATGATGTTTACAATTTACTTTGTTAAACTAGGACAGTGACAAAATCATGTAAACAATAAAACCTATCTATACTGATGGTCGAAAGCAAAAGAAAAAAATTTCAACAATAAAATGATTGTCTGATGTATAAATTTATAGTTAATCATGCATACAATAAATGTTAGTTTAAGTGTTACACATTAATGCATCTTAAGGAAAAAAATTTAACAATAAGATCATTAAGTGTTAACGTGTAAGAAATCTTAATGAAAAAATTGTAGAGATGAGCAGCAGTGAATCAGATTTCGAAGAAATTAGGGGGCCAAGAAATATGAAGGAAGACTTAACAGGAAATTCTACCGATGAGGACAGAGTGAATGAAGAAGCTGATTCAAACCGAACAACTTCATTGGTGATGAAAGGTACATGAATGTATTTTCAAATAATATCATTACACATAATCTATTAATATGATGTATTTGTTATTTGTGAGTTACAGTGATGGGTAAAGGCCTGAGAAAAACAACTGACAAAGAAGATGAGAATATTGAAGAATGCATGACAGAGAAATATGGCAGTAAGATAGATATTATATATACCTTTATAAATTTTTGTATTTTATAGTTGTTACATCTGTTTTGAGTGTTGTATGTAAAATTAATAGAATTATATGTGTACTTCTTTAAAGGTAAGGGATATATCCAGCACCGATGCTTTATAGAGCATTTTGTTCAATACATAGACGCACATAGACCAACAGCAAAGCAACAAAGTCTTCTTAATAAGACAGCATTCTCAAAATTAATAAACGTTGGGAAGGTTGATATCCAAAGGAGGATTCTTCAATGGATTGTAGAACAATATCAAGGAGGACGACAATTCAAATTGGGGAACAGGGTTCTAAACTTCACAGACGAAGACATTGGAGCAATATTAGGGATTCCAAGCACGGGATTTACAGTGACTGTTACAGGCAGACACCTACAGTGGAAGAGCTATATCTCAGAAGAGATATTTGATGCTGGGATGATTTTCAATCGAAAGAAATTAGTCAATATTTTGATAGATTTCTACGATAGAGATGATGATGACTCGGTAGCTCTATACGTGACTTGCTTGATATTGTTCATGTTTTCGACGTTCTTGTTCCCAGACTGTGGGTACTCTTTCCCACGAGACTTACTCCATTACGTAGAATCTTTGGAAGATACCCGATTTTTCAACTGGTCAGATGCTGTAGCAAAAATGCTTTTGTTCAACATGGAAGATGTGCGGCATACAATAAATCAAAGGCGGCAAGGATCGTCGAGAACAACACTTGGATATCTCACAGGATGTATAGCATGCCTCTACGTAAGTAGACATGTTTCTGCATAATAATTAATATAGTTTGAAACTAATCAAGATTTTTTAAATTTATGCCAGGTATGGATGTTAGAATACTATTGCAAGGACCTTGTCGTCAACAGAGATCTGCGTCCAAGAATACGTAAATGGGCAGGCTCAATAAAAGGTTTATCGAGAAGGATAGCTTCACTCACCAATGAACAGGTATGCAATATTATATGCCACTAGATAAAACTATATATTGTGTATTGTTGTAAATATTAGACGTTTAAAGTATAGATAGTTAACTTATTATACTTCAATTATAGCAGATTTTAGGAGGTTTAAACCCACAAAAAAATGAGATTTTCAAAATAGGATCAGATGAATATGTTTTCCCGTATGAAAGGTTCATTCAATACGGGTTCTCCGTTAGAAGACCACAGATAAACCTCCGCGCCCGAATAAAAGTTCCAGAAGATGGACCTGCAAGGAGAGGGAGATACAAGAGGGGAGATTTTCAAATTGTAAAACGACTGAATCAAGAGACTACCATTCGAGCTGGAAAGGGGTCTGAGAAACAATGCATGTGTGACGATTTTTCAAAAGAAATTGACAGGTTGCAGAAGCTAGTCGAAGCACTGAGTGATATGCACAATGATAAGGATGCAAAAATTGCATCTTACGAGATTCAAATAAGAAAGTTGGAAGAAGAGAATGATGAACTGAGAGGCAAACTGGGAAAAGATACACCAGCTGAAGCTGACAGAGAAATCAATGAGATTATGACAATGGAAGGAGACAAGAATGCGACTGAAGCTGATGCACAAAAAAATACACTTGTGGTGGAAAACATATCTGAAATTGACCAAAAGATGGATGCAGAACATGAAGCTGAAATTAATTTAACCAAGAAAGAGTCTATTCCATGTTTTGATCTTGGTATTGGGGAGCAGGAGTCCATTGTAATAGAGAAAAATAAGATAGCACCGAGGAAGAAAAGGAAGGAGAGATCGGAAGTGCATCCTAGCTCATTGACTAAAAGAGTTAAAGAGCGGAATGCAGCAAAAAGAGATGTCCGGGATACAAGAGAAAATTATTCCCAGTGAAACAGACCACGAGGTGTGTATTGTGACTTAATTCTTTATCATGCAATGATTTATAGATCTTCTTGAGAAATAAATATTAAATAATTACAGATATAATAAATACTTTTTTAAATCTTATGTGTAACTACAATTTACAGTATCTATGTGATCCGGCAACTGACTTTATCGGATATAAAATATAAGCGAGGATCAAAGAGGTTGATTCAGGACTTTCTAAGAGACTCAGCAGACAAGTAAGTAGAATTTAAGATAGAATTTTATGTTTTAAATAAATATGTAATTACATTTTAAATCTTTTCTTTGATGAAACCTGCAGATTTAACGCCACATACTTCACACCGCTTGGAATCTTTGCAAGGGAAAAGAAATATATCATTTTTTATATGAAAAATGATTGAAGATAGGTAATCAATTAATTTTATTTCATATTTTAAATATTAAAGAAATACTGAGATGATACATTTACTTTGAATACAGATTTTGGAAATGTTCATGGATGTTCTGCGACATAGATATTGTACCGGAGACACAATGCCATTCCTATTCACACCTATTCACAAGATGGTTAGTCACTACAATGTCGTGTAATTCTAATAATATATAACATAATATTTACATCTTCATCATGTAGCAATATTTTGTAAATACGGTTGATAGAGCTACAAAGGAGGAGTTGAGCCATCTGGACGGCCTTCATGAATTGGAAGATGAAAGGCTGATTGGATTATCTAAGGTTTTCACAGTTATACACACCAAGAATCACTGGCATCTCCTGGTCACAGACTTCACGGCGAGGAAATTCTATGCATATAACTCAATGAGAGGATCAAAAAATTCACAAAAAAGATGCACAAAAATGGGTATGTGTATTTTCAACATTTTTACATTAAAACAATCATTTGGTTATAAAGGAATTTAACAATATCTTTTTTAGCATGGATGGATGTGCGAATGCTTTGGCATGGTCTTGGTGGAACGAAACAATGAACGACTGGGATATAATATATGTGGTTGACAGCCCGCAACAACTTCCTCACAGCTTGGATTGCGGTGTCTACGTGATGAAGACAATGGAATACTTGTGTGAAGGAAGGGCTTCGGACTTTAGCTTTGAGGACATTCCAAGGTTCAGGGCCGAAATTGCATGTACACTTTTGACTTGCGAACACGTTGACAATGAAGCTGGAAATTAATTGAGAGATGATGATGAATGTTGTTTTCAAGACAACGTCAAGACATATTTCGTATATGTTTAATAGTGTTGAAATTTACTTTCCTGAAACAATATTTAGTTTTTGTGTTTAAAGTATTTCCTGGAACAATATTGTATTTATAAGTATTTCATGAAATTCTGAACAATGTGGTTAAGTTTAATTTATTTAAGTTGGACAATTCAGCCATGTAACGTCTTTTTTTAAGTATTTTGTGCATGAATTGTATTTTGTGATGTTCTTCTGATTGTAGTATGCATATAACTTAAACATGACTTCAATAGTGATATTGATTGTTTAACACATCAATGTAAAACATCAAATATTTGATATTTATCCATTATATGTAAATCATTATACATATCAAATATACAAATCAATGAAAGCATTATATTGGTCTTAAATATATTGATATCTGTATAATCCTCTGACTTTGACTATTATGGATCTGTATAACCTCATATATATTAACTATATATTACAAGAAGTTTATTACTGTGTACAATAATGAATGTTATTATACAATAAGTTCATTTATTGTACATTAAACTGGAAACATTGTTTCACTTAGATAATATTTTTTACATGGAAGACAATCGTTTTTACATTTTAACAACCTTCTGTTAACATGTAAAAAATTGCTTTTGTTCAATATGGGATATCAAATATACAGATCAATGAATGCATTCTAATAATACTGAACAAGACTTATTGTGAGATAATAATACTGAACAATACCCAATATGGAACATACAATGTCTGACTAATTCAGTCATATATATTACATTCAAATGTTTCCAGAAAAACTCATCACAACCACAAAACTTTTGTGAGATAATAATACTGAACAATACCCAATATGGAACATACAATGTCTGACAAATTCAGTCATATATATTACATTCAAATGTTTCCATAAAAATCTCACACATGAAAACAATAATAACTACCAATCGTTTGAGTAACATCAAATCATACAATAAATATATAACAGTCAACACACTGTTATATGGAAGAATATAAATAGAAAGTGACTTTAAACATCGGTCTATATTTTAAAATAGCTGCAACTATGACCTCTTCCAGATTGATCAATAATAACCTGGCAAAGAAAAAGCAGAATACATCAGTAAATTTAACATATTGTATAAAAACAACTTTGTATGTGATATCTGAATATGTTGTAATGGTTAAACTCTGTAAAAACAAAATATTAAAGCTAAATAGAGGAATAAAAATTTATAAAGTAACCAAAATGTCAGTTAAAAATATACCCCCACGCATTTAAGTAATTTGCAATATATTTATTGGGAATCTGCCTGTCCTGAATCATCGCTGCAGAGAAAATTTTATGTTATATCAACAATAAACAAATATAAAAATAATAAACTGGTTAACACTGCATACCAGTCTGAAGTTACTTGAACCTTGTTTGAAGGACAATTCCTAGAATCATGACCAACATTATACTTCATGCAAGCTTTGCATTGTCTGCCTCTATTCCTTTTTAATTCTTGTTGAGAAATTCGGCGACTGCCTGAACCTTTTGGTCTTCCTCCCCTTCCACTACCTTTTGTTTTTACAGTAACAGGGACAAGTACATGGTTATTATTATCATGATTTTCCAAATGAGATTGATCCTGTGATACATTTGATAATCTTCTTTTTGAATTTAAACTTTGAACTTCTTCGAGCAATTCAGAAGCTTTGCTTTTACGAGAAAGAAAATATCATCATATTCTACGCTACTTTCAGCAACAATCTGAGAACATATATCATTTAACTGTCCAGACCTTTCATGTTGGGGGTTTTGGTTGTAAATTGGATAATTACCAGACCTCTTAATATTCCTGGTCCATCTGGGCATGATAAAAGAACTTGAAAGAAATGAATCTCCTCTGAACTTGAGAACAGCAAGTAAATGCTTGCATGGTATTCCTTGAAATTTCATTTTTTTGCATTCACAAGATAAATAATCAGTCTGATGAAATTCATTAACTATTCTATCTCTAACAGACTTATCGATTGATGAAACATTGTAACATGTCGATCCATCTTTTATTTCAGAAACACGAACGTTTAACATCATTAACTCCTTCAACTCTTTCTGGAACTTGTAAAAAATCCTTTTCGAATAAACATCAACCATTTGTTCTTCCAAAGTCCATTTGATTCTTAACTTAGGCCTTCTAGTCTTTGAATCATGGTCCATATCATTCTCACGTTCTCTTAACCTCTGTATGGCGGTCTGGAATCTAGAAACAAACTCTAAAAGAGTGTTCTGTTTAGTAATAGAATTTTGTAAAAATGAGTTCATACTTTCACTCCTTTGAGTGCTACGCATCCCAACAAAGAATGTGTCATTAGTATATACATCTATCCATTTCTGTCTTATTTCATACTTCTCTGCTAACCATTTATTCTCAAGCAATCCAAACTCAGAAATGGCTGCTGACCAACCATCTTCAAATTGATCAATAGACTCACTCCGCCAAACAAGCCTGCTAAATGTTTAAGAGCCTTGACAATTTCCTTCAGTCTACCCAGTTTAAGTTTCAGCTTTGTCATAATATGCCATGTACAAAACTTGTGAACAGTGTTGGGAAATGAAATACGGATTGCAGCACCTATTGCTGGATCTTCATCAGTGATTATAGAAATAGGGTGTTTTCTAACAGCATCAAGGAATTGATTAAATAACCAAGTAAAACTTTCTGTTGTTTCTCTGTTGATAAATGCATTACCAAAAAAAATTGAGCAACCATGGTGGTTAACTCTACAGAAAGATGCAAATATTAATTTGTATTCATTGGTTCTATATGTCGTATCAAACGAAATTGTATCACCAAAAACCTTGTAATCTTCGATGGATACACTGTCAGCCCAGAATAAATGTGTGAGCCTATTGTCCTCGTCAGTTTGATAAGAGTAAAAAAATTCAGGCGTCAACTTTTTACAGTTATCAAAGAGATCTAACACAAGTTTTGCATCCAAACCATCACGACGTCTTCTCTCATCCCTGTTAAGGTTGTATATATCGCGCACAATGCCACCAACTTTGTTGTTTGTAATGAAACCGTTATCCAAAAATGCCGATTGTTTTGATGCAGGAATATTAACATCAGTCATGGACTTGATAAGCATTTTAGCATCTTTAGAGAACTTTCTATTGGCACGAAGACAAAGCCGTTTGCTGGGGGATACAAGGTTATGATTGTGCTCTTCATTGAAACAAACCACTATCCAGTCATGATCAACAAACCTATATTTAACCGACATCATGGCCTTACAACCAGTTCGAACAACACCAACAGCTCTCTCCGATCTTTCAAACATACTTTCATCGCTGCAATCACTGTCAACTAAGAAACCATCTCTTGTTGATGAGGAAGCTCTTGATTTTCCTTCTTTCCAACATACAAAACTCTTAAACACCAGTGTCTTGTTTCTAGTTACTCTATCAACTCTATGTCTTGTGCTACTTTTGCGTACATTGAAACCCTCCCTTGTAGCATAAGCTTCATAAAAATTATATGCGTGTTCAACGGAACCAAAAACCCATACCAACAGTGGGTATATTCTGATAACTAGAACAGTTTGCGATTGGGGAACTTGGATCAACTTCATTAATTTAAATATAATTGAAAAACATGTTAAATCTAATGATGTTTTTCACATATATATCGAAAAAGATTGAAAAATAGTAACAATATTAACTTTAAGAACTATGAAGATATATTGTTTGTATAATTATTAAATTTACACACTAACAATATTACCTGAAAAGGATGCATCAGTTTGTAGGCACTCTGTATATGTGATCTTTGCTCCAATATCCTAATATAAAAATAACACAATAATAAATTTACTTAAAAAAATAAAAGTTTATATGGTATCTCATTACCTCAAAATTTGGAAGACAGTCTTGTGCAATATCTCTGGAACGTATGGCACCCCATATATTTCCTGGTAATATACAAAGAAAGTGAGATTGCGTAAACTAAACTAAGAAAATTTAATATAGAGCAAGAAATTGTACATTTCAGATTAATATTTTACAATGGAATATGTTATTAATTATTGTGTATTATATTTGGTATATAGGGCATCCGAAAGTGGTCCTGCCAAAAGTCAAAAAACGTGAAATTGTGTAAAATATACTAGGAAATATTACCCAAAGTAAATAAAATTTAAAATATATATAATTATTGTATAATGGATTATAAATTTAATTCTAGTGAAATATATTTGTAAAAAATGTCACCCGAAAATGTTACTGGTAAAAAAGAAAGAACGAAATAATGTGTAATTTATATAAGGAAATATAGTAAATAAATTAATATAATGTACAATACAATCAAATATTGTACAATGGATCGTGAAGTTATATATATTATGTTGAATGAATATATTGTAAAATATGTCGAATGATAATAAAATATAGACATGTATTATTGTATAATGTCAATTATATATCAAGACAACAAATTAAATGAAAACACGTTTATTGACCATAACTGTAAATCTAGTACAATTTAACATAAACTTGAGAACAAATTGAAGAACAAATGTAATGATTACATAGAAATCATATTAATTCTACTAAAATAAAAAATTTGTATAAAATTAAAATACAACACCTGTGGAGAGAGGACAGATCTCAGAATTGACGTGACCTGTATCTTCAGTGCTATTTTCCTGTTACAAAAAATCACTATATACATCAAATCGAAATATTTTTTGAAGAACAACAAAGAAATATAATGCAATAACCTGGAATCCTTCTTCATAAAAGTTAGACATAAACTCCGATGCAGAATCATCGCTTGATGAAGAATAGGAATCGTCCATGGTGAAGAACGAATGTGGATGCAAAAGATTAAACGTTAGAAAAAAGAATTAAAATTAGTGTTAAACCAAATACCGTAATTTAAGGGATAATTAAATAATTCTGTTGCCGGATGAAGAATCTAAATATAAGAAGAAGAATCGTTTATAAAAAAAAGAACGAATATCACAAAATTGATTGAGTCATAAAGCCACTAATTTACTAAATATAGAAAACCAGGAGTGTATATTGCGATGGTTTAACATGGTTTGGCGTGTGTGATTATAGACGGCTGATGGCCGTAGATGCAGATCAGACGGCCAATATTCGTGGCTTTCCATATAGCAAGGAAAGGTGCACCTCATCTGAAATATTCTCTCTATATATATATATGAGGTAAATGGGCTGCCCCCAGGGAGTAGCCAACTTGGCTACTCCCACCACTATTTTTCCCACCACAAGTTGTAATTCTACATGCACCCCATTTACCTCATATATATAGAGAGAGGTAAATGAGGCTGCCCCCAGGGAGTAGCCAACTTGGCTACTCCAACCCCTATTTTTCCCTAATTTTTTTATTTTTTTGGAAAATAAAAATTTGTATATTCATCATTATATCTCTCTCACATTCTATTCAAATTTCGTCAGAAACAGAGACTCCTACAGCCTCCATCCAAACATGGTCGATTTAAAAAATCCTGCGACCGTTAAAAAAATGACGTCTAGATGGGGGGCTTAGAAGTCTCTGTTTCTGACGAAATTTTAAAAGGATGTGAGAGGGATATAACGATGAATATACAAATTTTTATTTTCCAAAAAAATAAAAAATGAAGGGAAAATAAGGGTGGGAGTAGCCAAGTTGGCTACTCCTTGGGGGCAGCCCCATTTTACCCATATATATATATATATAGGGAAATTATCCAATAAACCCTGTGCCCATTTGAGATGAGATGAGCACACTCATTTTTTACCATTATTTCCTTTTAGCTTAATAGGTATTTGTTTACAAGTGTTATATCATATTCTTACTACTAGTAACTATTTTTAGGAAAAAACCTTAAATTCATACAAAATGATTGTATTATTATGTGTATTACTAGTCTCATTTTTATTCTTACTAATGACTATTTCTTGTGAATCTAAGATTTTCTTTATATGAAAATAGTTACTAATAGTAAGAATATGGTATAGTAACTGTAAATAAATAAGCATTGAACTCAAAATGATGAAAAATATTGGTAGGCTGCATCCTGGGTGTAAACAAGGGGCTGCTTCCACTCATATTTTCCTCCTATTTTTTTATTTTTTTTTGGAAAAATAAAAATTATGTAATATCCGTCACTATATCCCTA
>JAZKJV010000149.1:600000-955902 GCA_037367405.1 Ottelia alismoides
CAAGTATGGCACTGTACAGACCTCAGTCAGAGAGTTGACCGAGGTCTAATAGCGGATGGTTCTGCTTGGTCCACGTGGACCAACCAGAAAAATCCCTGTTAAAAAAGGTTTATTAATTCGATTTAAAATATAAGATGGTTTTATTAATTTTTGGTTGTTAAAGAAAAAATGTTTATTATTTTATAAATTATTTATTATGATTTTTAATTAGTTTTAGGAGGTATAAAAATGTAAGTTACCTTTTATACCCTTTATAGGTATTTTTCTCTATATATTCTAATATTTTATTTTTACATTATAAATTTAGTTGATTTATTTTTGTTTATTATTTTATAAATTTATAAAATATTTTTATACACTTAAATAAAATTTTATTTTATTTTTCTGAAGTGTTTTATACACCTAATAAAATATAAGTATTAATTATATAGGTATATATACAGGTACTATACCTTTGTATGTTATACATGTATTTTATTTTTGTCTTTTCTTTGATGTTTTATTCTGATTTTAATATAAACATAAATTATAAATAATATTTACAAAATTATAAAAATATAGAATTATTAAAATAATGAATAAATAATAAAATGAATATTTTAATCTGTACAAGTATACAATAGGGGTCCAAAACCCAACTTTCAAATCGTAGCTCCGCCAAATGCAAAACCACCGCCATTAAATAGCTCATTTTAAATTATATACAATTAAAGGTGAGTTTCATGCATTTCGACCATTTATTAGGGAGATACATGTCTGGGAAGTTGGCATTTAGGAATTTTATTCAGACCATAACTTTTTATCCATATATTATTTTTAAATGAAATCTCTTTTGTATTTTTACTTATTTAATTATCTACAAATTTCATGTACAAAGTTTCTTTATTTGAGGTATAAAAGGAGGAACCAAAAATGAGTCCCAAAATGAATAAAGAATGAATGAAATGAAAGGTATTTTTATTGAATTTTGGCCCTTATCCCCCCCTACTTTATTCCTTGTCGACCTATTAATCAAGATGCCTAGGTCTCGGGGTTTCGGGTCATAAAATATTTGCAATATTTTATTCTTTTTCTTTTCTTTTCTTTATTCTATAATTTTGGCTTTAAAAACCGTATTTTATACACATTTTGTACAATGATGCATGAATGCTAAAATGCATGAATTAACGCCATTTACAAGCATTTACTAGGGTTTTTAAGGCAAAAATGATAGAATAAAGATGATGAAACATAGATTCATCATCCCCCTATACTTGTCTTTGCTAGTCCATAGCATACACTTATGCAATAAGTGCAGAAAAGAAAAATAAACAAATGAAAAAGAAGAAATGTGGAGTAAGTTTAATTATCAAACTTGTCTTCACAAAATCAAAGTTTGGAGCTTAAGTTGGACCTTTGGAATTTTAGTACCGGCGGAACCTTAATGAGAACCGGATTTGTAATCCAATAGTCCTTAAGAATCCCAAAACTCTGCCCAAGTCTCCTCAATAGCCAGATCAGAAATATCTCAACTCATACGCAGACCCTTACGACTATGAATCTGACTCGTACAATGTAAGTGATGGTGGCTTTACCCAACTAGAATGACAAAGAGACTGACTTCTCCAGCATGACAACCCAATGATTCCCCAATCCAATAACTCCTTCCTCGAGGAGCGGGGTATTCCCTTCTAAGTTCAAGTGGCAACCAACTCAAGAGGAGGGGGTGAAGAGAAGAATGGATGGTAGCCAGTGTAGCTACCTATCTTAGTATGCAAGACCAGTGTAGTCAATTCATCCAGCTGTAGGCTTGCATATTTGGCATTGAAACTCAAGCTCGCTTATTTTCTGTACAACATATTTACATACTTTTGCAGGAATTTTATTTTTGTACAGGCCTGGCTCTTTTTTTTTGAAATACTATTCACAACAGCATTTACATAAGGAGTTTTTCCTCTTGAGCCAGTAGGCTATCCATCTTTTGAAGCTTTATTGCAACCCACACTCTCCTGTCTTTAGAATTCCTCATCACTGGACGGGTTGGGGTGCACTTCCCTCCCTAGAGGAGGACAAGTGTTTCCACTTGTGTGCGTCTCATACTGGCAAATCCAATCCCCTAACCACTCCAACTGAGTCGAGCCATGTGAAAGGTGCAGTTGTCCATGTTAGGTCATTATCAACAAGAGTCGTGCGCGTGCTCCAAAATACTCTACTTAGGCAGTCAAGATTCCATTGAACCAAGTCTCGTTATACTCAAAGAATTAAGTCGACTAGACCTGAAGTACCTCAAACCTAGTTCCTATAAGGTTCCTGTTATTAGGTAGATTTTAAGGTCCAATCAAACTCCAATCTCTGGATTTTATTTAGACTTGTTCAACTGTCAAACTCAATCTGAAAAATACTCATGCTATGCAAATGATATGCAGAAAATATTTTGTGATGCAATTTTCAAGGGTTTTGAACTTTTTATGAATTTTTGAAAAGATGATGCATATGTATTTTTTGTATTTTTCAAAAAGATTTTTCAAATATTTTTGGATTTTCGTTTTGCAAATGTTTTTGGGATTTTTGAAAACAAATGATTTTGAATAAAAACTAGGGTAAAAATATTTTGATGGGTCCGCTTCTTAGATTTACAAGAAGTGGATTTTAAGAATTTACAAGGGTAAGTGATCAATTTTATAAGTATATATAATAAAGAATTTAAGGTGTGATGTATCTATTCCTCAAACTTATTTGAAAAGGTTTTTTCATATAATTTTTGAAAACTATAGTCCAAAATTATTTTTACAAACAATTTTACAAATATGTACACAGTTTTGGAAATTATTTTTGCAAAGGTTTTTCAAACAGTATAGATAGATTTTTCAAAATGTTTTTGCAACCATTTTCAAAACCATTTGCATATCGTTTTTCAAATATGTTATTTCACACAAAGAAAATAAAATTTTATAAACAACACATTTTCACAAAGGTTGAAAACATGTAACAAAATGTTTTCAAATAGTTTTCAAAATATTTTTCACAAATATTTTCAAACCATTTTTTGAACATTTTGCAAAAAAACATTTTCACATGATTTATTAATCAGTGTATACAAAAAGAATTTGGGGAACAATAACATCTTTTTAAGGTTTTTAGTGAAATGTAAAGAATTATTAGCCATAATTATTAAGAAAAATACGAAAGTACGAGTTATGGCTAATGTATATACGTAGTATATACGACCCCCCTATACTTAGCTTGAGCTTGTCCTCATAGATTAGAGAGAAAAGAGAAGACATAATTCATACTGAGTATAGACAAGTTTAAAGAATATAGGAATAAGAAATGAACGAATGAGAAGTTGACCGTCCCCCCTATACTTATGATCAAGTAATCCTAAGTATAGCAGACTGTACACAAAGTAGGGAGGGTCAAGGGTGGGAATAAACAGATCATACTCAGATTGTCTCCTCCTATACTCAGGATAAGATACTCCTAAGTATAGAGAAACTTATAGATAAAGAAGATAGAAAATGAAAAGAAGAAAAGAAGAAAAGGAGAAAAGAGATGAGAATGGAAACGAGATCAGAGGATGTACACACCACTCACCCTATAGTTAGGGTAAAAGAAGCCCTTAGTATAGGCAACAACAGGAGTGATGACATGGAACAAAGAATGAACACTCAGCTCGTCTACCCCCTATGCTTTGGACAAAGTACGTCCTAAGCAAGGCAAACACAAGAATGGGTGGAAGAGCGATACGGGAGAGGGACGAAGATGAACAAATGAATATACAATCAGGATGGATGTACAGATGATCAAGAAGGTAGAAAGCGAACCTTCTTGCAGGACCGTTGAGGAATGGATCTGGTATGATGCAGGTCGACATCAGGGTCCATAGTGGACGGAAGCCGATCAGGGTCGACAGAGTGGAGATCCTCAAGGGCCCTAGAGTGAAGAGGCACATACTGGTGAGTAGAAGAAGTGTGGTCAGGTCTTGCCTTAGGAGTCTCGCTGATATCAAAGTGGAATGGGACGAACTCATCATCATCGAAAGTAGTGTACTCAGTGTTGTCCTGCGAGGTCTCATCTAGGCCAAAACCAAAAGGAACGAACTCATAAGTGGAAGTAGTCGAACTCCGTTCGTCCTCTATAATCTCAACCGGATCATCTTTCTCATCAAAAGGCCCGAATTCTCAAATAAAAGCTATCAAATCAAATTCGACCTTTTCAGTCTCATCAGTATCTATATGGACAAGAGCGGAATCATTAGTGGAAGTAGCCAAAACATGTCCGTCCTGTATAGTCTCTAAATCTGCCCCCCGCTCAATGGTATCAATCTTGTAAATCTCGCGGATGTCATCAACACAACGCCAAGTCCCAGAAGAAGGAACTCCAAGGTCCATGCTTTCCGAGTCTTCCTCCACGGGGAGGAATTCTCAGGTCTCAGTGGAATCCAATGAACAACAAAATTCTCTGATAGTCTCGTCAAGGTCATAGTCCTTGAGGTCAGCCAATATAGGTGAAATCGCATCAGGTGTAGGTCTCTGGTCGGCAGTGGGTGCGGTAATCAACACTTCGCTCTCGTCATCAGGATGGAAGCGAATCTCTCCTGATCCATAGTCAATAACGACCCTTGCGGAGGCGAGGAATGGTCGTCCCAAGATGATTGGAGAGTGATCCCCTGTGGAGGTCTCCATGGGCAACACAACAAAGTCAACATGGTAGCTTCTGCCCTGAATCGAAATGATGGTGTTTTCAAGGATACCCTTCGGCCTTTTGATAGATCCATCAGCAAACTGTACGATCATCCTGGTTTTCTTGAGATGCCCTAAGTGAAGAGACTGTACCAACGAGAAGGGTATGATGCTAATCAAAGCACCACCATTGAGGAGAGTGTGATCACAAGTATGGTCAGAGATGGTGCAGCTAATGAAAGGTGTGGCAGTGTTCTTCTTCCGAGGAATGGGACGGTGTGTGATGGCATGGGCAGTGGCCATGGTCAGAATGTGACGCTCAGATCTTCTCCTCTGCTTTCTCTTCTTGGGAAGAGGAGCAGATAAATCGGTCATGGCCTGCTGAAGTGGGGGCACGGATAATATCATGAATGGTGGCCACCACTTGAGGATCAGTCAACATTTTTTTTGAATTTTTGGACTTCCTCCATACAAGGGAGTATGTTAGAATCATCATCTACACGAGGCATGCCAAGAGCAATCTGTACATCGGCATCCTCAGGGAAAAAGGTGGGACAAGGTGTGAAAGGATGTGTGGTCAAATGGTCTGGCAAGTGGGCGCTCTCCTCACAGTCTGACTCAACCAAGTGTCTCCTGAACTCTTTTTGAATTTTTAATTTTTTCACATTTTTTGTATTTTGGGCGATTGCAAACTCTCATGGAAATCCTCGAGTGAACCCATATCATAAATTGTGGAGTATTATGGTCGCTTTTATTTGTACTAGTGAGGTTGGCAATCCTCTGTCTCATATGATCCATCATCTGGGTCAAGTGCTCAAGGGTGGACTCCATGAAAGGTGACTCCAACAGCTCAGTCTCGGGTGGATGTGAAGGTGGAGAATACAGAGGTGGTGGTGGATGTGGGTAGAAATGCGAGATCTGATACTGTGGCTGAGGCGGGTATGTACAAAAATCAGAAAAGGTAGGAGGAGGATCCTCCTGATAAAAGGGAGGTAGACCGACTGGAGTGAACGAGGGATCCGCAATGTCCGGATAGAATACGCTCCAGGAGTCCATCTCGAAAACAAAAGAAAATGATTCGGGGGAGCACGAAGGTCAAGTCAAGAGAGTGAAGAAAAGGCGCAAATGCGCAGAGGCGATCTAGAACACACACAAAACAATAACAAGCAAAAATGAAACAAGACAAACCCTCAATTCATCTACTCACCGCGGTAGAGTCCGCAAATGCGATCTTTTTATCTTGTCTGTTTTAGAGTTAGGTGAGAAGTTAAAAGTTGCACAAACACTTAGGAGGTTTGATAGGATTTGGGCGCTAGTCCATAGGGTATGCGCGAGCAATTTAAAATGAAGAAAATTAGGGGATTACTCGCCCCAAGACAATATTTTTCTTTTTGAGCTATTTTAAGGTCGAGTAATGTTAACAATCCCAATTTTATTTGATTATAACTTTTTTGTATTTTTAATAAGCAATGCATGCGTCTAACGAGGACTCAATTCTTTTAAGCACCTAGGTGGTCAAAATCAGAGGGAGAGGCGGAAAAGTAATGCGAGCGGCAAAACGATGAAGTATGCTAAAGAGTAAATGCTCACCTTGCCTCCAATATTCTACATGCAAGGATGCTCAGCAGAATATAAACCTATCTATATGCTAAAGCAAAGCCGATGAAATCTCCCTAAGCGTGAGTAGCTGCTATTAGCGTGAAGCTCAATTTTCAAGATTTGACTAAGTCCAAACGCGGCTATAGGTACATGCAATGGTGATTAAGGTGTTTGGACCTAATACTATCAACAAGCAGTCCTATAACTAAGGGCTCAATCACACAAAAGAAATAAAACTAAAAATAAAACCGGAAAACAAATGAAAAAGAATGCGAAGAAAAACGCGAGAAAGCCGCGATGAGCCCCCAAGTGAACAATCAATAGAGTCTCTCGCTCACATAAATTACAACAAGAAAATACAAGAAAAGGAAATGCTACAACTAAAGACGGAGCTCAATCTTCAAAATTCCTCTAAGTCTCCTTCGGTGCAAGGCGAGTAGAGCCGGCTTCACATGGGTTCCCAGACGCCTAGGGTGGAGTGACTCCCTCGATCCGCGGTACCTCACACAAAGTCAACAAAAGAGGAGGTTAGACAGCTCAACATATATATCAAAAATAAGAAAAATAAAATAAGCAAAAATAAAAACCGTAAAATAGACAAACAATCACAAACACAAACAAATAACTGAACTACGCGCTGTTGCTCCCCATCAACGACGCCATTTGATAATCGAGATTTGGCGAGGGTCTAAAGTAGTCCACACAAGGCGGGACCACAATGTCGCTGAGTGACCGCTCATGAAACCTCAATCAACCAACAATTAACCTAAAACAATCAAATAAAGCAATGAAGGTGAATGTGGAGTTAAAATTTGTTATAACTCTACAACAAAGATGTGTATAGGTGCAAGTATGTTTAGAGGTCGAACACAAGGAGCAGACAGGTAGAACGGGGCAAAAATGCTAAAAAATGTGACTATGATAATTCGCCTATTTATGTTAATTTTGTGGGTTTTTATTTTTTTATAAATATTTTTTTATTTTTAATTTTATATTTTTATATTTTGATTTTAATTTTATGATTTTTATATTTTCTTTTTATATCTTATATTTTTTTATTTTTTTCTTTAAATATAATATAAAACTATTTGGAATATTAAATACAAGAGAAATGAGAGAGATAAAAAGAAGTAAAAATACTGAAAATTAGGGAAAAGTATTTTTGGTCTTTCTATAATTTTCTAATGTTTTTTTGATTTTTCTATATTTTTCCTAATTTTTTTGGTAATTTTAATGTCAAAAATACTGAAAATAGTGAACTAAGTTGCTGGATGAAATAAAAATGAGGATGAAAAATATCAAACAGTGTCCAAAATTCCTCAAATTAATTATAAATAAAATAGAATAAAACAAAGAAAATTTAGAAACAGAGTTTATATTTTTGGGATTTTTTTTGAATTTTTAAGATTTTTATAAAGATTTTTAGATTTTTCTATTTTTTAGGAGTTTTGTTTTATATGTTTTAGTGATTTTTGGACTAAAGTTAGAGCACACTAAAATAAGCGAAATATTTTATTTTTGGGAATTTTTTGATGTGTTTTTATAATTTTTATGGATTTTATAATGTAAACATTGCTGAAAATGCGTATTTTTGAATTTTTATAAATATTAAAATGCAATAAAAATGCAAAATAAAAATGTGGCGTGGAAGCACAAGTAAACAGGAACATAAGCCTATTTTCTTGAGAATTTTTGGGGTTTTATAGATGCATGCAATAAATAGGGAAAGCATACAAAAACACCAGGCCTAGCAGGGGTATTTGTGTAAATAATAGAAACTGTAAGGACCTGCGTGTAAATTTCCCACAAATATACAACTGATTAAAAATATTACTAGACTAAATACCAATAACCAGAAGCCCAAGGGTCAATCCTGCAAAAAACACCAGGACGTGCATGACCAACATGTGCGCCTGGAAGAACGAATATGCAATTATCAAAACATTTAAGGGCTTACATGCAAAAAGTCAAAAAGTTTATAACAACAGTGAAATGTTTCTGTACTTAATACAAATTCAAAAATGCTCGAGGGTTAGACTTGAAAAATGGCCAGAGCTCACGCACCGCACATGTGAGCCTGGCAAGGGCTTGGATGCAATATTACAAAATTGGCAGGGTCCCGATTATAAATTCTACAAAACTTTAAACATGCCGATGAAAGTTTTAATATTAACTAATAAATACAAAAAGGTTTCGGGTGAATCAGCAAATTACCCAGAACAAGGGCTGGCACGGACGGCGGATGTTTCTTCACTAACATACGTGTCAACGCCTGGTCCCGTGATAACGGTTTGGCTCCCTATGGCTGAGATTAGAAGTTCCTTGGACGATCTGACGGCTGGTAGCAGAGGCGATCCGACGGCTGCTGCTAGTGCTAGAAGAACAAGGGCGATCAAACGGCTGCGGAGGGCAATGGAAGAACAGGGAAGCTCGCCGGCCAAGGCGAACTTCCACCGGCCTATCTGCTCCCCTTCGACGTGCAGTGAAGTCCCAAAATGCCCAGAAGCTTCCTGCAGAGGTCTTCTAGGTCCTGGTGGCGGCAAAAGAGGATGGCGACCTCCTGGGCTGACCCGCGACGCCAAGGTTGAAGACGACCCCCAGGTGTCTCCGACGACATCCAAAAATCGCCTCCAGGTGTGCTGATGTTCCAGGGACCTGCAAAATAGGTGAAGGAGGTCAAGGGAAAAGTGCCTCGACACTCCTGATAGCGAAATAGGGGAGTGGAAGCGGTATGGGAGCTTGCCGGAGCGAACTTCGGCGAGGGGAGTGGCGTAGGTAATGGAATGGGTGACAAGCGAAATTGGAAGTGGGTAGTTGATGCTACAGCTACTGCTAAGAATAAAAATGCAAGAAAAAATGAAACAAAATAGTACCATAGAGCAGCTACGCCCGAAATGAACCAAACGGTGGGGTGAATCTTTCAAAATCCCCAACCTGTGGCACGATCGAACGACGGTTCGCTGCTCACTAATCCACGTGGCATTGTCTCCTTACGTGATACCCCTTTTCTGTGCGGCCAAGATTAGAAGGTGCTCTGATGATCTGATGGCTGGCAGAGGGCTGAATCCGACGGTGGCTATAGCTAGGAAGAAGCATTCTTGATCCGACGGCGTAGGGTGCGGCTGGAGGAACCAAGGAAGAACTCGGCGGCGCCGAGTTTTGTTCAGGTGTTGGGATTGCCTCCTACCACCTTTCCCACAGCCGAAGGGTGCGTTCTTCTCCTGTAACTCCTCCCCAACGCCCAGGTGCCTTAGATTGAGCCGAAGACCAACGGATGGCCTTTAGCGAGTCGAGGAAGCTCCGGCAGACCTGGGGCTGTTCTTGGGCAAAAAGACGAGGCGCAGATGCCTCTTACAGGTCCTGCAAGTGACAAGAAAGCGTAGAAGCAAAAAAATGTAGAACCCAGCTCTTATTGGCGGAAGGGAGGTGGGTGTGGAGTGG
Organism: Ottelia alismoides; assembly: GCA_037367405.1. NCBI lineage: Eukaryota > Viridiplantae > Streptophyta > Magnoliopsida > Alismatales > Hydrocharitaceae > Ottelia > Ottelia alismoides. Next base: position 609,702 of record JAZKJV010000149.1, read on the forward strand.
ATGATGGTCGCCGGAGCTCAAGAGCTCCGGCCAAGTGTTCGTGAGTGAAAGCTACGCTAGCTAATCGATTAATTAACACACTAAAGGCACGAACGAAAACCTGAAACTAATGGCTAACTAATCAGCGAAAGAAATAAGCAGAAAAATGACCTCGAGCCTAGGAATAGCGAGTTGGACCTCACGGCCAAAGTGGCCGAGATGGGTGGAATCCGGCCACAGACCGACTGAGCTCGCTCCTCGGGGCTGGAGTAGGAGGCTGTCACCCTCCTCCCGCCGGAGCACACGCAAAAGAGCCAAGCTAGGGGTCAAAGGGGTTCAGATTTGAAAATGGTCGGAGGGGGTGGTTTTGTACAGATGACCAACGAGGCTACAAGAACGAGATAGATCTCACAAATCGCTGATCCAATCCCTGAGGTGAAGGCTAGGCGTGTAAGACCATTCCTCGAGGACAAAAAGTCCTTAAGAGAGCGACACGAGATAGTAAAAGGCTCGGCCTAGAAAAATGGGAAAATAAGGCCAAAAATGCAAGTATGGCACTGTATAGACCTCGGTCAGAGAGTTGACCGAGGTCAACCAGCGGATGGTTCTGGTTGGTCCACGTTGACCAACCAGAAAAATCCCTGGAAAAAAGGTTTATTAATTCGATTTAAAATATAAGATGATTTTATTATTTTTTGATTATTTAACAAATAATGTTTCTTATTTTATAAATTATTTTATTATGATTTTTATTTATTTTTAGGAGGTATAAAAATGTAAGTTACCTTTTATACCCTTTAATTTATTTATTTTTGTTTATTATTTAAAAAATTTATAAAATATTTTTAAACACTTAAATATATTTTCATTTTATTTTTATGATGTGTTTTGTACACTTAATAAAATATAAGTATTAAATATATAAGTATATATACAGGTATTATACCTATGTATGTTATACATGTATTTTATTTTTGTCTTTTTTTGATGTTTTATTCTGATTTTAATATACACATAAATTATAAATAATATTTACAAAATTATAACAATATAAAATTATTAAAATAATGAATAAAAAATAAAATGAATATTTTAGTCTATACAAGTATACAATAGGGGTCCAAAACTCAACTTCCAAACCGTAGCTCCGCGAAATGCGAAACCACCGCTACTAAATAGCGTATTTTAAATTATATACAATTAAAGGTGATTTCAATGCATTTTGAGCTTTTATTAGGGAGATACATGTCTGGGAAGTTGGGATTCTGGAATTTTATTCAGACCATAACTTTTTATCTATATATTATTTTGACTGAAATCAATTTTGTATTTTTATTTATTTAATTATCTACAACTTTCACGTACAAAGTTTATTTATTTGAGGTATAAAAGATGGAACCAAAAATGGGTCCCAAAATGAATAAAGAATGAATGAAATGAATGGTATTTTTATTGAATTTTCGCCCTTATCTCCCCCTACTTTATTCCTTGTCGACCTATTCATGAAGATGCTTAGGTCTCGGGGTTTTGGGTCATAAAATATTTGCAATATTTTATTCTTTTTCTTTTCTTTTCTTTATTCTATAATTTTGGCTTTAAAAACCGTATTTTATACACATTTTGTACAATGATGCATGAATGCTAAAATGCATGAATTAACGCTATTTACAAGCATTTACTAGGGTTTTTAGGGCCAAAATAATAGAATAAATATAATGAAAAGTAGATTCATCAGAACCTTATATATGTATCTAAGCTTGTTATATACAGATATTCGTTTATATTCTATAATAAACTTATCATAAGTCGTTATGATAAACATATTATAAATGATGTTTTGACTTCTGGTGGACTCTATGAATTATGCATTGATGAAAATGTCATGAATGTTACTACCACTAATAAAAACTCTTATAGATCCACGAAGGATGGAAATCATTCAAATTTGATTTGGCATCAAAGGCTTTGTCAATTATCTGTTGATAGGATCAATAGATTGATAAAGGATGGACCCTTAGATTTCTACATGTTCAATATTTGCCTACCTACGAACATTGTATTCGAGGTAAAACGACTGGGATGTCTTTTCGTAACAAGGTTACACAATGCGAGGGTATTCTTGAACTAATACATACCGATGTATGTGGTCCCTTCAGTACTGCGACCCGAAATGGATATCGATATTATTTGATCTTTATTGATGACCATTTGCGATATGGTTTTATCTTCCTAGTACATCATAATTCTGATGCTTTTGAAAAATTCAAAGAGTTTAAGTCTTTGGTTGAGAATCAAACAAATAGGAAGATTAAACGGATTCGATCTTATCGAGGTGGTGAGTATCTCTCAGATGAATTCAAGGAATACCTTAAAGATAATGGAATTGTCTCCAATCTCACTCCTCCTGGAATCCCCAACTTAATGGTGTTGCTAAAAGATGCAATATGACTATCATGGTTATGGTCCATTAAATGACGAGTAAAGCACATTTACCACTAAGTTTCTGGGGATATGCAGTAGAGATTACAATATACATTTTGAACAAGATTCCTAGCAAATCCATACCAAAAACTCCTCATGAGCTTTGGTATGGAACGAAACCCATTGTTAAACACTTGAGAGTTTGGGGTTGCTTGGTCTATACGAAAATCATGGATGCAAGTAAGCCGGAATCTCTTATTCGTGAGTGCTACTTAATTGGGTATGTTAAAGAAGGTCTTGGATACTAGCTTTATGACCCTGAGACCCAGAAGATTTTGTCTCTAGAGATGTGAAATTTCTGGAGGATGATTTCCTTAAAAGTTAGGACAAAAAGGAAGTAGAGGAACTCATTGTGTCCCATGTGGATTCTAAGCTTCTTTAACCAGAAACTGAAGAGATAAATAAAGATTAAACACACGTGCCTCTTCGAAGGAGTTCGAGGGTGGTTGTACCACCTGAAAGGTACGGATTCCATGTGTCAGGTGAAACTAACAATGATCTAGCTTCATTTGATGAAGCACTCGCAGATCATGACATGGATAGATGGATGCTAGCAATAAAGTTAAAGATTGACTCCATGCATAAGAATGGTGTATGGACCGTATAGGATCCACCTAAAGGGGTAAAACCCATTGGCTGTAAATGGATCTTCGAGAGAAAGAGGGGACCTGATGGGAGAGTAGAGACTTTCAAGGCACGGCTCATAGCCAAGGGCTACACACAGAGAGAAGGCATCAACTACGATGAGACATTATCACTTGTGGCTATGATTAAGACCATCAGGGCTTCATATGACAGATTGATGATGAAACATTATTTCTTGTGGCTATGATTAAGACCATCAGGGCTTCATATGGCAGATTGACATTAGCTATAGCTGCATCTCTTGACTACGACATATGGCAGATTGACGTCAAGGTGCCTTTCCTCAATGGATAACTAGATGATGATATCTACATAGAGAAGCCCCAGGGCTTCATAACTGACGAAGATAAAGTATGCAAGCTAAAGAAATCCATCTATTGGCTCAAACAAGCTTGTCGTAGCTGGAACATCAGATTTAACGAAATCATAAAGAGTTATAATTTTGGGCAGAATCCTGATGAATCATGTGTATACAAGAAGCTTATTGGGAGTACCATTGTGTTCATTATGTTTTATATAGATGACATCCTTAAGCCTCTTACATCTTAGGTCTGAAGCTGTTCAAAAACTGAGAAAAGAGGATATTGGGCACATTAAGAAAAATTTGGAAAATTTCCATATGGAAAATTCCAAGAAAGGTTTCCTTCCCTTAAGACATGGTATCCACTTATATAAAGGGATGGCTCCTCAAAGTGTTGAGGAAAAGAAAGCCATGGTTCGATGTCCCTACGCATCAGTTGTAGGAAGCTTAGTGTATTCCATGAAGTGTACAAGGCCAGATATATTCCATTCAGTGGGAGTGGTAAGTTGTTACTAATCTTGCTATGGAGAACAACACTAGAATATAGTGAAGAACATTTTCAAGTATCTAAGACGGACGCAAGACTATATCTTGGTCTATGGAGATGTTGATCTATAAGTGTTGGTCCAGTTAGATATTGATGGTCGAAAGTCGACATCAAGGATTGTGTTCTTGTTGAACGATTGTGTTGTGATCTAGAGAAGCAAGAAGAAGGACACTACGACCGATTCAACAACAGAACCTGAATACATTGCCGCATCGAAGGCTACAAAGGAGGTGGTTTGGTTGTGTAAGTTTATCCTAGAACTTGGCATAGTTTCCTCTGATACTCCCATACGGTTACTCTGCGATAACACATGAGCCATTACCTAGGCGGAGGAACCAAGGTGGCATCAAAAGAGCAAGTACGTTGAAAGGACAGACCACATCATTCGGGAGATTCAAAAGTTTGGTGACATCATCATCAAAAAGGTGGCCTTTACCGACAACGTTGTTGATCTCCTTACCAAACCTTTGACACAGAAGGTTTTCGACCAACATGCAATGAATATGGGATTAAGGATTGTACCTGATTGGTTACAAGGGCTAGTGTGAGATTGTTAGCCATGTGAGCTCGAGGAAAACTACTCCTACAATAAATGTTATTGTAATATTTGATTTATCAATAAAAGTTATTGGATATTTCACTCCCAATCTGAGATTAAATGAATGAATCTACTATAAGGTCCCTCTGTAAAATTAGGGTTATGTACCTTGGCCATCTTAATGATCATACAGTTGTTGATTCAAGAGTTGAATCATAGAAGCTGGTGCTTGGATTAATATATATAGAGTTAGATTGAGGACTCATCAAGCACCGTCAAATGATTATTAAAAAATGATCTATAGAATGAGTATGAGATGGAAATCCTTTCTCATTAGGTAAATATCTGACCGACCTCTTGATGCTGGTCCTATGCATGGGAATAGAGATTAGGAGGTATCATATTAGTTAGGTCAAAGTGGTGACTTAACGAGATCGAGATAACCAAGCCATATGTCGTAGACCATCACGATATAGGCACACAACCTGTGACCAGAGACATATGTGTTGCTATTTGTCTAAGTATGCACATTTGGCAGACCAATAGGTTGATTGCCTAATCACTGTCTATACACGAGCGAGCTGGTGTGCATATGAGGTCATGTGAGTTATACGATCTCCCAAAGGGATCATACAGGTTCACTTGTGAGCCAGAAGACATGAGCTCACTCATGAGGTATTGGGACTGATCAAATTCCATGGATGGATGTTTGACAAGAATTTGAAGTTGTAATGTATGCTTTTGGAAAGCATATGATGGATGCCTACTCCCAATGACCGAATGAGAAACTTGATAATGAAACCCTGAAAATGACAATGAAAACTGATCTATGTCTTCGAGTTTATTATAGGTCTTCCCGTATGTAGTATGTATAGGTAATAGGAATACCTGAGGGTGATGTGATCATAAATGATTGTATAACCATGACGCTTCCATTGCGAAGGAGTGACGAAACAAGTCTAGATTTTAGTGACTCCTTTTGGTAGACAAGTAATTTGATCTTGGTCCAAATGTTGGAAATTATCTGAATGTGATTTAGATGCTATGAGAAGATAAGATTTACAACCCTGATTTAATCAAGCATGTATGACAGGTCCATGATATCTGTATTTAAGATGTGATCTCAATATCTAAGTCACTATACGTGGAGCGTACAATCGCCCTGCCCTTATCTCCAAGTATCCGCGGAGAAAGCACATTATTCTTGAAAGAGTTTGAGAATAATTCCATCATTAGACTATATCCAAGCATTGAGAAATTGATAATTAAATGTGATTTAATTATCATGATTAACGTGAATTCGATTCATATGCATGAGAATGATGATCCAATATAATTAATTGTGATTTAATTATTGTGGATAAGAATAATGTGGATAGTACTAGCCAATTATATGAATACATATAATAATTTTGATTTATAATGTATTAAAGAGAGCCTATTGTAATTTATATTTGTTGATTAATTATTGATGCGAATTGGATTCACAATAGATAATTAATTGAAAATATAATTTACATTTTATTTGGGTTGTGAATGTGATTCACAAATTTCCAATACCATGATTGCAATCTAAACGAGATAATTATGAATTATTTTTTTGAGATAATTTACAACAAGTGTTGTTGTAAATATTGGAGATTTCACGAGATAATGTAATATCATGAGTTGGAAGAAGATTGCCTCTTTCCAATTCAAAGGAGGTTGACGACCACCAAGTTCTAAAAGGAATGTGTGGCCATCCCCCCTTTTAAAGGCCGAGGGCAATCTCCTTCATAATTATCTACAAGTTTTATTTATTTAATTTGGAATTAATTTATATTGATTATTCAATACATATTTAATTTAAATTAAAATAATTATTGTTGTATTTTTTAACAAGACCATGGTCATTGAAAGAAACACAAATCAATTTCATACACAGATTTTTGTTGTCCATGGATTGAGATCCATGGACTCCAAAATACTAAATAAGAAAAGACACCCCTTGCTCTTCAAGTTAAAACATCAATATCTATATATCTCTCCCTCATTCTCATGCCACCACTCTCTCTCTCTCTCTCTCTCTCTCTTCCTTATGTGACCATCCACTCTAACCCTAGAGAGAAAGTCGTTGCCGTTGTCGGATCACCATTGTGTTTCCACCTCAACTACTCTTGGATCTCTCTCTTCTTTGATATGCCTTGCTTGTGGAGAAGATTTTTGATCTTATGAGATGAGATCAGGAGATCCATCACTTGGATCAACTACTTGGATTGCGAGAAACACACTATTAATCTCTGCGCTCGCAAGCGTATCCTACAACGGATCGGACTTGAGAAGGATGTCTCTTTGTTTAGAGACTCGATCACCACCATGCCACAAGAGGTATTACTTTATCTATTATGTGGTTTAGAATAAATCATCCGAGAAGTGTTCTTGTATCATGTGGTTTCATCGATTAAAATTTTTAAATTCTGCTGCACCGAGCAACTAGTGTGACTAGTCGCTCCCGATCATATATGATGCAATCCTCACGCTTTCGTGGTGTGCTTAAGGATTCTCCCATATCCTTCACCTGCATATTGGAAGACCTAGAATAAACCTGAAGTTTTTAGATCTTATTTAGACTGTCTTCTTCAGGGTTTTATCATTATGTTTCTCATGTAATCTTTGGGAGTTTGTATTGATTATATACTTTCCAAAAGCATACATCATACCTAGGTATTGATCATATACTTTCCAAAATCATACATCAAACCTACAAATTTAGTCAAGCATCTAAAGCAAGATGACCGTGCATGGAATTTGATCCCAATATGTCATTAGTGAGCACATGTCTACTAGTTCACATGTTAATGAACATCTATGATGCTTTTGAGAGATCGTATTACTCATATGCCCTTGTATGGGCACCCACTTGTTGGTGTTTAGACCTTGATTAGATTATCCACCTATCGGTCTGCCAAATATATATACTCAAACATATAACAACACATTTGTCTCCGATCAGAGGATGCATGCTTATATTGTGACACTATATGTCATAGCAGTGCTTGATGAGTCCTCAATCTATCTCTTTGGATATCATCTAAGAACCAGCCTCTATGATTCGACATTTGAATCAACACATGTATGATCATCAAGATGACCATAATACATAACCCTAATTTTACTAAGGGACCTATTATGCAAATTAGTTATTCTTTATTTCAGATCAGGGAATGATTTTCAATAACATTTATTGCATAATGGCTCGTCGTGGGATCACATGTTGAACAATCTCCCACTTTCCCAAAGAGCCATTAATGGGCTAATCTTTTTAAGCTACACTCATGTGACAATCTTAAGCTATTTGAAAAAATAGCTTGATAAGCTAACTAATCACTATGTTCCTGAGAGACTATGTCAAATTCTTTTGTGGTACTTGCATATGTCCTAGTAACAGTGCTCGCATCCAACGCGAATGTTGCATCTAATGCAACAAATACTCAATCTTATTAATGAAGCTATAGTCCCTCGACTCTACAACTCAATAATAGTTACAACCATTATGTAATTTCTATTATCCTTATCAGATTGCTCTTTGTCACAAAGATCTCTGTATCCTAAGGCTAAGACCCGATCTTAAGTCTTATAAGGCATCTCTTAAGATTTTGAAGATAAGACTTTGATATTACTATCTCAAAAAAGTCTTGTAAGCTTTGAAGGTAGTTTTATTACAAGAAATAAGTGTTTTATCTCCATTGGGATTAGTAACAATCGACTACTCCTACCACATGGTAGACATATGGCTTTTGTACACATATATCATATATTGGGCTTCTCATAACTGATGCACAAGCACAAGAAGTTTTAGCATCATCAGCAATTGATATGATATCCCTACTGATTGGAACCATATCTTAAGAGAAGGAGGTCTTCCTCGGGATTTTCCCAAATGGATAAAGTCCAAGATGTACCACAAATGTGACAGTTCCAATGTCCTCTTCTCTTTGTTTCTGAACAACTTCAGAACTAAGATCTAAGAGGTATCCTTGAGATCTTTTATCTCAAGGTATAGAGCAACCAGATTATAAAATACTTATTCTCATTTTTATATCATTCCAAATTATTAGGATATTATCAACATTTTGCACGATGAACACAATAGCACTCCCGCTAATCTTCACATGGTTCATCAATATTTTGTATGAAATCATATGCTTTATAATTTCATTAAATATGATGTTCTGACTACTAGAAACTTATTTGACTCCATTGATGGAATTATCTTACACACTTTGCCTTCCTCAACTATGATTCTCTATGGCTACTTCATATGAATATCCTCGTTGAGATATTCATTGAGAAATGCAACCTTGACTTCCTTCTTACATATGTCATAGTCAAGTTGTATATGTATTGTTAGCAATATTCTAGTGGGTTTAAGCATGGTTACCAGAAAGCAAGTTTCATTGCAAGTGATGTCTTATTTCTGTGTGTATTTCAAGGCTATGAGCAATACTTTGAAGGTATCTACCTTCTCATCATGTTCCTCTTTATCATGAAGATCCATTTACACCTAATTGGTTTGACCCCATAGGTGGATCCTTGAGGGTCCACAACACTCGTGTATGAAGTCTACTTTAGACTTTATTGCTAACATCCATCTGTTAATGTCAGTATACTCAAAAGCCTCATCATATAAAGTGACGAATCTCCATTTCATCACCTTTATTCTATCATTGTATCCTTAGAACCCCTAGATAATACATGTAACTAATATTATTTTGTACATATTAACATTCTTTATTTATTCGAATTATTGTATATAAAATACTGTTGTTGATGCCAAAATTATAGAATAAAGAAGAGAAAATAAAAAGAATAAAATACCAAAGGTATTTTATTACCCTAAACCTCAAGACAAAGCCAAGAATTGATTTGGTCAACAAGGAATAAAGTAGGGGTACACATTAAAATCCCATTCTTTTATTCATAAATAATGCATTTTGGGACCCATTTTATTCTTTATTATTTAGTCATCAAATCAATAAACTTTGTACATAAAAGTTGCATATAGTAATACATAGAAAAATACAAAATTGAGTTTATACAACAGTACTATATAATGTACAAGTTATACTCAAAAATGAATCCAAAATCTCAACTTCCAAGACCCTTATCTGAAACCCCAAAAACCAACGCTGCCGAAGGGAGGAGAGGGAAGCTCTTGCGAAATAGAGGGTGATTTTGAGGCGATTTTGAGGCTTTTCATATTCCAGGTCCTTTTAAACTTATTTGATGATATTATAGCCTTTTATAATGGGTTAGATCATCATGTAACACGTTTTATGATCATCGAGAACTGCTACTCTAGATTTCGATCGGTTTGTGGATCGATTGTGCTACTGTTCTTGTGAACTGGACACCGTCTGGTTGATGAGCACTGGCTGGTGATTTTGATGGTATACAGGGTATATACCCTGTATTTCTTTCGCAAGTTCTCTGCCTGGATCTGTTTGAAACTGCTGATCGGAGCTCTTTCGATAAGGGAGCTGTCGCTGCTCTTGGAAAAAGGGGAAGGTTTTCGATCGGTGAAGGGAATAATTTTTTTTCCTTCTTTGTATTTGTGGTCCCTTCTGTTATTCTTCATCGAATACTGTGAAGACACGCGATATTTTCTAGAAAAGCAACTACAAGGGAACATTCTCTGCTGACCTTTTTTACTCTCCCAATCTGTGCTCTACACGTGGACTTTTTTGCTTAACGGCTTCTTACACCATTATAAAGGGTCTCCCTATCCTGAGGTGACAAGTGGATTGCCACGTTGATTCACGCTGGTAATGGCTGAGTCTGTGGATATGGTTCCTGGACCTGGGTTTGAATCTTCTTTACCTGACGATTTTATGGGAAATGCTTCAGATTTCCCTTTTTTATCTCCGATTATGTTTGGGCAAAAAAGAGAAATTAAGAAAGCTGCTGATTCAAGCAGAATAAATACAGATGATGTGAAGAAAACCTCTTTTGCTACTGCTATGAAGGGGATGCATAAGGCTCCCTTCTTTGAATCCGTCCCTGTTAGAGAAGCTTTGCTGATTTATGGGGATTTTGTAATTGAAATTTCCGAGGAAGAAGTTGCTCAGTTACAGAAGCCCTTTACTTCTAGCTTGGTAGATAGATTTCAGAACTCTAGGGCTCATCTTCTTAATTTTAGAAGCTTTCTCAAAGCAAGATTTTCACATTGTGGGGAGATCTTCCTTGGGGCTATTGACTCTAAACATATCTTGATCAGGTTTGAGGATGAAAAAGATTTCGTGAAAACCTATGCAATGGGTGATTTCAAATTTCATGGTGCTTGGGTCTCTGTGATAAGATGGTCCCCCTATTTTAGACCTAATCTTATGTCCACTAATGTCCCAGTTTGGATTGGTTTTCCTAGCCTTAATGTACACCTCCATAATCAAGGTGTTATTAAGTCCATTGCAAACACTTTGGGAAGGTACATCTGTGTGGACAAGGATGTCAAGGACTTCACTAGACCTAGTTACTTGAGGGTCTATGTGGAGATTGATCTGTTGAAACCTCAAATTCCCTACATTCTGATCAAAAATGGGGCTCAAGTCTTCAAGCAAAGAATAGTATATGAAAGAGTTTCCAAGTTCTGCCATCATTGTTGTGCGATTGGGCACAATGACGATGATGGTAAGGCAAGGAAAAAAGATAAAGAGGTTGATGAAAAGTTGAAGGAAAAAAAGGAAGAGGAGAATGTTTGGAGACCTAAAGAGATTCAGAATGCATCTCTACAACATCAGGTTGTGCCCCCTGTTCTGCCAGAGATCCAACAGAAGAAGGAGCGTCAGCATGAGAAAATTATGGATGATGATCCAAAAAACTTTATGATATTGGATAAAGTCATTGAAGGGCACTACGGTTTGGAGGAGTTGAGATGGAAATTCTATAAAACTGGAAAAACCAATTCCGGAATGTCAAATGCTAAGATGAAGCCACAACTTGCATATCAGATCTCAGATAGGAAGCATGGTCTCGTGCAACAGGATCAACAAATCCAGAAGCAACTTCTTGTTTCTGATGCTGGAGTTATATATGATGAAACAATACTTGAAGATGACAAGAAAGATCAATATCTGCAGCTGAAGGATGTTTCTACTATGTAAATTCCTTCAGAGCTCCCGAAGTGTGTTGAAACTGATGAAAGGTTAGCATCCCCTCTCTCCCCAAAATCTACTTTATTAGCTGGACTTCAACAAGATGCTCTATCAATTCAAGCGAGAATGGAGAAGAAAATGAAGGGAAAGGAATCATGGTCTGTGATAAAAAGAAAGAGTATGAAGACACCAATTCCTATCCAATATCAAGAGAAACAACAAACTCTACAACTTTGTATATCAAATTAAGAAGTGCAAGACATTCCTTTGAATGACAGATCGGATGATGATGAAGAAGCACCTAACACAAGTGATGAGAGTTATGTTAACTCTGATATCAGGTATCATTAGATTCAAGATCAAATCAAGTTACACTCTCCAAAATTCAGGAAAGCAAAAGAGAAAGGAAGGAAAAAGCAGTTTTTTCATGAAATCTAGTGAACCTGTTGTGTCATGTAAGAGGCTATATGTCTCATTTTTGTAGGAGACTATTTGCCTCATTGTGTCATGTTTGTCCGTGTCATGTATGAGACAATGTCTCATAAGAGCGTCATTGTAAAATCTTTCTTTGATCAATGAGAGGGGATACCCGGACCCCCTAAATTACCGGGCTTATGATAAAAAAGACCCTTATCTCCTAAATAAAAACTCAAAATGTATCAAAATCACCTTTATATAATCTTTAATAAGCTATTTCAGGTTTTTTTGGTGTTAAGGTGTAAAAGTTAGGTTTTGGACCCTATTGTGGAGTATACCTGAATAAAATATTCATTTTATTTATTCTTTATTATTTTTACAGTTTTATATTTTTATAATTTTGTAAATATTATTTATAATATACGTACATAATTAGAATATAATAAAAACACAAAAATAAAATAAAATAAATAAGTATACTAAATATATAGATGAATTACCTAATGTTATACTTGTATATAAATAAATGTGAAATTCATTCTTTTATTTATTCCCTTTTATTTTTATACTCTTGTAAATATAATTTATATTCTTTTAAAAATATAAAGATAAAATAAAGCCAAGGAAAATACTCTAAAACAATCAACATAGCTAAATACATAGATACAAATACCTATACTTATACCTATGTAATATATACCCTTATTTATTTTTGGTGTATATAATACATCTGAAAAATAAAACAAAAATATATTTATGTACATAAAAAAAGTTATAAATATTTCAAATAAGAAAATAAAATAATAAAATGAAAAATATAAAATAAAAATGAAATATACAAAACCTAGATGAATATACGTATAATATACACTTAAAAAATAAATTGTAATAAATAAACACAAAAAATAAATAACAATCATATTAAAATACTACATGAAATATTAAACGATTTTAATTTTATACCTAAAAATTAATAAAATCATTTTACCATTTTCAATTAATTATTCTCAAACAAAACAACCTTTTTATCCTGTAGTGTCCAATGTGGACCAATCAGGATGTCAGGACTGTTGACCTTAGTCTACTGCCCTGCCTTCTCTCTGGTGCTCACGAAACCTTCACATCCCCGATTTTGCTCCCTTTTTCATAGGCTTCTAATCACTCAAACTTGAGTTGTTTTTTCACCAAACTCTCCTTTGATCATCCCTAACCCACACCATACTCTGTAAACCCGTGTACATAGCCCCCATTCTGTCAATATTGCCGAATAATTAGGATCTTCAGCTTTGCCTATATAAATAAACCTCTTCCTCCTCCAAGTAATTTTTTATTCCTCTTTGAGCTTCATTGTGCGCCCGAGCGTGTGTGTGTGAATTACTGGTGACAGAGGTTGTTTCCCGTGAGCTTGGGAGCTTCGAAGCAAGGAGTGGCGAATAACGGTGGCCCTCTAGCCACCTTTGGTCTATGTCATCTTTGACAGGTATGAGTTGCACAATTTCATTCTTTAGGTAGATTTTGTTATCGCAATTTCATTTTCATTTTCAATTTAGTTTTTAAATCAGTAGGTTTAGCTAGTTCCAATCTTTCCATTCACTGGAGGCACTAGGGCTTCGGCCAGTTCATTATCCAAATGCCCTATTCTGACTCCCATTTTCATCCCATTTCCTTCTCCTTCCATTTCTCCATCGGGCCGAACAATTTAGACCCCCTGATCCCGAACAGATCAGCCCGATCATGTTCCTCTGCCGCCTCTCATCGGAGCACCCTCATTCTGCCTCATCTTGTATTGACCTTCATGAATAAATGCCTGGGAGCCTTCACCTTCGTCCTGTGATGCTTCCACACCCATTTGCAGGTCTTGGAAGGGGCATCTGAGCATGTTTTAAATCCATTAATGAAGCCCTAGGTGAACCACGCTCCAGGTCCCCTCCATTGGGGCCCTAGCCCTTTTGAGCCATCTCCCAGCTGCGGAAGGCCTAGGCGATCATATAAGGACTCTCCGCAGCCTAGGAGGAGCAAAGTGTAAGGAGGAGGAGAAAATTAAAGTAGCCCATCACGGTGTTCTTGTCGTGTTCTTCAAGGGAACACTAGAGTTGTCCGATCAAGAACCCTCCTCCAAATGAAGCAGTCGGCGTTGGAGCGTGGCCCCCTCCAACGTTTGATCTGGGACCTAATCTAATCCTTGGCATACAACACCAAAGTGGTATAGGTCCATTTGGATCGTTCATCGCTTAAGTGGCACACATCAAGCTATCCATCAACGCACAATACATGGGAAATTCCACAGGACCCCCTCTGCCTTTTCAATTTTATTTTTAGTACAATAAATATTATTTGAGTGTAAAATAATAGAAAATTATGCAATAAAGCTCTAGTGGTTTCTTGTATTTGCCCATCTGACCATGCAAACTCACCTCATGTGGGTACCATATGATCTGGGAAATTTGCACGCATACCCCTCCAGTATTTATATTTAGTCCATGAATTGGTATATGCAGTGTATATTTTTTGGTTAATTTGCACAAAAGACCAAATATTTTGTCTATTTGCATGTATAACCCTCCTAGGCATATAATATTTTTATATTTCCGTGAAATTGCAACAATGACCCTGGATTTTATATTGTTGGTTCGAAAATGAAGAAAACTTTTATTATAATTGCAATTTGGTCCCTACCAATAAATGCATTGTATTTTCTTGGGATTTTTGTGAAAAATAGTTCCTGTTTGGTTTTTATTTTGCAAAAAATAAAGTGAATACTTGGACTAGTTTATTTAATTGTCATGATTTTAAATTAGGATTTCTGAGCATTTGGCTATTTATTTAAAATCGAACAGTTCCTTTATTTTCCATGTTTAGACATAAAAATAAGAAAAAATATAAAAATACTTTGAAAAATCACAAAAACAATAAATCGTAGCCTATATTAATACCAGACCAAAAATCCCTAAAAATGGAAAAAAATTCATAAAAATTAAAAAGCTCCAAAATTGATTTGAAGAATTTAAGACCTCATTTGTTATTTTTAATCTTCAATTCGGCTTATCCATTTACTCCCTAATTTGGGATATTTTTTACTTTAAAATCCTTCAAAATTTCGCGAAAATTCTAGAAAAATCAAAAGAACATAGAAAATTATTCAAAACCAAAAATATTTTATACCATGTATTTTATTTGTCTTTATTAATATGTACAGGTATATAACCCTATATTGTATATAACCTTTATATATTCTTATATTATATACTTAATTAAATATATATTTTTGAAAAATCAGAAAATATAAATACTGATATATATACATAAATCTCTATGTATATGTAAATATTTGTAGCACTTATATGTACATCTTCATTTATGTGAATATATGTATATGTGTGTATATATATGTGTATGTGTGTGTATTCATCTATTTACACATATATATTCATTATTAATTTCATTTTTGAAAAAAATGTTTTTATAACAAAAAAATAAAATAAATAAATAAATAAAAGAAACCCACATAATAAATAAAGGCATACATGTACAGAATTTGAATTTATTAGAAATAATCGTAGGCTACCTGACTTGCTCTTTATGGTTCGACATGTACATGCTTTCATGTTATACACCTTGTGCTATAGAGAATAATAAATTTTTTCTCCATGTTTTTTCTATTCATTAATTAATTAATAATTTGGGTTAATTATTGATTGACTTGAGTCTCTTGAGTGGTCAATGCATCGACTGTGATCTCACCTTGTGAGATCGTGCGACCCTCGTCGAAACCCTTGTCATCAAAAGGCATCGATTACAGGGAGTAATGTTGTATCATATTTTTGTATCTATGTTCACCAATTCATTTATTAATTCAATTATTAATTCATTTATTTGTGCATATTTGTTGATTCATTTATTTGTTGCCTTTTACTTATATATACCTCATTATATATATATTGATACATTATTTGATTATATGTGCTAATACACATCCCTTGTTGAATTTGTTGCGAGGGCCTGCTATGAGAGGACCACATCTTAGGAGGTTGATGCATCCAAGCTTTGTAGAGGTTGTTCTTCTTACTTTGACAAGTTGGAGAGGCAGTAAATGGAGCAAGGAGACTATCTGGCATAAATGTAGCTTAGGCTTATTTATTTGTTGAGAGAGTGAGTCATTCATTATTTATAATAATTAAAGACTTGTACACTACTGTACACATCGAGGTCTAGTGCCTGGGTATCTATTCACTAGGGGACCTGAAAACATGTGTTTAGTGAGGGTCTAAAATTGTCTACACAAGGCGAGACGATAATGTCGCTGTAGCGACCACTCACGAAACCCAGGTAATCAGCAATTATCCCACAACAGATGATCAAGCAATGAAAATAAGATGCGGAGTTAAAATTTGTTATAACTCTAGAATAAGGATGTGTATAGGTGCAAGTATGTAGAGATCGAAAATAGGGAGCAAACGACTAGATCAAGGCAATGAATGCGCACAATGATGATTGTGAACCATTTATCTATGTTTTTAATGTAGGTTTTTTTATTTTTAGTTTCTTAATTTATTTTATTTTTAATATTATATTTTTAATTTTGATTTTAAAATTTCTGATTTTAAATTTTCTTTTTATATTTTATATATTCTTTTAATTCTTTTTCTTTTAAAAGGTATATAAAGCTATATTGGATATATAAACAATATTAGCTAGGGTTGATTATATAAATTAATAAAAATAACAAAAAATAAGAAAATAATATATTTTAGGGTTTTAAAAAAAATTCTATTTTTATGAATTTTTAGGATTTTTTTAATTTTTATTTAATTTCAAGTTGAAAATACCCAAAAACAAGGTTTAAAGAAATACCCGAAATTAAAATGGAGATGAAAAGTAGAAGATAGTAGCAAAATGTCTCCAACTTAGTTTTAATATTTAGATAATAATATAGAAAAAATATGAAAAAGAAAATACAATTTTTATTTTTTTAAGAATTTTATTAATTTTTATTAGGATTTTTAAGGTTTTTCTATTTTTTGAGTTTTATTTTATATTTGTTAGGATTTTTGGTATGAAGGTACTAAATATGTATATACACAAAATGTATTTTTTCAGGATTTTTCAGAACGTCTTTTTAATTTTTATGTATTTTCTAGTGCAAATGGAGACAAAATAGAATTTTTTATTTTTAATAAATAATTAAGTGGCCTAAATTGCAAAATAAAAATTACGTTTGAGAATACATGCAATCAGGAAGCTGCAGCTATTTTTTGGTAATTTTAAGAGTATAATTGCTATTTAAAACAAAACGAGACAACATAAAGAAAATGCAGTACTAGTAGGGGTATTTTTGTAATATCAAAAAGTGCAGGGACTTGTGTGCAATTTTCGCAAAAAATATTTAATTAATTAAAAAGTTTGTGGACTACTTAGAAATAGACAAAACTATAGGCCCTTATCTGCAAAATATCCAAGCTCACGTGCACATGCAAGTGAGCTTTGCTAGCAAGGACCAAATCGTAAATATCATAACATTAGGGTACGATTTTCAAATTTTACAAAAAAACTTTAAATGACAATGGAAATATTAAGTGTTAATTAATAAATTACAAAAATGACTGGGCACAAAATGCAAAATACCTAGTAAGGCGTGCGATCGAACGATGCTCCCTTTTCCTTGATACACGTATCGAGACGAGGGAGCCCGGTGATGGTTCGAAGGTGGTGACCACGATTAGATCATGCTTGACGATCGAATGGTGCTGGAAGGGCGTGATCCGATGGTGGCTGAAGCGTCTGGAAGATCCGGACACATCCAACGGTAGTGGAGGGTGGAGGACGAATTGGGAAACGACCCCGACGAGGCAAGCTTCTTCGAGCTCGATATCCTTCCGCCGGTGATCTAAAGGGTTCCAAAATGGCCAAGAAGCATCCTGTCATAGTTCTTTAGGTGCTGGCGGCTCCAAAATTCTCCGGCGAAGGCTAGAGGGTATGCACGAGGCCGCCAGAGCTCGGAAGCTCCAAGTACTTCTGTGAACCTCCAAAATGAGCTCCAACTGCTAACTCGGCTCTAGGACCTGCAGAAAAGAATTAAGGGATCGGGGACAAAATGCCTCGACCTCGCAGCTGTGTGCAATGGAGTGGAGGATGTGATATGGGAGCTCACTGAAGCGAGCACCAATGAGGGGCGAACGAGTGTGGATGATCGGGAAACAACGAAAGGAAAGCGAGGGTGGATCCTATAACTACGACTACACTAAAAATGCACGAAAAAAGGTGGAGAATAGTCTCAACTGGTGCATGAAAAGGAGAGTGAACCTCAACGGCGGTGTCGACTGTCGAAGATGGTTGATGAACCTCAGTTTCATCATCTTTATTTATTATAATTAACCCCCTTGCTTATTGTTTTGTCAATAAATCCCTGTTAATGTCCTATAATTAACAGAGTCCTAAATAAATTAAAAATCACAAAAAAAGGACAAAACAAAAATCTGTGGTATTTTTAGACTCAAAAATACCCTCAAAATATTTCGGGCCCTTGTTTGATCTCTTTTCGAGTTTTGGTCAACATGAAACTTGTAGATCTCGTCAAGATCTACAACTTTCATGTTTTGAGTTTTTTCAAATTCGATCAAATAAGCCCTCAAAAATTAAAAATACTCTCTGAATAACCTGATTGGGCCACGTGGCCCAATCTGGGTGAGCCACGTGGCCCGCTTCCCTTGCCCCTTCCGCCTGCGTTCTGAGCCATTGGATCTGCTCCTGATTCAACGGTCCAGTTCTCTCCACGTACGCCCCTTGGCCTCGGCCGTCTGATCATCCCCGCACTTCATCTTTACCGTCCGCTACCGCCTCTCGTACAGCCTGCCACGTGGCAGCACCCGAGCCCTTTGATCACTTCACCCCGGACTTCATCGATGCCGCTCAAGCCGCCCTCTCTCCTCAACCGATCGATCACGCCCGTGATCCCATCTAAGCCGTTCGCTGCCGCCTTGCGCATAGCTCGCCACGTGGCGCATCCATCCGCCACTGATCACTCCGCCCCCGATCTAATCACGGCCATCCCTTCGCGCCTCAACGACGGCCGTTGGATCTTCAGATCCAACGGCTGCGGGCTATCGTCTACCTCGGTCAGCCCACTTGCCCACGTTCTCCACTGCACGAAACCTTCTCCCCTTTTCCATTATCGCCGACTCCTCCGACCCACTCTTCGCTCGCTAACCACCGCACGACATTCCCCAGTCTTCCGTCTCCCTCGCGCACTTCTCCACGAACCTCGACACCCTCCCAGTCATCCCACATCTGCCCTCAAACCCACGTCGCCACGCTCCATGACCGGCAACCTCCCCCTTCAAATACACCTCCTCCTCCACTGTTCACGTCCGTCCACCTTTACGAGGAAGGGAGCCCAGCCCTCCTCCGCCTCCCCGTGACAGGGGGAGGCGGTGTGATCGAGCGATGACGACTCCAATCCCGGTGAGACCCTCCGCCTTCGACGGTGGAGCTGCGGCGCCTCTTGGCGACTGCCCGAGCTGCACCAGGTGGCTGAAGTGTTCAGCGAAGACCCGGAGCTCCATTTGAGCTCCAGCCCAAGCCTCCGCTCCGCCCAATCTCCAGGTAACCTTCTCTCTTCCTCCTTTGACTTTTTCTTCTTTTTCTCTGTTTTAATTAGGCTCCTCCGGTCAACTTCGCCCTCCATCGTTCCCCCCATTAGCTCCGCCTCCGATCCCCCTACATCGCGACACCCTCCGATCACCTCTTCCCTTCTTCCAGACCCTAGTCACCCTCCGGCCATCTCCTCCGCCCTCACGGCGGAGGAGCTTCGAGCTCTCCATCTTCTCCGCCCCGATGAGCTTCCACCTCACTTCACGTCGCACGCACGCACTTTTCTCTCGCTTCGGCTATGCGCTATTAACCTTGCAGGTCTTGCTTCACTCAATGATCGGAGCTCGGCCGGAGCCGATTTCATCAACTTCGCGGTGACCATCCGAGCTCCGCCGAGCGTCGCCAGTTGCCTGTGGACCTTCCCCGAGCTCCGGGCTTCCTCGACGACCACTTAGGGAGCTTCGGGGAAGACCACACCGATGGAGAAAGAGCGGCGGAGGAGAGCCTCCTTCACCGGAGCTCAGTTGCCGCCGCCAGTCGAGGATGAAGACGGAAGAGCAGTTGCCGTCGGATGATCTTCATCTGACGGCACGGATCCAGCCACGTCGCTCAAGACCCGCCTCTCCAGCGACCGTTGGATCATCTCGATCCAACGGCCACATATGCAGCCACGTGTCCTCTCCATAGCAGCACCGAGCCTCAGCCACCGAGCCTCAGGCTTGGACGCTCCCGAGCCTCCACCGAGCCTGCACCGAGCTTCGAATCGTCCGAGCCTGGCCGAAGCATCATCCGAACCTCTGCCGAGCCTGCCCTTCGTCCGAGCCTAGATAGCACGTGCATCGCACGTGCTATTCTGGGTAAATTGCAGAGATGCCCATATCTTCTCCAGAATTGCAGAATGGTCCTCTTTCACGTGCAGATCATGTGCACAGTGGGTAAATTACATCGAAACCCTCGCGAGTTTTCCAAATTGCAAAAATACCCCTGTGCGCGTGGTCAAATTACAGGGAAGGTCCTGCTACTTTGTTTATTTACTTTTTGGTCCCTCCCAGGGGCCTGTATGCAATTTTATTTTCATGTTTTCTTTCATTTATGCCCTTATCTTTGAACTTGCATATCTTGAGCTACATAGCTCCAATCAAGTTGATTTCAGTTTCGTTTTGAAGCTCTTCTCGTCCTCTTCATTATGGCATGGTTAAATTTCAGATTTGATACTACGAACCGTAATGTATTATTTTATTATCGAAGTGTCTTGATCTCTTTATTTATCATGCCCACTTGCTTAATGAGGGTAGAATGCTTCTTAATGCTAACTCAGTTTAACTCGCAATTTTTTATGGCTCAAGTAACTATGATTTTGGGGCATATCATTTGCATTTCACGATCATTTAATTGCATTATAAAAATTGAAAAAAAAATGCGTGTCTATTTTAATGCATTGTCTTGTCTACATGCATGGTTTGACCTATATGCTTCAACTCTACACTTAGTTAAACAAACTTAAATCCGAATAATACAAGAGAGGCTCGTGTCCCTGAGTTCGACCTTGGTATCTTGCCAAGTAAAAATAAATCTCCGATCACCTCATTTCGATTTTTGGCATATCTTTAAATGAGGTGATCTCTTTGATGACCGAAATCGGCCCGACTACGATGATGATTCCATGTGCTAAAAACACATTATTAAAGGGCCGATTTTTCGGTTCGTCAAATGGCGCCGTTGCCGGGGACACGGCTCATTTCTTTTATTTTTTTGGATTTTTCGTGTGTTTAATTTAGTGTTCCTTTTTATAGGTCAAATAATCCCATATTTTGCATATAAAATTTTTCTGTCCTTTTTGATATCTAATCATTGCTTTTGTGGCAGGGCCCTTGATGGATCAAGGAGGCGAGGAGCAGGGCGTTCCCCGCTGCGAGGAGCCGCAGGAGCATGCTTGGAGCAAAGGAGGAAGAAAAGAAAAAAAAATTTCTCGTATTTTTTGTTGCATTATATTTTTAATAATTCGTCTTTTACAGCGGTCTTCGATCGAAGACTCGCGATTGTAATCGAACGATTGTGGTTGTGTGGGGATCGTCCCCACTTGAGTGTCGACCTAGGACTAGGCACGCGGCTCTTCGAGCTCAATTTTCATATTTTCTTGTGCTTGATCGTAGGTAGGACACACTTTAAATATAGACGCACTTAATCTCGCATCACTTAGCTAAAATTAATGAAGATTAATCACCGCTAATAGATGCATGATTAGGTGCGGCTTTTTCGACTTGCATACATGTTGGATTTGAGTTTTCAAAACGGCCCCAGTTTTTTCGCGGCTTTTATCGTCAAATCACTGCATGATTTCTCGCTTAGCCTAGATCGCGTTTTTTCATCGAATACATGTTTTTCTCGGCTCTCATTTCCTAGATTGATCACCTAGGATTAATGGAAAATGGAATGAACGGTAGACGATGATTTTCTGATTGATGTGCTAACCTTAATTCAGTGACAATTTAAATAAAATTGGGACTGTTAATTGCAAGTCAACCTAAAATGGAGTAAAATTCGGTTTTGGGAGAGCAACACCCGCGCATACGCCTTGATTTTCATTTTCTTCGCGTAAATATCTAAGGCTTTATCACCAATAAAACAGACAAGATAATTGACCAACCTTGGTTGGTTTCATGTGTGAGTTGGTGAAATTAAGGGTTTGCTTGCTTGATTGAGCCGTATATTTTGCGACACACAACCCCAAAACCGTAGTCACTCCATTTTCATCTACAAGATTCAAAACCGCTCACTTGTATATTCATCCCTCTTCTTCGTTCACCTTGGGTCCCTCCCGACATCAAATTCCATCTTTATACTTAGGCTAATCTCAGCCTAAGTATAGGGGGGACCAAAGTCCCCGTGATTTTCTCTACTCTCCCTTTCTTGCCTTTATACTTAGGTTATTTCTAACCTAAGTATAGGGGGAGCCCCTCTTAGCTCCCGTATATTCTTCTATATTTAAATGGACCTATGTACTTGTAACATCTAGTGCTATGAGGACATAGCAAAGTCTAAGTATAGGGGGGTATACCGTATATACCGTATATTTACTTTAGCTATAATCTGAAAAATTTGAAAAATTAAAAACTTTTTGGCTAAGGTAAAATTCATTGGACTAAGAGAACTCAAAGGATTTTGCAGTTTTTCGATATTATGTTACGCTATTTTTATAAAAATATTTTCGAAAATGATTTTTGAAAATGTTTTAAAAACTTTTTATTTTTGTGTGACATGATTTTGAAAAATTGCCTTCTCTTTTCAAGGAAAGTTGAGTCTAACTTGTGTTTTAACTCTCTTATTAAAATCCATAAAAATCAGAAAACTCCTAAAAATCCTTTAAGAGTCATTGGTCACTACTAAACCCAATTAAGTCAGCCGCATTCAGTGAGGGTTCGCCCTTAGCAGATTGGATGGTTTAGAGGACATCGCGCAAGGCCCCGTCCTCAAGCAACGGGCTTCGGCCTGTACTTACATCCATACTGGCTGAATCGCGGATGCTCAATTGAGCTTAGAAAGTTCTAATATCTCTTGAAGTTTAAAAAAAAAATGTCTTGTCTTGAATGAAGAAGTTGGATTAATCCTCTACACTTTCACTTTCACCCAGGATCTGAATTGGTCAAGGAGATTTAGCTTTTAGAAGTCCTTGAGATTTTAGGTTAACCAGCCTTAGCCATCAGGGTCTTAGACTTAATCATCCACATTCTCCTAAGTTTCTAGATTTGCATGCTATATTCCATGCTTAGTCTCAGATATAAAGAATATGATCAACACATCACATACACGACTGCGGTTTTTGATGAGATGAGTTGATTTTTCACCTGAGGGATTGGGATGAGGAAGTCGAATTTGGATTTGATCTAATGATGCTCGAGGATGGGATAAAATTTTTGGAGGCTTTCGGAAACCTGAGTGTCAGCAATATTAGCCAGTATGAGAACTTGATTCTTATACTAATTTCTTTTCATTAACCTAAGTGCCTGGGTGTGAAAAATAAATAAAAAAAAATGTTGATCAGTGTGCGCCAACTCTTGGTAAAAGCAGTGGAGCTAGCCACAAATTATACAAGTCAAAGAAATTCAAAGAAAAGCTCTCATTCCACCAAAGTCAAATATCAAAGAGCTTCCACCAAAGGCGAGCGCTCCCAAACTTTTCAAAGTGTCCACTTGGACCACCGCTATTAGGACCAGGAGTCGGGCTTGCACCAAAAAAGGGCTCTGCATCGTAAATGCTACAAGTCTGGGTGTCGAAGGTACGATAGGTACTCAAAAGAGACACACCCCGGTGTACTCCCAGGAAAACAAGTGCAGACGACTCCAACTTCTCTTGACGGACGCACTGATCAACACCAAAAAAATGTGTTGCGTAAAAGGCACTAGAGAGAATCCTTGTTCCAATGAGAGGGAGAGAAGAATTGACACAATCCCATGCCCTCCATTTTCTGGCCTGCCATCCACACTTTCTAAGTCTGACAACTAAAGAGACGGTGGACTGAATGCAAGATTTGATTTATTCCCTAGTGCTGAGGATTGGGTCCTTAGGAGATTTTCTCAGACCAAGACTTTGGGTGACGAATTGACTCTACTCTCAGAATTGCAGTCAACACTAAACTTCATATCCTTTAGTTTATATGTATATCAGAGAGAGTCTAGAGAAATAGAGGAATTGGAAACCTCTTGATTAAGGCTGGGTTGAACTCTAGAATTTTGGATCTCTGAAGCCGAGTCGACTTGATCAGCTTGGATCCTGTATTCACATGCACAAGGGGGTTAATCCAACTTAGTCATTCTTTCTGATGCTCGAGGACGAGCATAGTTTAAGTATAGGGGGGTGATGAACCTCAGTTTCATCATCTTTATTTATTATAATTAACCCCCTTGCTTATTGTTTTGTCAATAAATCCCTGTTAATGTCCTATAATTAACAGAGTCCTAAATAAATTAAAAATCACAAAAAAAGGACAAAACAAAAATCTGTGGTATTTTTAGACTCAAAAATACCCTCAAAATATTTCGGGCCCTTGTTTGATCTCTTTTCGAGTTTTGGTCAACATGAAACTTGTAGATCTCGTCAAGATCTACAACTTTCATGTTTTGAGTTTTTTTAAATTCGATCAAATAAGCCCTCAAAAATTAAAAATACTCTCTGAATAACCTGATTGGGCCACGTGGCCCAATCTGGGTGAGCCACGTGGCCCGCTTCCCTTGCCCCTTCCGCCTGCGTTCTGAGCCATTGGATCTGCTCCTGATCCAACGGTCCAGTTCTCTCCACGTACGCCCCTTGGCCTCGGCCGTCTGATCATCCCCGCACTTCATCTTTACCGTCCGCTACCTCCTCTCGTACAGCCTGCCACGTGGCAGCACCCGAGCCCTTTGATCACTTCACCCTGGACTTCATCGATGCCGCTCAAGCCGCCCTCTCTCCTCAACCGATCGATCACGCCCGTGATCCCATCTAAGCCGTTCGCTGCCGCCTTGCGCATAGCTCGCCACTTGGCGCATCCATCCGCCACTGATCACTCCGCCCCCGATCTAATCACGGCCATCCCTTCGCGCCTCAACGACGGCCGTTGGATCTTCAGATCCAACGGCTGCGGGCTATCGTCTACCTCGGTCAGCCCACTCGCCCACGTTCTCCACTGCACGAAACCTTCTCCCCTTTTCCATTATCGCCGACTCCTCCGACCCACTCTTCGCTCGCTAACCACCGCACGACATTCCCCAGTCTTCCGTCTCCCTCGCGCACTTCTCCACGAACCTCGACACCCTCCCAGTCATCCCACATCTGCCCTCAAACCCACGTCGCCACGCTCCATGACCGGCAACCTCCCCCTTCAAATACACCTCCTCCTCCACTGTTCACGTCCGTCCACCTTTACGAGGAAGGGAGCCCAGCCCTCCTCCGCCTCCCCGTGATAGGGGGAGGCGGTGTGATCGAGCGATGACGACTCCAATCCCGGTGAGACCCTCCACCTTCGACGGCGGAGCTGCGGCGCCTCTTGGCGACCGCCCGAGCTGCACCAGGTGGCTGAAGGTGTTCAGCGAAGACCCGGAGCTCCATTTGAGCTCCAGCCCAAGCCTCCGCTCCACCCAATCTCCAGGTAACCTTCTCTCTTCCTCCTTTGACTTTTTCTTCTTTTTCTCTGTTTTAATTAGGCTCCTCCGGTCAACTTCGCCCTCCATCGTTCCCCCCATTAGCTCCGCCTCCGATCCCCCTACATCGCGACACCCTCCGATCACCTCTTCCCTTCTTCCAGACCCTAGTCACCCTCCGGCCATCTCCTCCGCCCTCACGGCGGAGGAGCTTCGAGCTCTCCATCTTCTCCGCCCCGATGAGCTTCCACCTCACTTCACGTCGCACGCACGCACTTTTCTCTCGCTTCGGCTATGCGCTATTAACCTTGCAGGTCTTGCTTCACTCAATGATCGGAGCTCGGCCGAAGCCGATTTCATCAACTTCGCGGTGACCATCCGAGCTCCACCGAGCGTCGCCAGTTGCCTGTGGACCTTCCCCGAGCTCCGGGCTTCCTCGACGACCACTTAGGGAGCTTCGGGGAAGACCACACCGATGGAGAAGGAGCGGCGGAGGAGAGCCTCCTTCACCGGAGCTCAGTTGCCGCCGTCAGTCGAGGATGAAGACGGAAGAGCAGTTGCCGTCGGATGATCTTCATCTGACGGCACGGATCCAGCCACGTCGCTCAAGACCCGCCTCTCCAGTGACCGTTGGATCATCTCGATCCAACGGCCACATATGCAGCCACGTGTCCTCTCCATAGCAGCACCGAGCCTCAGCCACCGAGCCTCAGGCTTGGACGCTCCCGAGCCTCCACCGAGCCTGCACCGAGCTTCGAATCGTCCGAGCCTGGCCGAAGCATCATCCGAACCTCTGCCGAGCCTGCCCTTCGTCCGAGCCTAGATAGCACGTGCATCGCACGTGCTATTCTGGGTAAATTGCAGAGATGCCCATATCTTCTCCAGAATTGCAGAATGGTCCTCTTTCACGTGCAGATCATGTGCACAGTGGGTAAATTACATCGAAACCCTCGCGGGTTTTCCAAATTGCAAAAATACCCCTGTGCACGTGGTCAAATTACAGGGAAGGTCCTGCTACTTTGTTTATTTACTTTTTGGTCCCTCCCAGGGGCCTGTATGCAATTTTATTTTCATGTTTTCTTTCATTTATGCCCTTATCTTTGAACTTGCATATCTTGAGCTACATAGCTCCAATCAAGTTGATTTCAGTTTCGTTTTGAAGCTCTTCTCGTCCTCTTCATTATGGCATGGTTAAATTTCAGATTTGATACTACGAACCGTAATGTATTATTTTATTATCGAAGTGTCTTGATCTCTTTATTTATCATGCCCACTTGCTTAATGAGGGTAGAATGCTTCTTAATGCTAACTCAGTTTAACTCGCAATTTTTTATGGCTCAAGTAACTATGATTTTGGGGCATATCATTTGCATTTCACGATCATTTAATTGCATTATAAAAATTGAAAAAAAATGCGTGTTTATTTTAATGCATTGTCTTGTCTACATGCATGGTTTGACCTATATGCTTCAACTCTACACTTAGTTAAACAAACTTAAATCCGAATAATACAAGAGAGGCTCGTGTCCCTGAGTTCGACCTTGGTATCTTGCCAAGTAAAAATAAATCTCCGATCAACTCATTTCGATTTTTGGCATATCTTTAAATGAGGTGATCTCTTTGATGACCGAAATCGGCCCGACTACGATGATGATTCCATGTGCTAAAAACACATTATTAATGGGCCGATTTTTCGGTTCGTCAATGGTGGAGACGCCCCATGACGCGGCTGGACTCCGCTCGAGGATGCAGGAGAGAGCCCTGTCACCGCTCTATCTCCCCAACACACGAAGAAAGGATGGCATAGTCAAAAAGGGGTTCAAAATTGCAATGGAAGGTCGGAAGGTCTTTTGTACAAGTGACGGTAACGATGCAAAGATCGATTGAGATCTAGAGAATCAATAATCCAAAGCCCAAGAAAATATGCCAGCGTGTAAGACCACTAGAAGAGGAGCAAAAGTCGCAAAGGAATCGACATTAAATGGTACAAGAGGCGGCCTTAAAAAATCCGAGAAGAAGAGGACAAATGCATATCTGACAGGCAACAGACCTCGATCAGAGAGTTGACCGAGGTCAACGAACGGGAGGAGCTGGTTGGTCCACGTGTACAAACTAGAAAAAATCCCTAGAGAAATAATTAGAAAATTAATAAAAAATAAGCATGAATTTAATAACTTTAGGTTATAAAATGAAAAATATTTAATATTTTCTGAATTTTTTAATTATGATTTTTATTTATTTTGTTTTATGAGATAATTAATTATAGGTTACCTTTTTAGGGCTATATATAGGTATATTCATCTACATATTTATGTATTTTATTTTTATTTTGTATTTTTGATTTTTTTAATTTATCATTTTATATATTTATAATTTATTTTTATAAACTTAAATATATTTTTATTTTATTTTTCTGATATATTATATACACTTAATTAAATAGGTGTATTATTTGTATATGTATAGTTCTATGTATTTTACCTATGTATTCGATATTCATATTTTATTTTAGTTGTTTCTTGATGTTTTTATTATTGTTTTAATATGCACATATATTATAAATAATATTTACAAACTTATAAAAATATAAAACTACAAAAATAATGAACAACAAATAAAATGAATATTTTAATTGATATAACTATACAATAGGGGTCCAAAACCTAACTTTCACACCTTAACTCCAAAAAGTATGGAACTACCAACATTAAATCGCTTATTAAAGTTATATAAAATTAAAGGTGATTTTGATGTATTTTTATTTTTTATTTGAGATGTATGGGTCTGGAAAGTTGCGATTTTGGAAACTTATTCATATCAAAACTTTTACTCTTTATATTCTTTTTGTATAAAATTAATTTTGTATTTTTATTTATTTTATTATCTGCATCTTTCATGTACAAAGTTTCTTTATTTGAGGTATAAAAAGTGGAACTAAAAATGGGTCCCAAAAATGAATAAAAATGAATAAATAAAGGACTTTTATTGTATTTTGGGTCCTTATCTCCCCCTACTTTATTCATTGCCGACCTAGTCATCAATGATGCCTAGGTCTCGTGGTTTAGGGTCATAAAATATTTTCAAATTTATTATTTTTCTTTTCTTTTCTTTATTCTATAATTTTGGCATTAAAAACAATATTTTATATACAATTTACACAACAATGCATGGATGCTAAAATGCATGAATTAAGGGTATTTACATGCATTTACTAGGGTTTTAAAGGCCAAAATGATAGAATAAAGGTGATGAAATGGAGATTCATCACCCCCCTATACTTGCCTTTGCTAGTCCCTAGCAAACACTTATGCAATAGTGCAGAAAAAGAAAAACAATACAGAAAAAGAAAAACAAAGAAAGGAAAACGAAAGAAGTTGGATTAAGTTTAATTATCAAACTTGTCTTCGCAAAATCAAAGTTTGGAGCTTAAGTTGGACCTTTGAAATTTTAGTGCGGGCAGAACCTTAATGGGAATCAGATTTGAAATCTAACGACCTTCAAGAATCCCAAAACTCTACTCAAGTCTCCTCAATAGCAAGGTCAGAATACTTCAACTCATATGCAAACCCTTACAACTAATAATCTGACTCGTACGGTGTAAGTGATAGTGGCTCTCCCCAACTGAAATGACAAAGAGAATGACTTCTCCAGCATGACAACCCAGTGTTTCACCAATCCAGCAACTCCTTCCTTGAAGAGCGGGGTATTCCCTTCTAAGTTCATGTAACAACCAGATCAAGAGGAAGGGGTGAAGAGAAGAATGGACGGTAGCCAGTGTAGCAACCTATCTCAGGATGCAAGACCAGTGTAGTCAAGTCTTCCAGCTGCAGGCTCACAATGTATGATTTTGAAGCTCAAGCTTGCTTATTGACTATAAAAATATGTACTCTCCGGTAGGCATTTTATTTTCAATCAGGCCTCTCCATTTTTTTGGAGTTTTTTTTGAATACTGTATACAACAACATTTACATAAGGAGATTTCCTCTTGAGTCAGTAGACTATCCCTCTTTTGAAGCATTATTGCAACCCATACTCTCCGGTCTTTAGATATCAACGCCACTGGACGGGTTGGGGTGCACTTCCCTCCCTAGAGGAGGACAAATATGTCCACTTGTGTGCGTCTCATACCAGCAAATCCAATCCCCTCATCACTCTAACTGAATTGAGCCAATTGAAAGGTGCATGTGTTCAAGTTAGGTCATTATCAACAAGAGTCGTGCGTGTGCTCCGAAATACTCTACTTCAGCAGTCAAGAATCCATTGAACCAAGTCTCATGATCCTCAAAGAATTAAGTCAACTAGACCTGAAGAACCTCTATTCCAACTCCTATAAGGTTCCTGTTATTAGGTAAATTTAAGGTCCAACCAAGCTCCAATCACCGTATATTACTTAGGCTTGTTCAAATATCAAACTCAATCGGAAAAATGCCCATGCTATGCAAATGCTATGAAAAATACAGAAAATATTTTTATGATGGATTTTTAAAAGGATGATGCGTATGCATTTTTTATATTTTTCAACAGTATTTTGCAGATGTTTTTGATATTTGAGTTTTTGAAAATGTTTTCGTGATTTTTGAAAACAAAATATTTTTGGATAAAAACTAGGTACAAATATTTACATAGGTTTGCTTCTTATATTTACAAGAATTAGATTTTTAAGAATTTACATGGGGTAAGTGATCAATTTTATAGATATATATATAGTTTAATAAAGAATTTTAGTGTGATGCATATATTCCTCAAACTTATTTGGAAAATGTTTTTCAAATAAATTTTTGAATACAATGGTCCAAAATAATTTTTACAAACATTTACGGACATTTAAAAATCATTTTGCAAAGGTTTTTCAAACAATATATATATATATATATATATATTTCAAATTATTTCTACAACCATTTTCAAAACCGTTTGCAAATAGTTTTTCAAACAAAAATAAAATAAATTTCACAAAAAAATCTTTTACAAAGGTTTAAAATATTGAAAAAATGTTTTCTAAATAGTTTTCAAAAGATTTTTCAAAATGATTTTCAAAGTATTTTTCAAACATTTTGCAAAAAATAATCTTGCCTAATTTATTAATCAGTAAATCAGAAAGTATTTAAGGAATAATAAACATCTTTTTATTAAGTGTTGTTAATGAATTTTAATAGTATTTTTATCCATATTATTATTAAAAATACGAAAGTACGAGTTATGGCTAAAGTATATACGGAGTATATATGACCCCCTATATTTAGCTTGAGCTATGTCCTCATAGATCAGAGAGAAAAGAGAAGACATAACTCGTACTGAGTATAGAAAAGTCTAACGAATAACTAAATGGAGAAATGAATGAACGAATAAGAAGTTGACAGTCCCCCCATACTTAGGATCAAATAATCCTAAGTATAGCAGACTATACACAAAGCAAGGAGGGTCAAGGGTGGGAATGAACTTATCATACTCAAACTGTCTCCCCCCTATACTTAGGGTAAGATATCCCTAAGTATAGATAAGAAGAGGAGAGAATGGAGAGGATCAATGAATAGAAAGAACTCAATGTGCTCATCCCCTTATACTTAGGATAAAGTACGTCCTAAGTATAGAAGAATGACAAAAAGGGGCGACATCTTTTAGGTAGAAAAAGAAAATTGAAAAGGAAAAGAAGAAAACGAGAAAACAAGAAAAGAGATGTGATGAATCAAGAAGATGGAAGAAGATAGAAGATGATGTACACATCACTGCCCCTATACTTATGGTAAAAGAAGCCCTAAGTATAGGCAACAACAAGAGTGGTGAAACGAAACAAAGACTGAACACTTAGCTCATCCACCCCCCTATACTTAAAACAAAGTACGTCCTAAGCAAGGCACACACGAGAATGGGGTGGATGAGCAAAATGGAAGATGGACAGAGAAAAGAGAGAGTGGATATACAACATAGTGGATTACAGAGATCAAGAAGGTTGAAAGCGAACCTTCTTGTAGGATCGCTGAGGAATAGATCTGACATGGTAGAGGTCGATATCAGGGTCCAAAGAGCACGGAAGTCGATCAGGATTGACCTGGTGAAGATCCTCATTGGTCCTAGAGTGAGAGGGCACAGACGGGTCAGTGGAAGTAGTGTGTCTAGGTCTGGCCTTAGGTGTCTCGCTGATATCAAAGTGAAAAGTAGCGAACTCATCATCATCGCAAGAAGTAGAGTCAAGTTCGTCATGCGAGGTCTCTCCTAAGTCAATACCAAAAGGAACAAACTCATCGATGGAAGTAGTTAAATCATGTTCATCCTCAAAAGTCTCAACTGGATCATCATCTATATCAAAAGCTCGAATTCCCGAATAAAAGCAACATGATCAAATTCGGACTTTTTAGTCTTATCTGAATCTAAGTGAAAAGGAACTCTGAAAGTAGTCAACTCATGTCTGTCCTATGTAGTCTCTGAATCTGCCCTCCGCTCTAGGGTACAATCGTGTAAATCCAGCGGATGTCATCACCACAACGCCAAATATCAGAAGAAGGAATTCCAAGGTCCATGCTTTCCGGGTCTTCCTCCACACAGAGGAATTCTCGGGTCTCAGTAGAATCCAACATACAGCAAAAATCTCTGATAGTCTCGTCAAGGTCATGGTCCTCGGGGTCAGCTAAGATTGGTGAAATCACATCTGGTACATGTCTCTGATCGGCAGTGTGTGCATTGATGATCACCTCGCTCTCGTCAACAGGACGGAAGCAAATCTCTCTTGATCCATAATCAACAATGACCCTCGCAAAGATGAGGAATGGTCATCCCAGGATGATTGGAGAGTGCTCCCCAGTGGAGGTCTCCATGGGTAATACGACAAAATCAACATTATAACGCATGCCCTGAATCGATATGACAACATTTTCAAGGATACCCTTCGGCCTCTTTATTGATCCATCAACGAACTGAATGATCATCGTGGTTCTCTAGAGAGGCCCTAAGTGAAGAGACTGTACCTACAAGAAGGGTAGGACGTCTATCGAAGCATCGCTATCCAGGAGAGTGTGATCACATGTGTGGTCAAAGACGGTGCAGCTAATGATAGGTGTAGCAATGTTTCTTTTCCTAGAGAGTGGACGGTGTGTGATGGCATGGGAAGTGGCCATGGTCAAGATATGAAGTTCAGATCTGCTCCTCTGCTTTCTTTTCCTTGGAAGAGGAGCATATAAAAGGGTCATGGCTTGCTGAAGTGGGGCTTGGATGATCTCATGAATAGTGGCCACCACTTCAGGTTCAGTCAGCAATTTTTTAAATTTTTGGATCTACTCCATACAGGCGAGGAGATCGGAATCATCATATACACTAGAAATGCCAAGAGCAGTCTATACAGTGGCATCCTCAAGGTCAAATATGGAACTAGATGTGAATGAATGTGTGAGTGAATAATCTGGCAGATGGTACCTCTCCTCATAGTCTTAATCAACCAAAGGTCTCCCGAAATATTTTTGGCTTTTTAAATTTTGCTCATTTTTTTTGTATTTTGAGCATTTGCAAGCTCTCATGATCGTCCTCAAGTGAATCCATATCCTCAAAGAACGGAGCCTCATTATGGATCGTATTTAGGACAAATATATCATTCATCCTCTAGTTCATATGCTCCATCATCTGATTCAAGGTCTCAAGTACGGAAATCATCAGAGGTGACTCCAAAATCTTAGGATCGGGTGCCTCAAATATAGGTGGTGGTAGCGAACAAAAATCACATTCCGAATCTGGATATTCTAGGAAGAGTGGATTGTCGAAATGTGAGGGTGATGGTGGTGGAAATGTTGGGTAAAAATCAAAGTCCGAATCCTGAAATAGTGGATTGGTCGGATACGTACAAAAATCGGGAGCAAAGTCCTCCTGGAAAAATGGAGGTGGACCGACTAGAGTGTACGAGGGATCCGCGAAGTCCAGATAAAAGGTGCTCCAGTCGACCATCTCGAAACAAAAGGAAAAGATTGGGAGAGCACGATGGTCAAGTCAAAGAAGTGAAGAAAAAAGGCGCAAATGCACAGAGGCGATCTAGGATACACACAAGCAAACACAAACAAATACACACAAAATAAACCCTCAATTCACCTACTCAACTCGATGAAGATCGCAAAAATGTGGTATTTTTATCTTTTCTATTTTTAGAGTTAGCTGATAAGTCGAAAAGTTGTACAATCACTTAGGTTTGGCTTAACGGGATTTGGGCACTAACCTTAGTGTGTATGCGAGAAAATAAAGCAAAGACAAAGAGGGGATTACTCGCCCCAAGACAAGATTTTTCTTTTTGGTGTCTTTTTTTTGGTCTAGTAATATTACCAGTCCTAATTTTATAGATTATCACTTTTTTTGGATTTTTAATGAGAATGCATGAGTCCTAGAAGGGAATCAACTCCTTTAAGCACCGAAGTTATTAAAATCAGAGGCAAAGTCGGAAAAGCAATGAAGGCTGATGAATGTTAAAAAGAAATGCTCAACTTACCTTCAGCGCTCTACATACAAATATGCTCAGCAGAATTCAAACATATCTATATGTAATGCAAGCCGATGAATTCGCCCTACGATGATCAACACTATTAATGTAAAGAACCAGATACTAAATATCTAGAAGAGATATCCAAATGTCTGGTCTAATAAGTGCATCGGTGTCCACCACAACAGATCCTGCAAGCACTGTACAACACTTCTCTCGGTGCTCGATCTTATATCCAAATAAGAAGCAATTTATACTTTAACTAAATCAAAATTTTGACTATAGGAACATGAAAATATTCATTAGGTGTTTAGACCTAACACTAACGACAAGCAATTCCTACATCTAAGGGCTCAAGCACAAAAAAGAAAGAAAACAAAATCGGAAATCAAAATAAAAAAATGGGAAGAAAATCGTGGAAAACCGACGAGGCCCCCAAGGAACAATCCCTCGGGCACTGGACCTCGTGAGGTGTGGTGTCTGGGAGAGTATCATGTTTAAGTTACAAATTAATTATCTCTCTCTCACTTAAAATACACAAATAAATGCTACAAATAAATGCTCACAAATTGTCTTTAAAATTCCCTCCAAGTCCTTCTTGGTGCTAGGACCAGTCGCCTCATGTAGATGGGCAGGTGCTCCAAAGAGGAGCTCCTCCCTCGATCCTCTTTCCTCGCAACAAAGACAACCTAGAGAGTGGTTAGAAAAATCAAGCAATTATATCAAATAAAAATAATAAAAGCAAAAAAATAGGCAAAGAATCATAATCAATCAAGCAATGCCAACCTATGCGTTATTGCTCCCCGACAATTATGCCATTTGAAAACACGCGTTTAACGAGGATCTAAAGTAGTCTACACAAGGCCATACCACGACATCACTAAAGCGACCGCTCATGAAAGCCAACTAATCAACAATTTACCCACAACAGATGATCATGCAATGAAAATCAGATGCATAGTTAAAATTTATTTACAACAAGGATGCGTATAGGTGCAAGTATGTATGGGTCGAACACATGGAGCAAACAGCTAGATCGGGACAATGAATCTGCATAATGATAATTGTGAACTATTTATCTATATTTTTAATGTTGGTTTTTTATTATTAATAACTTTTTGAATTTTATTTTAAGTTTAATATTTTTTATTTTGATTTTTTTTTCCGATTTAATATTTTCTTTTTATATATTATATATTTTTAATTCCTTTTCTTTTAAAAGATATATAAAGCTATTTTAGATAAATATATATATACACACACACACATACACATGATATAAGCTGGGGTAAATTATAAAAATTAACAAAAATAATTAAAATAAGAAAATAAAATATTTAGTATTTCTAATAAATATCTACTTTTTTTATTTTCTTAGGAACTTTTGCTAATTTTTATAGATTTTTAAAGTAAAAAATACACAAAATAAGGTTTAAATAAATACTCGAAAATAAATGGAGATGAAAAATAGTAAACAGTAGCAAAATGTCTCCAAATTAATTTTAATATTTAGATATAATATAGAGAAACTATGTAATAGAAAATACAATTTTGGATTTTATAAAATTTTATAAATTTTTATGAAGATTTTTAATGCTTTCCTATTTTTTGAGTTTTCTTTAATATTTTTTTAGTAATTTTTGGTTTGAAGGTTACAAATACGTAAATACACAAAATATATTTTTTGGGGGATTTTTCAAAATATTTTAGTAATTTTTATTTATTTTATAGTACAAACAGGTACATAATTGGAAGTTTTTTATTTTTAATAAATAAATAATAGGACTAAATTGCAAAACAAAAAATATGCGTATAAATACATGCAATTGGGAATCTATCGCTATTTTTTGGGATTTTTTCGAGTTTAATTGCTATTAAAAATAAAGAGACAATAAAGAGAAAATACACTACTAGCTGGGGTATTTTTGTAAATATTAGAAAGTGCTGGGGCCTGTGTACAATTTCCACATAAATATTTAACTTAATTAAAAGTTTCTGGACTACTTAGAAATACACAAAACTGTAGGCCCTTGCCTGCAAAATAGCCAAGCTCACATGCACACACATGTGAGCTTCATTAGCAAGGACCAAATCAGAAATATCAGAACGTTTGGGGGCGATTTGCAAATTATACAAAATATTTTAAAATATAAAGGAAATATTGAGTGCTAAATAATAAATTACAAAAATGACTGGGTACAAAACGCAAAATACCCAGTAAATGTGCACGATCGAACGACATTTCTTTTTTCCATGATACACGTGTCGAGAAGAGGGAGCCCGATGACGATTCAAAGGCGACGATCACAATTAGATCAGGATTGATGATTTAACAGTGCTGGGAGGGCTTAATCTGACGGTGGCTGAAGCATCTGGATGATCCAGCAATATCCAACGGCAGCGGAGGGCGAAGGACGAACAGGGAAACGACCCCAGTGAGGCGAGCTTCTCCGACTCGATCTCCTTCCTTTGGTGATTTGAAGGGCTCCAAAATTGCTAAGAAGTCTCCTAGTATGGTCCTTTAGGCCGGTGGCTTTAAAATTCTACGGCGAAGGCCGGAGGGGACGCACGAGGCTGCCGGAGCTCGGAAGCTCCATGTACTTCGGCAAACCTCCAAAATGAGCTTCAGCTGCTAACTTGACTCTAGGACCTGCAGAAAAGGATTAAGGGGTCAAGGGAAAAATGCCTCGACCACGCAGCGATGTGGAATGGAGTGGAGGATGTGATATGGGAGCTCACCGGAGCAAGCTCCGGCGAGGGGCAAACGATGGTGGATGATCGAGAAAACAACAAAAGGAAAGCGAGGGGTGGATCCAATAGCTACAACTACACTAAACATGCAAGAAAAAAGGTGGAGAACAGCCTCAACTGGTGCATGGCCAGGAGAGTGAACCTCAACGGCAGCTTCAACTGTCAGAGACAGTGGAGATGCCCCAATACACGGTTGAACTCCGCTCGAGGCTGTGGGAGAGAGCCCTATCACCGCTCTATCTCCCCAGCACATGAAGGAAGGATGGCATTGTCAAAAAGGGGTTCAAAATTTTAATGGAAGGTCGGAAGGTCTTTTGGACAAGTGATGGAAACGATGGGAAGATCGAGGGAGATCTGGAGAATCGATGATCCAAAGATCAAGAAAAGATGCCGACGCGTAAGACCAATGGACGAGGAGCAAAAGTCACGAAGGAATCGATATTAAATGGTGCAAGAGGCGACCTCAAAAAATCCGAGAAGAAGAGGCCAAACGCATATCTGACAGGCGGCAGACCTCGGTCAGAGAGTTGATCAAGGTCAACAAACGAGAGGAGATGGTTGGTCCACATGGACCAACTAGAAAATTCCCTAGAAAATTATTTTGAAAATCAGGAAAAAATAGTAAATGAATTTTTTAATTTTAGGTTATAAAATAGAAAATATTTATTTTTTTGAATTATTATATTATGATTTTTATTTTTATTTTTTTGAGGTAATTTATTACAAGTTACCTTTTAAGGGCTATATATAAGTATATTCATCTATGTATTAATGTATTTTTTTATTTTGTTTTTTTCTTATTTATTTAATTTATTATTTGATATATTTATAACTTATTTATATAGACTTAAATACATTTTTATTTTAATTTTTTTGCTATATTATATAAACTTAATTAAATAGGTGTATTATTTGTATAGGTATAGTTCTAGGTATTTTACCTATGTATTAGATATTCATATTTTATTTTAGTGGTCTCTTGATGTTTGTATTCCAGTTTTAATATGAACATATATTATAAATAATATTTACAAAATAATAAAAATATAAAATTACAAAAATAATGAATAATAAATAAAGTGAATATTTTAATTGATATAACTGTACAATAGGGGTCCAAAACCAAACTTTCACATCTTAACTCTAAAAAATATGAAACCACCTTCACTAAATAGCTTATTGAAAGTTATATACAATTAATGGAGATTTTGATATATTTTGAGTTTTTATTTAAGAGATATTGGTATGGGAAGTTGGAATTTTGGAAATTTATTCAGATCATAACTTTATTCTATATATTATTTTTTTGTAAACCCAATTTTGTATTTTTCTTTATTTTATTATCTACAACTTTCATGTACAAAGTTTCTTAATTTGAGGTATAAAAAGTGAAACTAAAAACAGGTCCCAAAAATGAATAAATAAGAAAGGATTTTATTGTATTTTGGACCCTTATCTCCCCTACTTTATTCCTTGTCTATCTAGTCATCAAGATGACTAGGTCTCAGGGTTTAGGGTCATAAAATATTTTTAATATTTTATTCGTTTTCTTTTATTTTCTTTATTCTACAATTTTGGCATTAAAATTAGTATTTTATGTACAATTTACACAACAATGCATGGATGCTAAAATGCATGAATTAAGGGTATTTACATGCATTTACTAGGGTTTTTAAGTCCAAAATAATAGAATAAAGGTGATGAAACGGAAATTAATCAGGACCTCATCGTAGTTTTCTCATGTTTTCACAACCTTCTTTTATTTTATTTCTCGTTGTTTTTAGTTTTCTGCCTTTATTTTCATTTGTTTTATGTGCATGAGCCCTTAGCCTATAGGTTACTTGTATCGGTAATTAGATCCACATAACTAATAAGAATTGCATGCTCCTATAGTCTTTTACGATTGGATTTAGTCAAATATATAAGGGCTGGTTATTTGGACTTGAGACCGCGTACCGAGAGAGGTCGCATACAACGCTAGCAGGACCCTTTGTGGTGGGCACCGAGTGGCATCTAAGATCAGTCTTTTGGTCACTTTTTCGAATTATTAATATTTAGGTCAATTTTGTCGAATGCACACAACCATGTAGATAGGTTTAAAAATTCTTTTTTGCATACCACATGAGGGGGGCTGGGAAGCAATATATGTCCTATAACTCTACATACATCATTAGATTCAATGGTGAGATGTCCATCATCGAATCGACTTGAATGGCCTTTTCGCTATCTCCATCTGATTTTGAGTACCTAGGACTTAAATGAAAATATATAAAATCGTTAGGCACTTGTATGCAAAATACTTAAAAGGTGAACAAAAAAACTAACTAAAACAAGGGGACTACTAAATAAACTTTGACCTTATTTAAAATATATAATGGACTTCATTGCCTTGGGTTCAAAAAGCCCTCATTGTTTTTAGGTACATTAGGAGGGGACCAAAACCCCTCCCATGAGCGAGGCCTGACCCCCAAAGGATTAGAGACAAAAACCCAGTCTGTAACTGCCTTATGTATTGCCTGGATTTTTGATGTAATGGTGCTTCTATCGTATGTGACTGAGTAGGGCCTTGTCAGCGATGTCATTCCAACCTTGTGTGGAACATCGACTTGGTCTGAAGTACTGAGCTTAGGTCATGCCTTCACGGTGGTGCCTGTCTCATCAATTTGCGTCCTAGTAGGTCCTTGCATGCTCACGGGTGATTTCGTTGCGAGCAAGGTTTGAAGTACTGCTTTCTTTATTGGCTTCCTCCATATATTCCTTTGGATGAGTAGGGATCTAGGAAGGGTTACATGGACCTTGAAAAGTGCAAAGTACATGTAACAAAGGTGGAGGACAAATACAAGATACTTTTCTGGCAGTACCCTCGCCCCTATAGGGTTA
The DNA here is from genome assembly GCA_037367405.1 of Ottelia alismoides. Taxonomy (NCBI): domain Eukaryota; kingdom Viridiplantae; phylum Streptophyta; class Magnoliopsida; order Alismatales; family Hydrocharitaceae; genus Ottelia; species Ottelia alismoides. The sequence goes on from JAZKJV010000149.1 coordinate 649,526, forward strand.
GCATGCTTAGGACTTGTTACAAGATATGCCTGAACTAACAACTCTACAAAATGAAAAGATAATAAATAGCTGATCCTTCATAACTTCATATGGCGTTGTGTTGGTGAACCCAACTTTGTATTGTATTTTATGGATATAGATTATGGTTTAAAGATCAAGTCTCGCACATTTGTGAAAATTATTCATATGTGTCTCATCATTAACCTCCAGCTTGTTTCGAGCCTTTCCACTATTTTGCACTCTCTTTATTCCTCGTTGATCTCTCTTGATCTACGATGTCGATACTTGGATGGTTTAGTCGGGACACTGTCGACGTCTACATCGATTCCTTGGACTCAGCATCGTCAATAATTCAAGGTGATTCCAGACTCCTCATTTTCTTCCCACCCTCCTTTATCATCTAACAAACCAGGACCACTCTTGTCCCCCTTTCACCCATTGTGAGTCGATGTCGATTACAATCTACATCTCTACTCCATTCATAACTATCTGAGATTGACCCTATTCTCATATTCATCCTGCAGCTGGAATTCAATTTCAATGGTCTGATTGGGATTCTCTCATATTGCATATAGAAGCGAAAGATAGTCCAAGATCCCAATCCAAAAATCATTTCCTCAGACTCAGACCGAGAGATGGCTTCCCAAGGGAAGGGCAAGGGGTAGCAACCGCCCCAACCAGAGCAAAATCAGATGCCCGATCAGAACCAGGTGAATGCTCAGTTGTTGACTTCCATCAATGCCTTACAACATCAGCTGACTAAGCAGGCACTAGCATAGACTGCAATTCAAGATATGCTAAACGGCATAATAAACAGACCAACAGGAGGAGGAGGAGAAATACCCCACGAGGATCTTGATGAGGAATCAGGGAATGGGAACCCAAAACCTACAGTGATGGATACATATAATCCTGGAGACAACCAGATGACAAAATGGATCTGTATCCCGTAGATCCATGCTCACTTCGAGCTCAAGCCCCATTTCCTTGCACTCTTCCCCTCATTTCACGAGAACACCAACGAGGAGCCATACATTTACCTGCAGTAGGTTTCTCGCATCTGCAGGACAACCCACCACACTAATAACCTGTTGGGTATAGTGAAGATGGTTGCATTCCCCTTCAGCTTACAAAACAAGGCCCTCTATTGGGTCAATCATTTGGGAAAGGTCTTGATGACCTTGAATGAAATCAAACATGCATTCCTTCACAAGTTCTACCCTCTCGATCGACTCAACCAGATGCGAGCAAGGATCAACAACTTCTCCCAGGCTACCCATGAGTCTATCCATGAAGTATGGGAGCGATTTATAGATCTGCATGAAAAATCCCCGACCATGATATACCAAGGACTAGTCTAGTCCAACACTTTTTCAGGGGCCTAAATGTCGAGAGCCAGAGACTAGTCGATGTTGTCTGTGGGGGATCCCACTTAAACATGGACGAAGATGTGTTATGACAGAACTTTAAAGAAATGGCTTAGGGTGAGGCTGCCCTCTCTAAATCACATGCATACCAGAGTCATCCTCAGGTCCTCCACAAACCAGTTTACATGGCAACATCCTGAGAGGCAGAGAAAGATGAAAGCTCCAACATCAGTATCATTAAGGGCCATCTTTCTGAGGTTGATATTATCGAGAAGCGATCATAGGATCTTGAAGAGCTTGTTGTGATCGAAAAAAGGACACAGAATTTAAACAAGCTAGACCAAATTACTAAGCAGTTGGAGCTGCTTGTGAGCACCATCAATTCGTGTCAGTCGGGGACCCCAGCATCAGAGCCCCTACTAAGATGAAGGATGAGCCCTCACTGCCACAACAACCTCAGCCGAGTCTGCAACAACCAACGATCTAGCACGTGTACTACGTGTAGGCGCCCGAGCAGGCTCTGCCACAGCAACAGATGGTGGTTTACCAGCTAGACTACCTTCCATCTTCTAATCCAGCATTTCCATGACCACTACTAATCCAAGAAGTCAATGATGTATGGAGTAACGATGCACAATTGACCCGTCCTGCAGGACAACACTAAGGACAGCCACCAGCCAATCAGCCTTACCACCAACCTCGGGGTGGTTGTTTTACTCAGTCCTTTTAGCCTCGACCATAGTACCAGCATAACCTGTCTCTGTCGTACCAAGGAAATCGGAGATAGCCTCAACAATACCCACAATCGTAGTTTTGTTATCCATAACTGTATCATTAGTATGCAGCTGGACAATAGCGGTACCCCCCTCCTCTGTATCAACATTATCAGCTTCCTCCTCTTCCACAACAACATCAACAATCACAGCCTCAACCTCCCAACCATCAGCCATAGCATAGTCTGCACGCTGAAACTTCTGAGGCGGTTCAAGTGAACCCCATCGTGGATTGCTTGGCCCAACTCGTGAATGGTAATGTTGTTACTCTTAGGAGCGGTACGGCACTGCCTCCATTTGCCACCAACAAAGGGAAGGATAAAGTTTTCACAAGTGAATCGTCATCTTATACATCAGCCCTGCAAGCTACAGGTTTGAGTGAGGAATAAGGAGGAGGAGTTATGCCAGCTGTCACCTACCATCATCTCCACCAACAAAAAGAACAAATATCAGAAAAAGCAAAAGATCAAAAAGATGCTCGCGGTAAAAGTGAAGCCGCGCCAACCATGGAGGAGCCAACATCAGTAGCCAATCCAGCACTAACCGACGGAGCAAAGACCATGCTTTTTGCTTGTCCACTAGCGACAACACCTTCATCTCCGGCATGTGCACCTTTTTGTGATCTGGATGTACATAATATTGTGGAAAATAATTTTATTGTAAATCAGAACATTGCTTTTGATTTCATATCTGTAAAAATTCCTTTTCCTGATGCAATAAAAAATCAAAAAGAAAAAGTGCATTATCTGATCCTTGAGTAGTGTATATTCATAGCAATTTAACTATTGAAATACCACCTATGAAAGTCATGGAATACATGCCCATTGTAATGAAAGGCTTGAAGGAGGCACTTACAAACAAGTATTAACCAAACTGTAACAATATACACCAACATGTCAAGAGGCACGTCCTCACCATGGCCACAATTGTGGCCATCAACTATCTCCTATAGAAGAAGCAAGACAAAGGAGAACCTTTGATCAGATGCGAGATTGTTGACCAAGTTATAGAGCAAATCTTGCATGACAACGGTTCTTCCATCAACCTCTTGCCCACGTCATTATTGCAAAAATTCGGGCTAGGTCCACTCAAGCAGACACACATGGTCCTTTAATTCGTTTATCGATCCATTAAGAGACACTGATGCCTTTTAGAAGACATTGTGGTAAAGGTGCAGGACATACAGTTCCTACTTAATTTTGTAGTTCTTGATATGGACTCCCCTGCACCATTACTTCAGACCCCAATTATCCATGGATGACCATTCTCGCGCACCATAGAGGTCGTAGTATACTATGGGTCTGGAAAGATCACGTTCAGCTCAAGCAATCACAGAGTTACAATAGACATGGTCAGTAACACAAAGATCCTATATGATGAAAGTCATGCAGCAACGCCGAAGCAAATCATGACTTGATTGCAGAGATCAGAGATACAAACCTCTCCTTGAAAGACAAATGGACGCTAGAAGTCCTCTCTCTTGAGGAGGATTGGGAAAGCACAGTCGACACAAGATCCGATGGCACTTGGGAGATAGAATCCAATTTTATGACTGATCTCTTTGAGTTAGACAATTCATGCTAGTCCAAATATGATGAAATCATTGCATATCTGTTTGGCACATTGTCAGTTGAATGAGAAGCCACTGAGGTAAGAAGCACTATCTCTAAGACTATGGCAGATCATCCACCTTCCAGCACAGTTTCTCAAGTAACCAAGAAGCATGCCATATCAGAACCAGAATTAAAACCACTTTCGGCAGGCCTTAAGTATTCTTTCCTTGCGGGTGCAAAGAACTTGTATGTGGTCATCATGAGTAGGAGGCTGACCTTGGATGAAGAATCTCAACTTCTCGAGGTTCTAGAAAAGAACCACAAGGTATTTGGTTGGCATGTCTCAGATCTCCGCGGAATAAATCCTGCTCTATGCTCACACCATATCAATTTGAAAGAAGAGCCAAGTCATCCCAAGAGTTTCAATGAAGACTGAACCCAAATTTGTGGGACATCATCATAAAAAAATTACAAAATGGTGTGATGCAAGCTTCATTTATCCCATCTCTAATTCAAAATGGGTGATCCCTCTACATGTTGTTCCGAAGAACAATGGGCTCATCGTGATTACAAATGATAGAGGAGAGGATATTTCTACTCGGTTATCGACATCTTGGCACGTATGTGTTGACTACCACTACCTTAATGCAACAACAAAGAAGGACCTCTTCCCCTAGCTATTTATTGATCAAGTATTGGAAAGACTAGTCAGCCATGAGTTCTTCTTCTTTCTGAATGGGTACTCCAGGTACAACCAAGTGGTAATTGGCCCAGAAGATCAAGAAAAACTACTTTTCACTTGCCCGTTCAACACCTATGCTTTCAGGAGAATGCCCTCTATTCTGTGCAAAGCACCTGCTACATTCCAGAGATGCATGCTTGTAGTTTTCATCGAGATGGTTGGTAGTTTTCTCGAGGTGTTTATGGATGACTTCTTTGTCTATTGTGATAGTTTCGATTCCTGCCTTGAGGACTTGGATAGAGTAATCTGAAATTTCATGAAGTCAATCTCATACTATCTTGGGAAAAGAGCCACTTCATGGTCACATGAGGTATTGTGCTGGGTCACATCAATTCCAAACGTGGAATGGAAGTCGACCCAGGAAAGGTGGATGTAATTGCCAGTTTAGAGGCACCTCAGACTGTCGGAAATATGAGGTCATTCGTGGGGCATGTGGGTTTCTACAAGAGTTTCGTTCATGACTTCAACCGCATTGCACGACCTCTCACTGAGTTATTATGCACAGAGATTGAGTTTAATGTTGACCAGCATGTTCTCCCTTTGTTGAATCAGTTAAAGGAGCTCATCACTCAAGCTCCGGTCCTATAACCACCTGATTATTCTCTCCCTTTTGAGATCATGATGGATGCATAAGACTTTGCAGTTGGGGTTGTTCTAGTATAGACAAGGCGCCCTATGTCATTCATTATGACAGTAAAACACTAGATGAAGCGTGGAGAAATTACACTATCACAAAGAGAGGATTGTTGGTTGTGGTATTTGCCCTAGAGAAGTTCATATCCTATCTGCTAGGATCAAAAGTCATCATTTTTACCGACCACTCTGTTATCTGTACTTACAACAGAAGAAGGATGCCAAGCCTAGACTGTTCAGATGAATCTTTCTCCTCCACGAATTCAGTTTGTATAAAAGACAAGCCTGTGATTTAGAATGTGGTAGCAGATCACCTCTCTTGAATTGAGCAGCAAGAGCCTCCACTGAGCAATGCACCTACCACAGACACCTTTCCTGACGAATCGATTCTAGCTGTTGATTCACTCCCTTGGTATGCTAGTATTGTGAACTACCTCATCTCCAGTGTAGTTCCACAAGATTGGACAAAGATTAAGAAGGATGAGTAGTTGTCCACTGTCCATTTCTACCAATGGGAAGATCCTCTCTTATCCACGGAAGGATCATACTGCATTTCGCATAGGTGTATCCCTTAGGAGGAGCATCATAGTGTCCTCGAGCATTGTTACTCGCTTGAATCTAGTGGACACCACTTTGGAGATAGAACGACAGCTAAAGTACTACACTGTGGTCACTTGTGGCCTACACTATTTAAGGATGTTGCAACATACGACAAGCGTTGCACTGATTGTTAGAGATTGAAAGGTACCCTTATAGCTAAAGATTCAGTGCCCTTGAAGTTTGTCGATGTATTCGATGCTTACATATCAATTTCATGGACCCTTCCCCAATAGTGAGGGATACGAGCACATCCTTCTTGTTGTTGATTATATGAGTCACTGGGTTGAAGCTATCCTCAATCGAGATGCAGATAACCATCTAGTTTGTCATTTTTTAAGAGAGAACATCATATCGTGGTTCGAGATTCCAAAGTTACTGATATCAGATGGGGGTAGTCACTTTATTAACATAGCGGTCAAGAAATTGATGAAGGAGTATGGCATCGAGCACTGAGTCGTGTCTCCTTATCATCCTCAGACCAATGGCATGATTGAATTATCAAACGGGGAAATCAAGATGATCTTGCAAAAGCTTGTGAAGCCGGACAGAAAGAATTGGTCCCAACTCTTGGACTCCATCCTTTGGGCGTACAAAACCACTAACAAGTCTCCCTTGGGCATGTTGTCCTACCTTCTTGTATACGGAAAACCATGCCATCTCTCCATGGAGTTAATTAATAAATCATTGTGGGCAGTCAATATTTGCAATTTGGACTTGCAAAAGGGTGGTCAGAAAAGAAAAGAGGATCTTAACAGGCTCCTGGAATTCTGAGACTATGCTTATGATAACACATTGATGTATAAGGAGAAGGTTGAATGCCGGCATGACCAACACATCACACGAAAGACCTTCAAGATTAGATAGAAAGTACGGCTATTTGACGCAAAGTTGAAGATATTCTCGGGAAAATTAAAGAGTAAATAGACAAGTCCATTCATAGTGCATGCAATACGTGATAACGGAGGTATTATGATATCAGAATTGTCTTCTGACACACAAGCAATTGTCATCAATGGTCAGCTACTGAAGCCTTACCTCGAGCATGACACTTTCTTGTCTGTTGTTGATTCTATCCAAGTGATATGCAATGAAGGAGCATCCACAACCTTAACAACATCGCAAGATTCAGATAATTTCACTGAAAAACTCTTCATTTAAGTCTTTTTATTTTCTTTTTTTTCCTTTTTTCTGTTGTATTTCCTTTTTTTGCTCTGTTTTCCTCATTCATTTCTTCTATACTTAGGATATTCTTCAACCTAAGTATAGGGGGGATGAGTGATGTAACTTGTCCATTCTTTGTCTCACCACCTGTCTCCTCTCTCGTTGATATTCCTTTCTATATTTAGGAATATCTTACCTTAAGTATAGGGGGAGACAGGACAACTCATTGAGTTGTTCATTCCCACCCTCTACCCTCCCTGCCTTATGTACAATCTATTATACTTAGGGTTATTTGATCCTAAGTATGAGAGGATGGTCGACTTCTAATTCTTTTGTTCATCATTCTTTATTTGTCGTTGCAGAATATTCTTTACTATACTTAGTATGAGTTATGTATTCCCTTCTCTCTTCGATCTTTGTGGACATAGCTCAAGTTAAGTACAAGGGGGACGTATATATTATGTATATACTTTAGGCATAACTTGTACTTTAGTATTTTTAATAAATATTTATAAATTACTATATATATGCAATTTTTTAAATCAATAAATAAAAAGATGCACATTATTCCTCATATTTGTAGATATTGATTAATAAATCAGGTAAAAATGTTTTGCAAAATGTTTGAAAAATAGTTTGAAATATATATGAAAAATATTTTGAAAACCGTTTGAAAATATTTTGTAAAATGTTTTCAACATTTGTTAAAAGTTTGGTTTGTAAAATTTTTTTTCTTATGAATAAAAAATGTCTTCAAAACCTTAAACCAAATGTTTTGGAAAATAGTTGGAAAAATATTTAAAATATATATATATATATATATATTGTGTGAAAAATCTTTGCAAAATGGTTTTCAAATGTTTGTAAATCTTTTTAAAGATTATTTGCAAAAAATATTTTGGACTATAGTTTTCAAAATTGTACATAAAACCATGTTTAAATAAGTTTAAGGAATATATAAATCCTTCAAATATTTTTTTTTACAAATTGTATATACATACATATGAAAATAACTCACATTCGATCTGTAAATACTCCAACCTCAATTTTTGTAAACAAAATGTGGCACGCCTATGTAAATATCTGTGCATACTTCCTTTATGTGTCAAAAGTCTTTTTATTTTAAAAAATCCATAAAAATTTGCAAAATCCAAAAATTCAAAAAACATTTGCAAAAATCTTCTTCAAAAATTGCATAAAATTTGAAAAGCTTTTTCAAAACTCCATAAAACTTAGAAAATGGCATCACAAAAATATTTTTCTTGCATTGTACATAGACATGATTCGAAATAATATAGACAATTCAACCGATCAAAATAAAATCCGATGATTGGAGCTTGGAATATACCTTAATACACCTAACTTCAGAGGAACCCATTGAGGACTGGAAGTGGAGATGTTTCTGGTAACCTTGACTTAATTCTTTAGGTTCCATAAGACTATGTTCATGAGTCATCTAAATGTGCTTAAATATAACACTTCATATAATCTATACGACTCTTGAGACAATGACTTGAGTGTAAACCTTGCACCTAGCACATAGCTCTACCCAGATGGAATGTTAAAAAATCATGTAGTCTAAGTCAGGTCGATGCAAGATCGCTTCGTCAAGGGTGGCTCAGGAACCATTCTTGGGGATTACCGACACCGATACTCTAAGCCACTTCTTTTGGTAACAATGATATCTAATACTAGAAATGTATTGAGACAATGCTTTGGATGAGGAATGGTCTACCGGCATAGCTTTTCCAAGACCCCAAAATAGTGGGTGGAACAAAAGATGTTATATCCACCTGGAAAAAATAAGAATGCAGAAGCTATAGAAAGTTAAAGAAAATATCCAAAGAAGCTTATACCAAAATTCCACCAAAATTTTAAGCTTCAGAAAAATCCTGCTTCTTGGTGAAGAATCAGTTACACTAACTGACTTCACAAGGGAACGAAGACTACACTACTCCATGCCCATTTCCCTTCTTGTTCTTCTGACTTCTCCCCTAATTTGATGTTAAAGAGCGGGAGTACCTGACCTTAGAAGGGAATATATGTCTTCATGAGGATGAGTTACCAGAGGAGAAGATGCCTTGATGGTTCAATGGTTTTGTCTTGGACGAGCTGAACAAACTCACACACATGTTTCTATCAATTCAAGGTAGCAATAGTATGCGACTAGGAGGACGGTTTTGACCTGGCTGTGAATTGGACTGGATGATAGGAGTATGGAATCTGAGGGTTGTTATGTCACACTTCCAACTTCAATGTGGTTCCGAATACACCAGTCATTCAAAGGACTTCCCTTAGCTCCAAACTTTGACTTTATTAAAAAAACTAGTTTAGAAGTCAACAATTATTCCACTTTCTTTCTTTTTCTTTTCATTATTACTCACATTTTGCACTCATTGCATATGTGTTTTCTAGGGACTAGCAAAGGCAAGTATATGAGGGTAATGAATCTCCATTTCATTACCTTTATTATATCGTTTTGGCCTTAAAAACCCTAGCTAATGCATTTAAATAACATTATTTTATACATGTTAACATTCATTATTTATTCCAATTATTTTATATAAAATATTGTTTTTAATACTAAAATTATAGAATTAAAAAGAGAAAAGAAAAAGAATAAAATAGCAAAGATATTTTATGATCCTAAACCCAGTGACCAAGTCAAGAATTGATTTGGTCGAAAAGTAATAAAGTTGGGGGAGAAAAGGGCCAAATACACATTAAAACCCATTCTTTTATTCATCACTAATGCATTTTTGGGACCCATTTAATTCTTTATTATTTATTCATCAAATCAATAAACTTTTTTCATAAAAGTTGTAGATAATAATACATAGAAAAATACAAAATTGAGTTTATACAAAAATAACAAACAGCGTACAAGTTGTACTCGAAACAAAATCCAAAATATCAACTTCCCAGACCCTTATCTCCTAAATAAAAACTCAAAATGTATCAAAAACACCTTTAATTTTTATAGCTTTTAATAAGCTATTTAATGAAGGAAATCCATATTTTTTGGAGTTAAGGTGTAAAACTTTGGGTTCGGACCCATATTGTATAGTATACCTGAATAAAATGTTCATTTTATTCATTTTTATTATTTTTGAAATCTTATATTTTTATAATTTGGTTAATATTAATTATAACATATGTACATATTTAGGATATAATAAAACCACAAATAAAATAATAAAATAAAATAAGTATACTAAATATATAGAGGAATTATCTATTCTTATAAATGTATATAAATAAAAGTGAAATACATTCTTTTATTCTTGTGTTCCCTTAGATTTTTATACTCTTGTAAATATTATTTATATTCTATTAAAAATATAAAGATAAAATAAAATCAAGCTAAATACTCCAAAATATGCAATATAGCTAAATACATAGATACAAATACATATTCTTATACATGTATAATATATAACCCATCTATTTAAGTGTATATAATACATCAAAAATATAAAACAAAAATATATTTTTGTCCATAAAAATAAGTTATAAATATATAGAATAAGACGACAAAATAATATAATATAAAACATAAAATTAAAATAAAATATACAAAACCTAGATGAATATACCTATAAATATACCCTTAAAATTAACTTGTAATAAATAAACCCAAAAAAATAAAAATCATATTAAAATAATACCAAATAAAAAACATTTTTTATGCCTAAAAATTAATAAAATTATTAACTATTTTCAATTAATTATTATCAAATAAAAACAACCTTTTGTCATGTAGTGTCCTATGTGGACAAATCAGGATGCCTAGACTATTGACCTTGGTCAACTGCCCTGCTTTCTCTCTGCCACTCACGAAACCTTCCCCTTCCCGATTTTCCTCCTTTTCCTAGGCTTCGATTCACTTATATCCAGGTAGATTTTCCACCAAAATCACCATTTATCATCCCTAGTCCACGCCATACTCTCTAAACCTATGTACATAGCTTCCATAATTTTTAGATCGCCCGATAACAAGGATCTTCAGCTCTGCCTATAAATAAACTTTTTCCTCCTCCAATCTATTTTTTATTGTTCTTTGAGCTTCATTGTGCGTTCGAGCATGTGTGCGTCAATCATCGATGATAGAGGTTGTTCCCCCAAGCTTGTGAGTCTCGGAGCAAGGAGGAGAGGTGATGCACGGTGGCCCTCTAGCCACTCTGCTCCATGTTGTCTCCGGTAGGTATGAGTAGTGCATTTTCATTCTTTAGGTATATTTTGCTATTGCAATTTCATTTCCGTCTTCAGTTTTATTTTTAAATCAGTAGGATTAGCAAGTTACCATCTTTCGTTCACTGTAGTCGCTAGGGCTCTGGCCTGTTCATCATCCAAATGCCATGTTCTGACTCCCATTTTCATCACATTTCCTTCTCCTTCCATTTCTCCTTTGAGTCGAACCATTTAGATACTTCGGTCTCGATCAGATCAGCCTGACTGTGTTCCTCCGTCGCCTCTCACTGGAGCACCCTCATTCCGCCTCATCTCGACTTTCATGAATAAATGCCCAGGAGCCTTCGCCTTCGTCTTGCGATGCTTCACCAACCATTTGTAGGTCCTGGAAGGGGCATTTCAGCCCATTCGAATTTCGACAATGAAGCTCCAGGTGAACCATGTTCTAGGTCCCCTCCGTTAGGACTCGAGCCCATTTGATCCATTTCCCAGTCGCAGAAGACCTAGACAATAATATATAGACTCTCAGTAGCCTAGGAGGAGATCGGTGCAAGGGGGAGGAGCAAATCAAAGTAGCTCATCACGGTGTTCTTAGCATGTTCTTCCAGTGTACACACGAGTCGTCCGATCAAGAACCATCCTTTAGATGAATCAACCGACATCGGATCGTGGCTCCCATCCACCATTCGATCTGGGGCCTGATATAATCCTAGGCGTCCAGCACCGAAGCGACATAGGTCCATCTTGATCGTTCATCGCTTAAGTGGCATGCATCCAAACGTCCGTTAGCGCACAATAAGGGGTAAATTCCACGGGTCCCTCTCTGCCTTTTCAATTATATTTTTTGTATAATAAATATTGTTTGGAGTGTAAAATATTTAGGAAAAGTTGCAATAAAGCCCTGGAGGTTTCATGTATTTGCCCATCTATCCTTGGCATCTCACCTCATGTGAGGGTACCACGTGAGGTGGGCAATTTGCATGCATACCCCTTCAGTTTTTTGTACTTATATTTAGTCCAATAATTGGTATATGTAGTGTACATGTTTGTGGATAATTTGCATAAAGGACCAAATATTTTGTCTATTTGCATGTATAACCCTCCCATGCGTATAATATATTTGTATTTCCAGTAAATTGCAATAATGACCTTGGATTTTGTATTGGTGGTTCGGAAATGAAGAAAACTTTTATTATAATTATAATTTGGTCCCTACCAATAAATGCATTATATTTTCTTGGGATTTTTTTTGAAAAATACCTCCTGTTTAATTTTTCATTTTGCAAAAATTATAGCGAATGTCTGGACTAGTGTATTTAATTATCATTATTTTAAATTTGGATTTCTAAGCGTAAAAATCAGAAAAATATTAAAATACCTTAAAATCACAAAAAATATATGTTTTCTATTATACCCTATATTAACTCCAAACGAAAAATCCCTAAAAATGGAAAAAGAAAATTCATAAAAATTAAGCATCTCCAAATTCCAACAAAAATTATTAAAAATCATCAAAAATTCGAAAAATATTTATTTTCATTTCTGAATTTTCTTTATTTTATTATCTATATATTAAAATTGATTTCAAGAATTTTGGAACTTTATTTGTTATTTTTAATATTCAATTCAATTTGGCTTATTCATTTAATCCCTGATTTGGGATATTTTTTACTATAAAAACCTATACATCTCAGCAAAAATTCCAAAAAAAATCACAAAAACATGAGAAAATTATTTAAAACCAAAATTATTTTATTCATTGTATCTTTTTTGTCTTTATTAGTATGTATAGGTATATTACCCTATATTGTATATGACCCTTATATATTCCTATATTATATACTTAATTAAATATATATATATATATTAAAAATCAAAAAATATATAAAAATATATTATTATTATTAATACTGATATATTTATAAATAAATACATAAATCTCTATGTATATGTAAATATGTGTAGCTCATATATGTACATCTTCATTTATGTGAATATATATATATATGTATTCATCTAATGTATATAGATTTTATTTAAACCTATATATCCATTATTAATTTCATTTTTTAAATATATTTATATAATAAAAAAGTAAATAAATAAATAAAATAAATCCACACAATGAACAAATACACACGTAAATAATATGCATTGATTAGAAATAATCATAGGCTACCGAACTTGCTCTCTCTGGTTCAACCTCTAAATGCTTGCATGCTACACACCTTGTGTTGTAGAGAATAGTACATTTTAACTCAACATTTTTTCTATGCATTTATTGTTTAATATTGTGGTTTAACTGTTGATTGACTTGAGTCTCTTGAGTAGTCAAAGCATCGATTGTAGTTTCGCCTTGTGAGATCATGCGATCCTCGTGGAAACCCTTGTCATCATGAAGTAAGATTATTGTCAGGCTTATCTGACACAAGGAATCTATACTTTTTTTGGTGGTCTTACCACCCTAGAATTAATTTAAAGAGGCATGAGTGTTTCATCTTTAATTGTCCTTTTAGTTTCTGATTTGAAGAGCATCATCATCTTCTCAAGATTTAATGAGTTCCTTTACCTCATTTTCATCATGATTATCAAGAAAGTCATCCTCTAAGAATCATATCTTTGGAGATGATATCTTTTAAGAATATCAAGTTCATAAAGTAGGTATTAAATATCATCCTTTATATTCATAATGAAGTAGCACTCTTAGTGCTACATTTCAGCTTACTTGCAACCATGATATGGTCATGAACCAAGAAACCCTAAATCCTCAAATGTCCAACACTAGGCTAGGTTCCAAACCATGGCTTATGAGGGTTTTAGGGTTGATATTTGCATGGAATCTTATTAAGGATATGTATTGTAGTTTCTACGACATATATACCTGGAAATTAAGAGGCAATTATTCTAAGATTCATCAGTGATCAAATAATGTCACATATGATCCAACTGTATCTCCCTACAACTCTATTGAGTTAAGGTGTATTAGGAGGAGTGAGATAGGAATGAAATCCCTTTCTTCATAAGGTATTCCTTGAATTCATCTAATAGTCTCTTTCTATATTGGTTAGATCAAATTCATTTCATCTTCCTTCTAACTTTGGTTCTCAACCAAAATTGTGAAATCTTTAAACATTTTAAAGGTTTTTAATGTGAAAGGAAGAAATCTCATATCAAAAAAGTCACTAATAAATATCAATTATCATTAATGTTTTATGATATAGCTGTTCTACATACATTAATATATAAGAGAACTTGAATACCTATGCATCTTACATCATTCCCAAAGGAGAGTGTACCAGACATTTTACTTTGAATCTATATTCATAAATATGTATGTTTTGAACCGTCCGATAATCTAAAATTCAATATCTTACTAGTCTATTAATCTTACCAGTAGACATATGTCCAAGGTGTGATGCTAGATCATTATCAAATGATCTTATCCTCATTTTCATCCTCTAAGGTTTAATTTTTCAATATTTAGAATTTTAGTGAACCGTTCATTAATTTTCTAATTTAGTAGAGTCCACTAGATGTTAAATTACAATCTGAAATATATCCATCATAAGTCTTTATGATAGGTCTATTCCAGAATGCATGTTTATTTCCAACATTTAGAAAAAAACGAATTCTAATATCAAGGTCATAGAGACATCCAACAAGACTAAGGGCTCTCCCACTGAAAATATGTACTCTATCTATCCAATGGTGATTGCTACAACAATTGCATCATCATCCGTGTGTATTACTATTAAACCTCAAGATCAAATTTTCTAGTCTTCTAAAACCTATGCAACCAATTGCAAGTGTTATTAGAAAAATGAAATACAACGATTAGACTTTGATCTTATCTAATAAGCAAATCAATTTTAATGATTATATATAGATAAATAATAAATTCATGCACTGTCTGACTCCTTCTCTAAGGATCCTAGATAGTCTAGAGAGTCATACCACCAATACATCAGCTTATTGCAATATTGGCATTCATCCAACTCTTTTGAGTCATATGTTTGGAAATTACCGAAGTATAATCAACTCTTTGACTTACCTTCTCACTTGGGTCAGACCCATGCTTCCACTGTGCTTCCTTCATCTATAAACAACCATTGCTTAAGACAAAGGATCTCTTTTGTTGCACTCAAAATATTTCAATACAAGAGTTTTTCAACATTTATGTATACTTCATTCAATTCATACAATATGAATATTATGAAGCTTCATGAATGACATGAGTATAAATGGCAGAATGATGACACTCATCATATCTACATCCATCTTAAATCAAAGACTTTGGTTCATGAAAGTACTCAAACATTTTGAGTACAACATCTCTTATCGAGCCGCCATTCTGCATAATGTTGTGAACCCTATCATTCATGAATAAATGTAGAGAGCACATATGTATGCCAAAACATCTTCTTAGGTTCTATAAAGATTTTTTATAGTTACGATCATTATCAACATGATACTTCCAAAGCACAATCGATGAGAGATCAAGACTATAGAGACATACAAACCCAAGGTTGTTGTCATATTGTATATTTAATTGTCATTCCTCATTATTATGAGGAAACTTGCACATTGCAACCACATATATGTGTCCAACTGCAAGTACAATATCTTGATCATGGATCCAATCAATGATATTTACTGGTTATTATTGAGTATATTCTGGAATGGGTTTAACGTAGGTCATCCAAATACGAAATATTTGCATAAATACATATTTTTCTTTGATTAAGGATTTTATATCAAAGTTGTCTTGCTTTGTAAACTTTGAAAGTTCATTACCTTATTCACTTTCAAAGTAAGAGACACACTTACCATTATTTCTCAAGTAAGATCTAGGATCTCTTTCTTACCTTTGTTACAACCCAATAATATGGGAAACTGCAACTTGGATCAAAAGAAGCAAGAACTCATTTCACCTTTCAAGTGGAACTTGCATTGTAAATTTGATCTTTAACACCCGGGCTCACGACCCCTAAGGTGATGCTGGCCCATTGTTAATTGCATCAACGACCATCAGGAATAAAACTTGCAATGTGTAATCCAATGTCGTACCAATAATATGAGGAACCGATATTAGGGTCACTATACATATGGCCATATATTTTAAACAAGCAAAGAGCATGATCCATCTGTGTTTGTATGCAGGAGCTGTCATTTCGGACATGCATCTCCTACATACAATAAATGGCGACATAACCCTTCACCTTGATGGGAGACCATGTATGTCGTTTATATGATCCTCCATATCCCATTCAAATTTTATCTAATCATTATGAATCATATTCATTACAATTAATTCTTCCAAGGAATAATATATCCATTCATAATGGAGTGTTCATTTTAAATGAATCTAATTAATTTAATCATATTAACTCAAATATTAATCCAATGCAACCAACAAACAAATAGATTTTGCTTGATATTACTATATATTATACACCCTCACAGGTATGTATTATTTTGTATTTTAATAATTAGAATACAACTTGACTTACTCATATTATTCTTTCCTTAAAAATAGATCTGGACAGTATGCTCGAGTTATTTTGGGAGGGAGAATATCTTTAATATGCAAGGTGCTAATTAGTAAACCAATCCAGCATACCCAGACTAGTCATCTTCACCATTCCGCTAGAGAACAACACAAATAATGCCAATGTACTTGCGGTTTTATCGATCAACTTTTATGACTGCCATTATATTATATAATAATCATTCCGAAATATTTGGCATCTTAAAATACTTTTATAATCCTAAATTTTCTAAGCATATAAAGCAACCATGTTTTGCATGTAAAAGATGTCCTACGACTATTGCAGGATAAACTAGGGTTTTCATGAAACATACATTCAATGGAGAATTATGTTTAATCTATTATCTCCATAAAATATTAAGCATTGATTAATCTTGGCAAATTCCAAATTTCCTTGATTTCCATTGAATTCAACACATTAAGTAAGAGTATTTGAAGATCCAATCATCATACGACCCATAGACACTAAATATGAAATATCTTGATCACATAGAGTCATAATCATGAGAAATAAATTCGATAGTTTGCTATTTTGATTCTCTACTTACTGCAATTTTAATTTCGTGTTTCATGATGGGAAAATAGTAAGAAAATATATTTTTCTTACAGATCTATGAATACATGCAAAAAAAAATTGTAACGCAAACTCTTCAAATCTTAATTCATACGCATTTGGTACCAATACTAGGTTACAATTTTGGAACATATTTAGACTCTATAAATACATTCTAATAATAAAAAAACATGCCCAAATAGTGTACAAATAAGAGGTTTTATCATAGCAAAAAAATAATTCGAAACTTGCATCTCATGCAAAACAACTTGTCCCGGTGCATCTGGTATGCGAAACCTTTTTCACCTAGGATTTTGGATTATATCTAGCTCGATCAAGGCTCTGATACCACTTTAAGTCTAGGGTTTAGGCCTTAGTGCATAACGAAAGCGTGTCGGTCGCATCACATACAACCTAGGGCAACTAGTCATAATAGTTGAGAGGAGCGACATAATGTAAGATTTTTAAATGGATGAACCATGTAATTAGAGAACACTTCTCAAATTATATCATAAAAGTTCACAAACTAGTTCAAAGGAATACCTCTTGAAGCATGGTTGCGGTCGTTAATCTCTAAAGTAAGAGATTCTCATGTCTCAAGTCCGATCGAATGAAGATCGCTCTTGCGGGCGCATTGATGGGACACGTGCTTCCCACAACCCATGTTGATTATCTGAGATAGGGGTATCCTGATATTATTTCATGAAATTCGACGCCTTCTTCACGAGAAAAAAACACCGAGGAAGGAGGAGAACCACGAACAGTCAATCGAGAGCACAACGTCATCGCCGATGACTACGTGCTTCTTTAGGTCAACATATGGGTGGCCACTTGTTGAAAGAGAGAGAGAGAGAGAGAGTTGGTGTGTAGAGAGAGAGAGCCTTATTGCTCTAGTGTATACATGTAAAAGAAAAGACTAGGTCTTCCATTTCTTTTATACTAGATTGGATGGTGGAGATGCATTCCTAATTCAAATCAATGGTTAAGATTTTGTTGTAAATTTTTACTACAACAATTAATTTAAATTAAAATAAAATAAATTTATTATAAATATTCATAACATATTTAGTTTTAATTAGACCAAAAATCTCCCAAATGAAATAGGACTAGAGAGCCTCCTTCCATGTAATGGGAAATGAGATAGCCCCCTTCCCCT
Organism: Ottelia alismoides; assembly: GCA_037367405.1. NCBI lineage: Eukaryota > Viridiplantae > Streptophyta > Magnoliopsida > Alismatales > Hydrocharitaceae > Ottelia > Ottelia alismoides. Next base: position 667,803 of record JAZKJV010000149.1, read on the forward strand.
TAAACATGGAGGATGGCCACCTTGATTGGAGAGAGGTCTCTCTCCAATCCTAATGTCATCTCATTACATTAAGTCTTATTTCATGGAATCTTTTATCAACAAAATATCACCAAATAATTATTACTAATTATTTTTGATAATTGCAAACAAAAAACACTAACAATTATGAATCAAATTCACTCACCCAATATGATGTACATTACATTTAAAATTAATTGTAATTTGTGAATCCAATTCACATCAACATTTAATTCGTAAATATTATTTACAATTAACTCTCTCTCTAATATATTATAAATCACATTTATAATATTTCTGATTAATGTGGAAAGTAATATCCACATTATTCATATCCCTGATTATTAAATCATTTTTAGTTATCTTGGATGACTCTTCTCATGTGCCCAAAAAATATGAATCACATTCATATTATTCAAGATAATTGAATCACATTTGTCTATCAATCCTCAGATACAATATCAATAATGAAATTATTCTTGAACTCTTTCAAGAATAATGCACTTTCTACGGATACTTGAAGATAAGGACATCGCGATTGTACGTTCCATGTACAGTGACTTGGATATTCTAATCATATATAAAACCATATAAAGGGAGACCTCGTAAAGATGTTTTATAAAATCAAAGCCGTAAATCTAATCTCTCATTGCATTTGAATTGCATTCATATCAATGTCCAACATTTGGAAGAATATTAGATTACTTTTCTATATAGAGGAGTTACTAAAATCCAAATCTGTTTCATCACTCCCTAAGAATGGAAGTGTCAAGGTTATATAATCGTTTATGATCACATCATCCTCAATTATTCATAATACCCATACATCATGAATTTTGGAAGACCTAAAAAACCCGAAGTTTTTGGAAATTTTTATAGATTGTCTTCTTCAAGATTTTATCATTAAGTTTCTCACTTGATCATGGGGAGTTTTTATTAATCACATACTCTCGAAAAGCATATATCATACTTAGGTATTGATCTTATACTTTTAAAAATCATATCTCAAACCTACAAATTCAGTCAAGCTTCTAAAGCACGACGACCATGCACAGAAGTTGATCCCAATATCTCGTCAGTGAGATCATGTCTTTCGGTTCAGTAATGAACCTGTATGATCCCTTTGATAGATCGTTTTACTCATAAACCCTTATATGCACACTAGCTCGTTGGTGTATAGACCTTAATTATATCATCAACCTATCGATCTGCCTAATGTACAAACTCAAATATATAGCAACACATCTGTCTCTGGTAAGTGTATTCATGCCTATATCATCAAATTATACAACATAGGTCTTGGTTATCTCGATCTCGTTAAGTCATCTGTTTGAACTAACATAACTATCACCTCCGAATATCTATTTCTATTCCTATGCAGAGGATATGCATCAATAGGTCGCTTAGATATCAACCTTTAGAGAAGAATTGCCATCTTCTTTTCAGTCTAGAGATTCTCTCTTAATAATCAATTGATGGTGTTGATGTGTCCTCAATCTAATTCTTTAGATATCATCCAAGCACCATCCTTTATGATTCAACATTTGAATCAACAACTGTATGAATATTAAGATTGTCATGGTACATCTCCTAAATTGTACTAAGGGATCTATTATGGAAATTAGTTATACTTCATTTCAGATATGGTAATGATTTGCAATAACATTTATTGCATAATGGCTCGTCGGGGTCTTATTGAGAAGACTTTTGCGAGGGTCTAAAATATTGTCCACATGGAGTGCGAATATAAAGTGTCGCTGAGGCGATTACTCACAAAAGTCAAGTTAAACAATAATTAACCCACACAATATATAACAAATCAATACAAGTAGTGTGAATCAAAATTTATTATACCCTACAATATATTGTATAGTGGACAAGTATAACAGGGGTCGAACACAGGTAACAATGGAGGACAGACAATCAAAATTGGTAAAGAAAGATAATAAATGATTTTGTTGCCTTTTTTGGGTATTTTAAAATTTTGTGGGTTTTTAAATTTATATTTTTAGAGATTTAATTTTTATAATTTAATATATTTTATAAATATTAAATATTATACTTTATATTTTATTTTTATAATTTTCTGATTTTTAATTTATTTTTTTAAAATATTATAAAGGAATATATATAACTATATAAACAATATAGAGTAATATAATTATAAATACTCTTAGAGATAACCAAATATTGTAAACATAAATATTTTTAGGCTTTATAAAATTTTCCACTATTTTTGTGATTTTTATTTTTTTGCTAAATTTTATAAATTTTAAAGTAAAAAATGCCCAAATAGGGATTAAACAAATAGGTCGAATTGATTTGATATTTAAAATTAGCAAACAACTCAAACTTTCTCAAAATTAATTTTAATAAATGACATATAGAATAATGACAATTATAGAACATAAATTAATATTTTTGGAATTTTTGATGATTTTTTTATATTTTCATAAACGATTTTGGAACTTTATAATTTTCACTCATTTTCTTTTTTTTTTAATTTTAGGGATTTTAGACTAAAAATAATATAACAAACAAAATATAATTTTTTCGAAATTTTCAAGTAGGTTTTATATTTTTTTAATGATTTTTAAAGTCAAACAAGGGTAAAATGTGCTCTTTTTTATTTTTATAAATTAGGAAAAATGCCTAAAATGCAAATATAAAAATGTAGCGTGAAAGTGTATGCTAATAGGCACTTAAGCCTAATTTTTCATAACTTTCTGAGCATGGATGATATTTTTAAAAATTAAAGAACAAAAAAAAATATTAAACTTGTAGGGGTATATTTTCAATTAAAAATAAGTCTCAGGTATATAATGTAAATTACCTAAAATATCACAACTGGAATTTAAAATTTTAGTAATAAAAATAAATACATAAATTTGTAGGGGCTACAATGCAAAATGGTCGCCTCATGTGGAATGGTACATAAGGCGACTTGGCACGGACCCAAATGTAAATAGCAGGAAAATATTAGGTATTCCTTGCAAATATTATAGAAAAATTTAAACAACTTAAATATTTTATAGGACTAAAAAATAAACAAAAACTATAGGGGAAGATGTCAAAATTTCCACCTAAGTCGCTCCATCATGCGGTTGAGAGAACTTCACTTGATGTGTGGTTGCGCGAGGAGGTGCGATGATGCTTCACTGATTAGGCATTGGGGTTTGATCTAGGTTGGAGATCCTATGGAGGCTGCTTTTCTTGATCGATCGACAATTGGAGATATGGGCGATTGGGTGTCGATTAGAGGCTACGGGGTCCCTTGGAAGAAAAGGGATGAATAATGGTGATGGATGCTTTGACCAGAGGTATATCTCTCCTCTAGACATAAAATGCGCTAATGAGAAGCTCTAGAGCAAGCTAGAGGTTCTCCGCTCCTGTGGTGGCCTCGGAAGGGATGTTGGGGGTCCAACGAGGTCGGTCGAGGTTGAGGAAGAAAGAGGGCTCTAGGTGCCTCGTCCTTAGTCAAAATTGACCTGCGAAGGGTCTTTAGACTTCGAGACTTGCAAGGGAATCGCACCCAACCAAAAAAATAGTTCCTAGGGGATCGTCAGGGTCGAAATGGGCTAAAGGGATGCGGTAGAGGTCCCCCAGCGATGCATGGAAAGGGAGCACCTATCTCTAGATCCATACACGATCTAGGTGAATGACATGGCACGAGGCGAAGAGCAACGGAAGGGTAAGGTTATGTCTATGACAATGGAGTAGGACGATAGCAGGGATGATCATAGATGGGTGGCGGAGCCGAAGCTTCATCGAGATCGAATTTTTTATTTTACAAAAAATAAAATATGAAATGAAATAAAAACTGCTCCAACACTACTGATGTGCTAAGCAATTGAAAGAACAAGGAAAACAAGAGCTTCACCGATCCAGGTCCAAGCTGCAGCGAGATTGTAGTGGAGGAGGCGGCAGAGCTCGAATTGACTTCGATACGATGCAAACCAGCTCATTGACCTTTCCTAGGTCTCCTATTTTTACCATGATTCTCCTAGATGCAAGAGAGCTAGGGTTTGGTGGCGAAATAAGGATCCATAATCCAAGGAAGCTCAGAGGAGATGTTTTATACAAGTCGTTTTCATTGGCAGTGGAGCTCGATACAAAGGCTCATCGTCCAAGAAATGATGTGAGTGTGTAAGATGGACAATCGATGAATAAAAGTCTAGAAGATTTCCACTCAAAATAGTGAAAGAATCTCTTGTAAAAAATAGAGGAAGATGTGGTCAAAGCTCGGTCTGAGAAGTATAGGGCTCAGGTCAGAGAGTTGACCCGAGTCAATCGGGAACGGGCCCAGATTGGGCCGTCACCCGTAAAAAGACAAGACATTTCTGAAATTCAAAAACAATTATAAATAAATTAGCAAAGGATTTACTTATTTTTTGGTTAAAACATAAAAGATATAGTCTTTTAATCTGATTTTTATTTATTTTTACGAGTTTATTTCTTACAAATTACTTTCTATAAGTGTAGATATAGGTATATTTACCTATATATTAGGTATTTTATTTTATTTTTTTAATTTTACATTTATTATTTTATATACATATTGCATAAATTTAAAACTTATTTAAATTTACACCCTATCTATTTTTTATTTATTTTCTGATGTATTTTGTACATTTAAATAAATATGGATATATATTATACATAGGTATAAGTATAGTATATTTTACCATGTATTTTTATATTGTATTTTATTTTATTGTTTTCTTTCTGATTTTATTATATTCTAAATGTGTATATATTTTGTAAATAGTATTCAAAAAATTATAAAAATATAAAATTGTAAAAAAATATAGATAATAAATAGAATAAATACTTTATTGAGGTATATAGTACAATAGGGGTCCAAAACCTAACTTCTGCATCTTAACTCCAAATTAAGTGAAACCACCTTCATTAAATAGCTTATTAAAATTTATATATAATTAAAGTGATTTTGGTGCATTTTACCTTCATAAGGAGAAGATATGGGTCTGGGAAGTTTGAGATTTGGCTTTTTATTTTGAGTATAAGAGGTACACTGTATATTGTTTTTGTGTAAAATTAATTTTGTATTTTTCTATATATTTTTATCCACAACTTTCATGTACAAAGTTTCTTTATTTAATATATAAATAATAAAGAATAAAATGGGTCCAAAATTACAATATCGGAGAATAAACATTAGGGTTTTTCTTGTGTTTTTGACCCTTACCTCCCCCTACATTCTTCCTTCTCGACCTCATCATCGTTATACCTAGGTCTAAGTTTTTAGGGTCAGAAAATACCTTTGGAATTTTATTTCTTTTTGTTTTTATTTCCTTTTCTTTATTCATTTATTTTGGCTTTAAACAATGTATTTTACATAATATTTATACAATAAATAATGAATGTTAATTTATGCAAAATAATGATATATACATGCATTTAGTTAGGGTTTAAAGGCCAAAATGAAAGAATAAAGGTGATGAAATGGCAATTCATCACCCCCCTATACTTGGCTTTGCTAGTCCCTAGCAAACACTTATGTAAGAAGTGCAGAAAATAAAAATAAATAGTAGAAAAAGAAAGAAATTGGATTGTTTTAATTCTTAAACTTGTCTTAAACAAATCAAAGTTTGGAACTCAAGTAAGACCTTTGGATTTTTAGGTGTGATCGGAACCTTATTGGGAAACAAATTTGAAGTACAATAACCTTCGAGAATCACAACACTATACTCAGGTCTTCTATATAGCTAGGTCAGAACAAGTCAACTCATATGCAATCCCTTATGACTATGAATCTATCTTGGATAATGTGTGTGATATGTAGCTCTTCTTGGTTGAAGCAGAAAAACTATGTCTTCTTCAACATGGTGACCCTAATTCCCCAATCTAGAAATTGTTTCCTTGAGAAGTAGGGCATTCCCTTCTAAGTTCAAGTACAACTGAATCAAGAAGATGAGGTGGAGAGAAGAATGGATCATAGCCGGTGTAGCTACCATATCCTAAGATGATTGACCAGTGTAGCCCAGTCATGCTGTTGTGGGCTCGCAAATATCAGACTTTAAAGCTCAAGCTTGCTTATTAGACTATACATCTATATACATACTGACGAGTCGCTAAATACGTTGTTTAATTTGGTCAAGTTGTAGCACGTGTACTTAGCGATTCGATCAGAACCGAGAGAAGATCTCCGTGAAGAGTGTCTCGGCTTAATTTATATCCCGGGCAAGTCCGGGGTCGAACTCAGGGAGGCAAAGGAACAACTTAGGTTTAATTCAAAAACTTAGATCTAGATTTCAGTGCGGTATTAATTTAGAATTTTTTTAATGCAAAAAGAAATACCAATGCAAGATGCGGTTGAATTAAAACACTAAGAAAACACACAACAAGGCCAAATTAATTTTAATGTCAAATAAGTCCAATTTAGCCAAATTATATTTTTCCTAGAATCTTAATCCAGTGATGAACACAAAACATATTTTTTTAGAATTTTAGGGGTTAAAATGCAATAACTAAAAATGCACACTTTTTATGGGTTTTTTTTGCAATTTATCACTCAAACAGAAAGCAAAAATGATGAAAAAATTACTGGAACTAAAACATGATGCAAGGAAGGTACAATATTATTTTTGGAATTTTTTGACAAGTTATGAAGTTTTTATGAATTTTTTAGTGAAAACAAAGTTGAAATGAGTAATTAATTCCTATTAAATCCACGTTATCAAATTAGTCAAAGAGAAAATTATCTCAAAAAGATATTTTCATGTGGCATACAGGAGACTTTAAATTTCGCAAAAAGGATGTACGTGGATTTAATTAAAAATCAAATACTAAATTCACTCTAGAAATTATTTCAGGCACAAGACATATCCATTTTAGATGAAATTTGGACAGTAAGTTTATCACATTTCAATGCATCATTCCTAATTTTTGTGGATTTTGTAGAGCAACCGTGTGTGAGGTATAATTTTAATGGCACAGAATGGGTAAACTATGCAAAATTTCAGTTGAACAATTTTAGTTAATTACCCATATCTCACAAAAATATAAATAAACAATCACATGATAGAGGATAAGTTGCTCAACATAATGATTTTTTTATTGAGTAAAATGATGCAACAATGATGTCCAAATTAAGAGCCAAAGACAGGGGTATCTACGCAAAAATCAGGAAACAAAACTTATGAACAAAACATGTACAGGGACCTTATTGTAAATACAGAAACTATAAATAAAATATTTACAATTTTTACAATAATAAAAAAAATAAAAAATTCACCTTCTTCCTCCTTGGTACCCGATGGGGAGATGAAACCAAAGGGGTTGGCGACGACGGCAGCTGGTCGGCGCCGATGGGAAGGCAGGCGCGGGGGCCTGCGGTGGTTGGTCGACCGCGAGGACGGGCGGCGCGGAAGCCGCGGTGGCTTTGGATGACGGAGGGCAGTGCCGGCCGCCGCGGAGTGGAGGGATGGTGGCGAGGGCAAGGTCGGCTGGGGCGGGGGCGGCACAGCCGCGCGCTGCCGCGAGGCGGAGGAGGCGGCGGTGCGTCCGCCGCTAGTGAGAGGGGCGGCGCCGACCGCTGTGGCGGTTTTAATGGGGGAGGTGGGGCGGCGGCCGTGGAGCTGCTGCTCCACCTTCCGATTTTTTTTATTTTTTTATTTTTTATTTTTTGATTTTCTACTGATGTAAAAGAAAGGATTTTTTTGTTTATAATTTTTTTTATTTTTTTTAGATTTTGTTAAGACAGGGAATGCATATGAAAAAAAAAGTGATGATGGTGATGAAGATGAACTAAACAAATGGAAGCAAGTGGATGGTAATGTGATGTGATTAAAAAATGCAAATAAACAAATGATGATAAGAAGATGAAGATAAAATTACCTAAGATGGACGGTCGCCTATGATGTGCTCTCGTGAGTACGGTCTTCGCTCAAATCGCCGGCGTGCGATGAGCTCGAGCAGCGCGCGGTTGCGGCTGCGATGTTGGCCAAAAAACCAACGGATCTCACCGGAGAAAGGGCCGTCGTCGCTCGACCGCGGTTGCGTCGCTGTCACCGATTCAACTCTGGGAACTTGGCTCTCCTCACATAAAGATGGATCAAAGGCAAAATTGAGGAGAATGACATGTATATAAAGATGATGGAATGAGAGCTTATTAAAGTGGTGGAGTTGAATGGGAGGTTGTATTATTAATGGAGTTGAATGGGAAGTTGGAAAAAATGGTGGAATAATGGAGTTGAATTGGTGGTTATTGTAGAGAATGGATATTAAATAATAAATAAATAAATAAATAAAGTTGTCTACTTTAAATACAATAAAATAAAAAGAGAAGAGAAATAGTGGAGAATTTACAATGGAAGACAAACAACATGTACACATTTTTTTACTTTTCTAATATGTATTTTTTTTATCTTTTTAGTAAGAGATATTTACAACAAAAAAATACAATAAAATACAATAATCAAAATACAACACAATCATAATTTTTTTGTATTTTTAGTAATTGTAAAAGATAAAATAAAAAATGACTAAAGAATGAATGTATACAAGATATACAATGTACATCTAGGTCCCAAAACCCAACTTTTGCAAATGAGCTCCGATTTTAATGAAACCACTTCCGTTGGATAGATAATTTTCTAACTTGAACTTTAAAAGTGAGTTTGGTGAATTTGGAGTTCATACGGAGCGGGAATTTAGCTTGGAAGTTGGACTATACGGCTTTTTCTCTTTGGGATCTAGGAGCATTTATTTTAGGTAAAATTTGTTTTGTATTTTTGTATTTTTATAAACATTTCTATAAACAAGTTAGAGAAAGAATTAGGCAAAAAGGAGTTGAAATGAAATTATTAAAAATATATGAAGTTTTGGGTTATTTACAAGTATAAAACTCCTTTATTTTTGCGGCTTTTTATTATTAATTTATTTTGTACAATCTAATATACAATAATTAGTGTATTTTATTTACAAGAGTTATTTTGTTAATTTATGGATTTTATGGATATTTATTTGGAATTTTACTCAGGGATTTTGCTAAGATCAAGATATTGCGATGATGAATCGCGGATTCATCAGGTGCATCGGTTTTTCAATTGATTCTTAAGCGTAGGAAAATGATCAAAGGCATAATGAAGCAGGATCTTCAAAAAGATATGGTCTTTAAGTAATCGTTCAGTCTCTGGAGTGACAACATTCTTTTTGGTGTTTTTCTTTCCTTTTCCAAATAGAGCATCGTGAAAAGGAACAATATCAGGAGTCAGAAAATCACAATTTTTATTCATATTAGAATCAGCTTGTACATCAAGAGTTTCAGAATTATGTACAAAACTCTCTAAAATAGGGGAAGAAATGTTTTTCTCGGGAGTATCTGCATGGTCTGGCGTGATGTCATCGTCTGATTCGCCAGTGTCCATGTCAACTGTATCTGCATCGCTCCCTTCTCTTGAGTCTGGAAGGTGGTCCTCACCATCACGCTGGTTCTCCTCCTCGACATCAGAATCTTGCGGCTCATGAATTTGCTCTTGCTCCTCTAGTGCCCTCTCCTCTACTCCAGCAGGTGCTCGTGATGATCTACCGCTCCTGAGACGAATGAAGTTAGATAAAAACTCAGGAAACGAGAACTTACCTATAGTGTCTACCTGATCTGGATGCCTCCTCTTGTTGTTCGGGTTTATCTGAGGCTGGGCTGGAAGAGTTGTCTTCAGTGCAGTCAACTCATCTGGACGACGGTTAACCTACTCCATCTCGGTTTTATGCGCAATCTAGAGCGTACTCAGCATATCCATGATCTGATTCAGTGTCTGGGCCTGTGAAGACATCTCTGGTTTGGTGTGGTGGCCCTGGCTTGCTCCTCTCTCCTGCCTTGGCGTGTATTGCTGAGAGGTGGAAGGCTGGGAAAATCTCTACGGTGTGGAGGAAGACTGTTGTGATTGTTGATAAGGATAAGTCTGTGAATAGTGAGCAGGATACTGGTGTGATTGTGGTCTCTGATATACATTCTGGTGAGACTGTTGCTGCGTGAAATTCTGGTGGCGCTGGAAATATCGACGTCAATGCCGCAGTTGACCGTACGGCTGCTGCTAATGATGCGGTATACTCGGTTGATGAATCGGAGTATACCAAATCCTGTTAATCTCAAGAGTGGCTTGCGGCTCAACCTCCATCTCTGCAGCACTAGTGATCTGGCCGAAATTGGCATGAGACTGATCCTCATGCCAATCAATCTGCGGAGTCTCTAGCTCGCTCTGCACATAGTGAATCTGACGGGTGGGTGGAGCGGGTGCTATCCTCCGTGCTAGTTGTGCGGTCGAAGAAGATTGGCTCTGCTGATACTGAAGCTGAAGCTCAGAAACGTTCTTTGAAAGATCACTCATGTGCTGAGGTAGAGATGAGAGTTTCTCCAACTCTCGCAGCGGGTGTAAGTCCTGGACTTGCTTCTGAATCACGTCCACCAACGTTAATTTCTCACTAATGAATCCCATGTTGGTGTTTGATTCAGATTCTACGATATTCACCACCTTATGGTGCTCTCGGTGATGTGGTGGTTGTGGGGCTTTCTGAAATGCCCGAGTAGAGTCAACAGCTCTCGAGTTCTCAGCCATCCCTTCGAAGATGGCCCAGACTGACTCGACGTCCTTGTTCAACTAGTTACCGCCACATGCGGCACTCACGAGCCCCTGGATATCCGGCTGGATTCCTCTGAAATAATTATGCACTAGCACCTTCATCGGTATCTCATGATGCGGGCATCTCTCCGTAAAGTTTTTGAATCTATCCCATGCCTCATGGAAAGATTCATGTGGATGTTGCGTGAAATTGGAGATCTGACTCCTCATCATGTTCGTCCTCCCTAGAGGAAAATATTTACACAGGAATGTGGACTTCAGATCGTCCTATGTAGAAATTTCCCTTCCCAGGTTTCTCAGCCAGTAAAGTGCCATATTGGCTAAGGAAAAGGGAAAGGCCTTGAGCAGTAAAACCTCCTGCGTAACTCCTGGATAGCTAGTTGTACCACATATCATCTCAAATTGCTGTAAAAAGGTAAACGACTCCTCTGCAGCATTCCCGTAGAATTTGGGAAGCAGTGATATGAAGGACGGTCTCAACTCGTATGACCCTTGATTCGGTGATAGCCGAATCTAGTGATGGAGCGTTCTTATGCCCGGGTCATACTCTTCCTGTAAAGTAGCGGGAACTACTGCAGGTGGTAAGTTGTTCCCGGCCCCTGCTCGCAGCACGTCTATTTCAGCCCGCAACTCATTCTGAGTTCTGAATTGTTCTCGAATCTGTATGTTCATCTGTTGGAGCATGTCGAGAATCCTTGTCATGATATCTGTGGAGTGTGGTCTTCCTTCATGATGCTCCTCAGCTGGTGGCCTCTCGTCTGTTGCTGGTCCTTTGTCGCGAGCCATCTGATTCAAATCGTCTGTGAAAGAAAAGCTCTCGTAAGAACTCAGCGGAAAATTGGCTGGAGATCTAGATGTATTGAGGCAAGGGTCTGCCTCAATATTCTGGCCAGGAGGCGAGGGAGTCTGGGTCTGACTCTCCTCGAGATCAGATGGGACCAGCTTGGGAAGAGAGTCATACCAAGCTTGTGAAGATGCACAATCGACGATGGATGGTCGAAAGCTCACGGAGTCTGAGCAAAAAAGTCGTCGAGATGTCATCTTCGATGTGAAGAGAATGATCGGGAGAGCACGATTTACGATTCAAAGGAGAGTGAAAAATGTGTAAAGTCGTGATAACTCACGCCCCGCAAGCAAACACAAAGCAAACCCCGCTTTCACCAACACAACTCGCTGAAGATCTTAAGAACTCGGTCATTTATCTTATCTATTTTAGGGTTGTAATTAGCAAACAAGTCTAGTCGGTTATCGCAAGCTGATGCGAGCTGATAGGTGCCCGATAGTTTCTCCGAAACACTGGCTCGAGTCTTTACAGAAAATCACTCGCACTTAGCCAGTATGGGAGTAAGTACGGACCGTTTCCGGCTACCCGTGTTACTTGAGGACGGAGCCTTGCGCAGTGTCCTCTAAACCTCCCACTCTGCTAAGTAAACTCGGACCGTTTTCGGCTACCCGAGCGTACCCACTGAGGAACAGTGATCAAGTGTATAGACTAAAAAGTATTTTGCGGGAAATACGGGGTTTTAGCTCTAACCTTATGGGTTGTCTCTCGCTCGCGCACTCTAAGAAGATGCGCGGGGATTACTCTCTCAAATCAGATGAATCGTTACGGTTTTTTAGGTCAGATATCTTTAGCAGTCCTGATTTTATTTTGGGGTTTCGTAATTTTTTTGGATTTTTTCAAACAAACGTCTACTGATTTGTTTTTACAAAAATCCTAAAATCATGCACCTAGGTTGCGAGTCCTGAAACTAGCTACGTAAGCACAATCGAATAGAATAAGAAAAACCTAAGCAAGCATCTATCGGAAAAAGGTGAGAAAACCGCGGTGGGTGCCCTGATCCCCCGAATACACGGTATCCGGTGAATCAGACCCCGAAAAAATGTGGGGGGGGGGGGAATTACACGTCGGGATTTCCTTAGTGGATTACTTCTATTATAGTTCAATACAGTTTCTCTCTCTCTTCTCTCTCTTTTACAAAATTACATTACTTAGATTCTACCCTCTGCAGCCGACTCAAAAAGGAGTCGGCCTCTGCTCTTTAAACTGACTCGGTTTCCTAAGAAACAGGCTCATCCTGCATGCCCTGCAAAAACTATTTAGCGACTAAACAAAATCGAGAGACGAGTCGGGAAAAGCCATACAAAAAACCGAAGAAAAAATACGAAAAACAAAAAAAAAGAAGAGAGAAAATAAACTCACAAAATACAAAAAAAATCAAAATACTTTAACGCCTCCCCGGCAACGGCACCATTTTGATGCGGAGGCTAAAGTCGGTTTAGGGATTTTTAGAAGAAAAAGTTATCGGTGTAGAAAAGCCGCAAAAGGATATTAGCTCCCGATCAAACAAAGATCGGTTTTATGAGAAAAACCTACACTAATTATTTTACCAGGTGAGTGTGCCTGGGTCGAACACAAGGAGGTAGAATAGGGTACTCTGATTTTTTTTAAGAGAAAGTATATTTGTGATTATTTTATTTTATCTCTTCTAAAAGCAATCAAAGAAAAGCGACAATTTTTATTGAGTTTTGATTTTTAATTTTTTTATTTGTTTTTATTCTTTTCCAATTTTTTTTATTTTTCAAAGTGATATTTTTCATACAATTTATTTATTATATAATAGGTGAGATATATGTGAAATATGATGATATTATATAGTAGGTGAAAAGTCGAGCAACGGGCTTGAACGACACATGAAAACAAACCAAAACGGAGTCGGTTTGCGACAAATTCAAACACGATAAAAACACGTCGAAAATTTGCAAAAACTACTGAAGACCTCGTGGAGGTAGTTGTGTAATTACCCTAAAAAAATTCAACAAAAATTTATGTCAAAACGAGGTCCAAAACTCCCCTACAAGCCAGGGGTATAAGTGCAAGAAAAGAAATAAAAAAATATGCAAACTGGTCCTTAACAGGGATTGTTCTAAAAGAAAAATAAAATGTTTTACATTTAGGTCCCTACGAAGGGACCTAATTGTAAATCTGGAAACCTTCTGGGTGGAGTTGAACATCAGGAAGTCTTCTGGAGTTATTATGCAATTTCTCCACCGGTTCAGAATGAAGGGATGATATTAGAAGCAGAGCTTTGATCTGGTCCATCCGATGAAGACAAGCGTCAGTAGCCTGTAGTGCCTGGAGTTCTTCAAGTGTTCTTGGGCTATTCGTTGGCTGACGACAGAGACTTCTTTTCTGAATTTTCGCGAGCAGCTGGCGTCGTCATTGGATCTCTGGCGGGGCCAGAGGGTTAGCTCCTCTAACTCTCAAGCTCGCCCGTAGTGGTTGGTAGCCGGCGATGACTCTATGCGGTGGTGGTTGCTCGAGGAAAGTGGCGGACCTTGTTGAGCTAGAGCTGAAGGAGTTTGTTACAGCTTCTTTGACGATGGATTGCGTGAAGACTTAGACCTTCCAGATGCCTTGATTTCTCTCCTGATTAAAGATGGATCTGCAAATAAGAGAAATCTATGCTCGATTTGCGATAAAATCGGCAAACAAGTTTAGTTTTTGCAAGATCAATAATGGTGTTTCCAGAATAAATGCTTTTCGGCATGAGAAATGTATGAAAAAGAAACACGTTTCGAGGTTGATTTGAAACGAAATGAGAAGTGATTTTGCTTAAGCGTCTGCGATGAATGATTAGGCGATCTAAGTACGAGATTAGTCATGTTAATCGTGGCATGAAGATCGAGATAAAATTCTATAGAGATGGAGGAATAGATCTAGGAAGAACAGAGGAGTATTACCTCAGGTAGCTGCTTGACGGGCGATCTTCACCGGAGCTGGACGTGCGATGGCGGCGATGCAAGGCAGCCAAGCGCCTTGGAACCTCCTCCGATGATCCCTCTTCCACGCTAGCTGGCCTTTGAGTGTTGTCACCACCGGAGCGAGGCGGAGCGAGGTGGAGAAGATAGGGGTTCGGCCACTGGAGTAGGGGCTTTAGGTTGTTAGGAAAGTTAGTTGGGAAATGGCAACCTTTGAGGACTTGTATAATGAGATTTCGTGATCCCCAAGTTCTATCTAAGGGTGGCCTTGGATCTTGGTAGTTAGGAGAAGGTTTTCAATGGTTTGGATCACCTGGAAGAGTTAAAAGATGCGCGGGATAAATGGTAGAAGTTGGCCGGTCAGAACAGACTGTGATACTGGCTTCTTTGAAGAAGATGAACCAGGTGTTGACACGTGTCAGCACCTGGTTGGCCAGATGTGAAATAATTATTGTAATTCGATGATAATTAGTAAATAATGTTATTTTAAATAGGTATAAATACAAGAAATGAAAATTAATTAATTATTTAATTTATGGAATAATTACTTTTTATAAATAATAGATATTATTTTAAATATAAATATTATATTAATAAATATGTATATATAAATAGGTTTTGGATTTTTAATTTAACAAATAAATAATTAAAAATTAATTTATATTTTTTATAATTATTAGAACAATAAATAAGGATTGTGTGAATTTTTAAGGATTTTAATAAATTAATTTACATATATTAATAAATTTGGGTATTAGTTATCTAGTTCATTTTTACCTATAATTTAGGGTTTTTGATTTTATTAAAATAATAAATAGGCTTCAAAATTCTGAAATAAATTAGGGTTAAACTACAAGATCATGAAAATAATTAAAAATAATAAAATTAATCAAAATATAAATAAGGTGTGCTATATAAAATAAATAGCCCAGAAACCCCGTTGTCATTTAGTCCCAACACCGAG
This sequence comes from Ottelia alismoides, assembly GCA_037367405.1. Taxonomy (NCBI): domain Eukaryota; kingdom Viridiplantae; phylum Streptophyta; class Magnoliopsida; order Alismatales; family Hydrocharitaceae; genus Ottelia; species Ottelia alismoides. The sequence continues at coordinate 683,151 of JAZKJV010000149.1, forward strand.
TTTTTGCAAAACAGACTCCGAATTCGATGAAACCACCTTTATTAATTAGATAATATTATTTTATGAACTTTAAAGGTGAGTAGAGTGAAATTGGAGTTCGTATGAAGAAGTTATGATGTTCGGAAGTTGAGGTTTTGATAATTTACAAGCTGGATTTCTTGGCATATATACAGGGTAATATTTTTAACTTATTCTTATATTTTTATATACATTTTTAGAAATAATTAGGAAAAGAGTTTTGAAAAATATGTACATATAAATTAATTAAAAATCATTGAAATTTTGTATTTATTTGATAAATAGAGGAAAGGTACATGAGGTGTGTCTTAATTTATTTTTAGGGTTTTCTTTCCTTATCTCCCCCTACTTATTGGTTTGTCGACCAATCCATGCTGACTTGGTCACGGGGGTTGGGCTATAAATATACCTTACAGTTATATTTATATTTATAAGTCATATTGTACATATTTACGTGTATCCAATCTGCCTTCTTTTCTTTTTCTTTGTTTTTTATTTATTTACATGATTTTGATGCTTAAAAGTGACATGTTAAGTATGAATGGAGTTTTTTTATGAAAGATGGGAATTAATGAATATTTACATACATTTGTTAAGGGTTTTAAGAGAAAATGCGACAAAAACGTTAATGAATCATGGATTCATCAGAGCCCGATCCAGATGCGCTTGCATACATGAGCTATCACTTCAAACATGTGTCTCCTACATAAATTCCTGTTGATGGAACCCTTCGCCTTGACGAGAGATCATGGATGTCACTTATTGATCCTTCATATCATATTTAAATTCTAATTAATCAGTATGAATCACATTCATTACGATTAATTCTTCCAATGGAAATAACAACTCTACTCATAATAGAGTGTTTTAATTTTTATTGGATTCCAATTAATGTAATCATATTAAATTAATGATCCAATTTATATTCAACAAACATTTTTAATTGTTACATGAAATATGGTATAATCTCAAATACGTATTATTTCAAATTTTAATAATTAGAAAAATACATAGTGATCTTTCCTGCATTATACCATCCCTACCCATGACGGGAGTGGGACAGACCGCCACGGTGCAACTTGCTACCCGAACGCTCCCCGACTAGACACCATATCCACCTCGGGAAAGGATATAGCTAAATTTATCATTGTGTACTTGAGATGATAATCGGTTCTTCAACCGAAGTTATACCATATATAATAATAATCAAAACATTTTTTATTAACAATATAAGGAAATTTGCTAAAAAAATTCCCAATCCTATTCAAGCAACTATGTTTGTTGGAAAGTAGATTGAGTAACCAATTTGTAATCTAGATCATATCTAACCAATTATTGGTTAAGATAGTGTCATTTAAGGAAATAACTATCATCAAATATTTCACAAATATTTATCCATAATTATTCCAGGAAATTGAACCATTTAATTTCACTAATTGATTAAATGACAATAACAAAGTTCTTGATTAGGAAAGTAATTTCCAGCAGTGACCCCCACTTACTAAAATTGACAAATCTCAAACAATTTAAATCCAAATTATACAAAATAAGTTTTCAAAGTTTGATACTTAGATTTACAACAGAACCTAAGTGATTTTCACGCATTTTAAGGCGTTTTAAATCAGTAATGAACTCCTTAATTACGTCAAGATTCCAGTCTCCGAAACAGTAGATACATGTTCACTAATTTGATCATAACTTGGGCAAACAGATTCAAAATCATGCAAAATCAGATCCTAAAGTTTCCTTATTTAATGGGAAACATAATCTAAGTGATAATTTCATGTTTAAAGAACTTTATTAGAACTGAAAATATAAACTAAACAGAGATGCGAAAATAAAATGCGGTAAAACTTTCGCAAACCCTAACGAACCCAAGTCTTCCTTTCTTTATGGATCGCATCCGAAACCTCAAACCTGTATCTGATACCACTTTAAGGATATGTAGAGATCCTTAAGTGCATCATGGAAGCATGAGGATTGTATCGTATGCGATCGGGAGCGACTAGTCGCACCGGTTGCTATAGGCAACAGAGTTTAAAAATTTTTTCATGCTATAAAACCACGTGATCCAAGAACACTTCTCGTACTGTTTCATCTAAATCACAAACAATTATTAGGGTTACCTTTTGAATCTTAGTTGCGATTAAGTCTCTAAATGAAGAGACTTCATGTCTCAAGTCTGATCCGACAGAGGAGACGCTTGCGAGCATGCTGATGAAACACGTGCTCCTCGTAATCCATGTCGATGATCCAAGTGGCAGATCTCCTGATCTCGACACACACGATACGGCTTCTTCTTCATGAATGAGGTGCACCAAAGGAGAGGGAGACCATGAGAAAAAGATCCGACAGCATAACGACGACACCGCAGTGACAGAGACTCACTCTAGGGCTTCCATAGTGGACGACCATAAGAGAGAGAGAGGGCGTGTAGAGAAAGAGAGAGAGCCTTATGTTTTTGTTCACAACTTGGGTGTTGTGTTGTAACCTTGAAGAGCAAGGGGTGCCTCTCCTTTTATAATATTTTGGGATCCATGGATCTCATTCCGTGGATAACACAAATCCAATGTCTCACATTGATTTGTGTTTCTTTTAATGGCCATGATTTTGTTGTAAATTTACAACAACAATTAACTTAATAAAATCAAATATATATTGATTTATATTAAATCAATCTTCATTGGAGAAATAAGGAGGCAAGCCTCCTTCCATAAGAACAAAGGGCGGCGGCCACACATTCCATAAGAAGGGGGTGGCCATCCACACTCTTCATATGGTAATGTGGCCTCCTTCCAATTACATGAGAATCCATATCTCATGTGTATCTTCGATATTTTGCAACACCTTCTTTTATTGCAAATTTATTTCACAAAAATATATATAATTTATTTTTTGAACATTGCAATCATGCCATTGGAAATTTTTGAATCACATTCACAACCCAAAACAAAATGTGAATTGCATTTTCAATTAATTGTCCAATGTGAATCCAATTCGCATCAATATTTAATTAAAAAATGTAAATTACAAATAGCTCTCTCTTATATATTATAAATCACATTTATATCAATGATTAATTTGGATAGTGCTATCTACATTATTCATATCCATGATAATTAAATCACATTTAATCATCTTGGATCTCTATTCTTATATGCCCAAATAATATGAATCACATTCACATTATTCATATCTTTGATAATTAAATCACATTTAATTATCTTAGATAATTCTCTTTATAATATGAATCAAATTAATATTATTCATGCAATTAAAACTCATTGAATTATCAATTTCCTCAATGCTCGGATACATATATCAACACTGAAATTATCCTGAACACTTTCAAGGATATTGCGCTTTCTCCACGAATACTTTGAGATAAGGATAGGGCAATTGTATTGTTCCATGTATAGTGACTTGGATATTGATATCACATCTCATATCCAGATCTTGCGGACCTCCCATAGATGCTTGATTAAATCAAGATCGTAGATCCAATCTTCTCATTGCATCCGAATCAGATTCAAATCACTGTCAAACACTTGGACAAATATTAGATCACTTATCTACTGAGAGGAGTCACTAAAATTCAGACCCATTTCATCACTCCCTAGGAATGGAAGCGTCATGATTATACAATTGTTTTTGATCACATCACACTCAGGTATTCCTAATACCTGTACATCCTTCATATTAAAAGACCCAGAATAAACCCGAAGTATAAGATCAATTTTACACTGTATACTTCAGAGTTTTACATTAAGTTTATCATTCGATCATTGGGAGTCAGTATCGATCATATTATTTCCAAAAGCATATATCATACGCAAGTGTTGATCATATAATTTTCCAAAAGCATATATCTAACCTATAAATTCAGTCAAGCTTCCAAAGCGACATGACCATGTACGGAATTTGATTCTTCCCAATATCGCATGAGTGAGCTCATGTCTTCCGGTTCGGTAAATGAACCTGTATGATGTCTTTGACAGATCGTATTACTCATATGCCCTTATATGCACACCAGCGCACCGATGTATAGACCTTGATTAGGTCAACAACCTATTGGTCTGCCAAATGTACATACTCAGGAATATAGTAACACATATGTCTCCGGTCAGAGGATGTGTGCCTATATTGTGACAACATACAACATAGGATTTTGGTTATCTCGACCTCGATAAGTAAACTCTTTGACCTAACTTATTCAACACATCCGAATCTCTATTCCCATGTAGAGGACTTGCATCAAGAGGTCGGTCATATATCATCCTAAATGAGAAAGGATTTCCATCTCCTACTCAGGCCGGAGATTATCTCTTAACAATCATTTGACGGTGCTTCATGAGTCCTCAATCTAACTCTTTAGATGTTCATCCAAGCACTAGCATCAATGATTTAATAATTGAATCAACAACTGTATGGTCATCAATATGGCCATGGTACATAACCCTAATTGTACTAAGGGACCTATTATGCAAATTAGTTATTCTTCATTTCAGATCAGGGAATGATATTTGCAATAACAATTATTGCATAATGGCTCACCGTGGGCTCACATGTCCAATACCTCCAATACTTAGGATCAACTAATCCTACATATAACAGACTATATACAAAGCATGGCTGATTGAGGGTTAGAACATACGAAAGCATTGGCTCGTCCTGTCGCCCCTTATACTTAGGGTAAAGATGCCCTAAGTATAGATAGAAAGACAAGTTGGGAGACATGTGAGGGATCAAAGAATGAACATCCAAGTCAGTCAATTCCCCATACATAGGAAGAAACATATCCGTGGCATAGCAGTGATGATAGGGATAACTGAGTAAACATAAGAATAGAAAAAGAAATGATATTTTTTTAGACTTTATATATATTATCCATCAGCATCACTGAGCTCTTATTAATATATCTCCTGGATGGAATCAATAATGGACATGAAAGTATCATGCTCAAGTTATGGTATAAACGGCTATCCATTGACTACAAAAGATTATGAATCAGATAACAAGCCTGATATTACAACTACCATTGTTATGCAAATTTTTCACAATGAAAGGTCCTCGCCACTTGTTTTTATCATGTCTGGAAGCAAATGAATATAAGCATCAAATAAAAACACTTTTTTATTTGGCTTAAGAGATTTTCTTCCGATGTATTTATCGTGCCATCACTTGACTTTTTCTTTGTACATGAGGTTGTTGTCATATGCAGATTTTCTGAATTCCAACAAACGATTCAAGTCATGTTTTATGCCCTTTATGACTTTCTCTCTGTCTAGATTGCATACACTGAATGCCCATGATTATTTATGAATGAGTTCCATGGGCAAATGACTAGGCTTGCCATACACTAGGCATTAGGGAGACGTGCCTAAAGGAGACTTATAAAATATACGTTAGGCGCGAAGAACTGATTTAAGCAACTGTAACAAGTTCTTTCTATCAAGATATACAGGTTTCTACATAATTGTCTTGATCTCATTGTTTGAACTTTGTGCTAAGCCATTAGTCCGCGAGTGGTATGGAGAGGAGACACAATGTTCAATGTTGTACTCTTTTATCAGCTTCTTGACCTCTTTGTTTTTGAAATGGCTTCCCCCATATGATATTAGCATTTTCGAAATCTCAAACTGCGTAATGATGTTATCTTTGAGAAACTAACATATAGTGCGATTGTTTGTAGCTCGTGTAGGGATAGCCTCCACCCATTTACTGACGTAATCGATAGCGGGCAAGATGTGCTCAAAACCCTAACTGTTCGGAAATGGGATAATGAAATCGATACCCCATACATCAAAGACATCTGAGATCTGAATATCCTTAAATGGTTGGTATCTAGGGACTAATGAAGATGCCTGTCTTCGAACAGTCGGTACATACTTTAACACTTTCTGTAGCATCTCTAAAAAGATTCAGCCACTAGAGGTTACATTGAAGCACTTTAGTTAATTTCCGCTTTCCAGAATGGTGTCCACTAGATTCTAACTTGTGACAATGGTTCAAGACACTTGTATACTCTGCCCCAGGAATGCATCTTCGCCAAAGATAATATGTGCCTTCACGAAAAAGGTATGGGTCCTCCCGTTGGTAAAGATTTATGTAGGACATGAACTTGTCTACATTCAGCTTCAACCAATCTCGTAGGACTTCCTTGGAGATAAGGTAGTTTATTATATTTTTATACCAAGAGGGCGTGGTGACTGAAAATATGGCTTCACCTGGGAAGGTTTTAGTGATGGGCATAATATCTTGACCAAGAGTCACTGATTCAGTTATTCTGGAAAGATGATTTGCCATGACATTTTTAACTTCAGGTTTATTTTATATATCTAAATCAAACATCTAGAGTAGAAGGATCCAACGAAGTAACTGTGACTTTGCATCCTTGTTACTTTGTAAGTACTTTATGGTAGAATGGTCAGTGTATACGACTACTTTGGATCCAAGCAAATGAGACCTGAATTTTTCTAGCGCAAAAACTACTACTAGCAGTTCTTTTTTTGTAATGGTGTAATTCCTCTAGTCTTCATCCAGAGTTATGTTAGCGTAGTGAATTTCAAATGATTATCCATCTCGTCATTGTCCCAACATAGCTCCCATGACATAATCAGACACGCCCATCATGATATCGAATTGAAGGAACAAATCAGGTTGTTGTAAGATAGGAGCATGGTGATTATTTCTTTCAACACTATCAAGGCATGGAGCACTCTGTCATCGATAATAAATTTGTGTCCTTGCCTAGAAGCTCTATCAACGGTCAGGCAATCTTATTGAAATCTTTGATAAACCTTCGATAAAAACCGACATTCCCAAAAAATGATCGGATTTGTTTCAAATAAGTAGGTGGCTCTAGTTTCGATATTACTTCCACCTTAGTTGGGTCGACTTCCATGTCGCCCTTGGAGATGACATGACCCAACACAATCCCCTCATTCACCATGAAGTGACTCTTCTCTCAAGAGAGAATGTGATTATCCTCACAACATTGTTGAACTACTCGGTCTAAATATCTCAAGCAATGATCAAAGTTATCTCTGTAGACTGAAAAATCATCCATGAATACCTTGAGAAAACTTCCCACCATGTCAGCAAATATAGCCAACATATATCTCTGAAATGTAGTGGGGACGTTACATAGTCTGAACAACATGCATTTGAAAGCGTATGTCCCAAATGGACAGATATTGTTGCTTTCTCTTGGTCTTTTAGGGCTATTGCAAGTTGATTGTATCTAGAATTCCCATCCAAGAAAAAGAAATATTCCTTTGCAGCAAGTCTTTCGACTATTTGATCAATGAAGAGCAAAGGGAACTAGTCTTTCTTGGTCGTTAGGTTCAAACGTCTATAATCCACATATATGCACCAAGAAGTGGGTATTCTTGTCAGAATCACATTTCCTTTTTCATTTGTTACAATAGTGATCCCTGATTTCTTTGGAACCACATGCAACGGACTTACCCATTTTGAGTATGAGATGGGATAGATAAAGATGGCATCACATTGCTTCATGATTTCTTTCATCACAGCCTCCTAGAGGTTTGGGTTGAACCGATGCTAAAACTCACAGGAAGGCCCTGTAGTCATCTTCCAAATAGATGTGATGCGAGTACAATGAAGGGTTTATCCCCTGGAGATCTGAAATTTTCCAGTCGATTGCCTTGTGATTTCTTTCTAAAACCTTAAGCAAACGAGATTCTTGGTCCGTGGTTCATTGAGATTCGATGATGGCCGGGAACATGTTTTCCTTGCATGTAAAGAAGGCACACTTCATCGATGAAGGTAACTGTTTCAGCTTTGAAGGGGTCTGAGTTGACTCTGTCATGACTTCGACAACTATAGTCAGTGTAAGCTCTATCGACATTGTGTTGTCCACTTGGATTATTTCTAACTCCAAAGACAAGACATCTAAAAGATCTGTAGGGAATTCATCTTGCTCTGATAGGGATGGATTTATTTCAATCGGTTCACTTAGCTTAGATAGCCCATCATCAAACACCTCATCTTCAAGGACATGGGCAAATTCGATGGTGCTTTCCAGTGTCTCCTCCTTGGAGAGGAATTCTTGGGTTTCAATATTATCCAAAAATAATGATGTGTCTCTGATTTCTACTAAGAAGTCACAATCTTCTATTTCCTTCTAAATCTGCTCACTCTCATCTAACATGAACTCTGCGAGCTTTGTCGCTTGGATTGTTTTAATCAGGACCTTATTATTATCAGAGCGAAAGTTTATCTTTCCAATGCCATAGTAAACCACTTCTTCAGCTGTTCGAAGGAATAACCATCCCAATATGATTGGGGAATGAAGAATGGAGTGCCAAAGTGTCCATATCATGGGCTATAAAGTCCAGAGGGACATGCATCCCTTGAATTGTACCTATGACATCGTCCAAAATGCGCCTTGGCCGCTTCACTGATATGTTCACAAATTGCATAATCATTCTTATATATTTAAGTGACCCTAACCCAAACAATTTGAGCAGTGATGTATGCATCATATTAATGGATGATCTGTTGTCAAGGAGTGTCCTTTCAAACTTTTTGTTCAACATCTCTCATCTGATGAGAGACGCTCTCGTATCCTTCGTCTTGCTCTAGAGGTTACTGATAACATTAACAATTGCCATAGTTAGAATATGTATTTCTGATCATTGAGGTCTATTTTTGTGCGTTGAGGCTTTATGGTACATGCCTCCTTTAATCATTTCTTCATTAGCATCATGTACTCCATGGCTTTGAGAAACAAAATTTTCAGTATAATATTTTATAATAATTCCACAATGATGTGATCAAACAAGGATGTTTTTAATTTTTTATGATTTTCAATTTCAAAGCAACATGAAATGGAATGCAAATAATGTCAGAACCTCTCTTTTGCAAAAAAAAGTATTCTTATGTATGGACAGATGATTGAGCATCGTACAATCATCTAATATAAAAGGCAAAAAAATGCAGAAAATTCAACAGTGTCGGCTTGCACTGGATCAACTGCTGGCATTGGCTTCTTCTTGGTTGCATCGGCATGGCTTGATTTTTATTTTTTATTCACATTTTGTCTTTTTGAAGATGGTGTTTGTGCTTCTCCTACTTTCTCAAAGGATCCAAACTTCAACTCCAGCTCAGCTGATGGTAATGAAGACTCACCCACAGAAGCTTAACCTTTCCTCTTAGTTGTAGTAGTAGGATGTAGTGTTTTACCACTCTTGAGATTAACAACATTAGATAATATAAAAGAATTTATACCCGACTCAGGTGGCGGTATTGCACTATGGTCTACCTACTCCTTTCTCCGGAAGTTGTAGGAATTTGCCTCAACCTATGCAAGAATGATTATCTTTGCAGTAGTAAGGTCGTCATTCTTCTAGCTTATCTACTTCATGTTCTTTATTAGCTGAGTCAAGCAGTCCAAGGCAGGGTTCACCAATGTGACCTCTTAAGATTTGGCAATAGGTGAGAGCCGAGGCTGGTGATACTATGATTGATACTGGAAGTACTGAGATTGATGAGGAGGGAATTGTTGTTAATAACGAGGTGAAGAGAAGTGGTTCCGATATTGAGCAATCGCAGCCAACAATGCTGAAAGTATAAGTGGCGATATGTCAGCTAAAGGTACTGGTACTATGGTCTCCAGTTGTTGCCTTATTGTGCAGATTGGTGGCATTGTTGGTGCAGGAGGTTCCATCCACTCTTTTGAGAATGAAAGGCTGGATAGTTGTGCTCGAACCCTGAGGTTGTCCTCTAAAATGGGTCGGAGCTTGTTCATTGCCCCACGATGGCATTCACCTCTTGGATCTATGGAGATGATGGATATAAAGGCTCATGATAAGCTTGAAGGTTTGGATGGTACACTACTATCTATTGTTGTGGTGTTGATGCTCCCTGGTCAGGTGTCTGCATGTAGTACACATGCTGAACTGACTAGGAAACTCTTGATTCTACTGATGGGATGGCTCATTTGGCTCTGCAGAATGCTCGATAGGTTCCTTAATAGACTTACAAGCATGGATGGTGCTTACGAAAAGCTCTAGCTGCTTTGAAATCTATTCGAGCTTGTCAAGTGACTTGGTTATCTTTTAATCACTTATAATTTATCAAGGTTTTATGATCATTTCTCATTGAGAGATGGTTCCCGATGATGCTGAGATTGGAAATCATGTCTCTCTCTTCTTCATGGTATGATGTCACATAAACATGCTTGTGCATGATGGACTGGATTTTTTGAAACACATAGGATGAAGATAAGGTCGCTAAGCCATTAGACATCTCCTCGAAGATCTGCCATACAACATCTTTGTCCTTGTTAAAATGTGATCCTCCACATATAACATCTACGAGCCATTGACTTTCCTAGTTCAAGACCCTAAAGAAGTTCTGGACCAGGTTGTTATTTGGCAGTTCATGATGAGGGCACTTATCCATAAGATCTTTAAATCTTTTCCATCCCTTGTGAAACGATTTGTGGGACATTTGGGAGAAGTTGGAGATCAATGCTCACATTTGATTCAGATGACCTAATGGGTAGTATTTAAGTAGGATGGCAGACTTGAGGTCCTCCTACGTAACCACCATCCCAAGGTGATTGATCCAGTACAATGCATTATCTTGAAGGCTAAAAGGGTGGGTGGTCATCTTTACTACCTCCAAAAGAATGTTGGGGTAGTGCATTGTGCCACAAATACGATTAAATTGCTGCAGGTGAATTTAGGGAACCTCATTGTTATTGCCATGGAAGATTGGCAAGAGCGGGATCAAGGATGGTTTCAACTCGAAGTGTGCGTGGATCATAGGTATCTGAATCCAGACAGTAACACAACCAGTACAAGGGTTGTATGTCTCCTTCAGATTCGGTATAGGCTGCCCAACTCTCTCCTCTCCTCCATGGGTTCCAGTAGGCCGATCATCATTGTTTGCACTGCGATGTTCTTCTTCCTCTCCATATCGGCTTTCTCTGCCCCTCCTCATCTCTATAAACATCTCTATAAAGGCAACTTCGGCAAGAGCAAGGTACGTTAAATGGTGTTGAATGGCTTAGTTTGATTCTAGCAACTGAGTGAGTCTCATTTTGGCCCATTGTCTCATCTGAAGTTTGTCCATTATCTCATCATTGGGGAGCAATCTCAATATCTAATTATAACTCGGGCTCTTGATCGGGTAAAGAATCTGCATTGGGAAATAAAACTTGATCAATCCTTAGATAAGAATGAGAAAGTTTGGGATGAGAGTCTGTCTTGAACAATGGATTTATTGGTGAATGAAAAGTGGTGAAAGGGGGGAGATCAGGATAAAATTCATCTCGATCCTCGAAGTGAGTGAAGATCAAGGAGTCCAGAGAGAAGTACATAAAGTTCGAACTAAAATCTTGGAAATATCCCCTGCATTATTGAAGATGTCGATATCTGGGAATCGATATAGGTGTTCACAAGATCCAAATAAAGCCATCTTGGATGTGACAACCTAGGAGTTAAAAAGAAGTGGATGATTGAGTATATGAAGTAAATGATGAATTTCAAGAGAGAGTGACAAAAGAAGGCTCAAAATGAGCAAGGCAAAACGAATAAGTGAGAACAAAAGTGTGAGATGAAATGTGCAAAGGTGCATTGTTTATGATCTTGACTTGTTTAAAACAAATCAATCGAACCACAAAAGTAGGGACAATTCACCAACTCAACACAATGAGCCATAAGAGTTCTAAAATTATCGTTTCAATTTTATTGGTTGTATCAGGAAATCTTGTCAATCACTCCTTAGGCGGCTAACCATATATGCGAGTGAGTACTACTGGAAAAGTATCCCGTACTTTCCACTTCCTTTGTAACCAGTAACATGTAATTTTTAAAAATCCTTGTTATTAAATCTGGACCACTACTCAGTCAAAGAAGTAGAGGAGGATGTCGATAGGCAAAACAGATACTTTCAATCAAGTCTGTAAGTAAACAAGGACCTACTCAGACACGAGAAAATGAGACAGATACTCCCATGACGGAATGGCATATGCTCGATTTTTTAGTCTAATTTCACAATAAGACTAAGCCTTACTTACGATAGAAGCGCCAATACTTTGTAAATCCAGGTGATAGACAAGGCAGTACCCAGGTTGGGATTTGGGCTCTATTTCTTAAGGATTGCGCCTCACTCTGTCTCGAGGGTTCCTGAATAAAATGATGGTGTCGTGAACCCAAAACAATGAAATTTAATAACTCGGTTTTAATTAGGTCAAGGTTTCCTTAGCAATCCCTTTTTTAAATTTTTATGTTTTCACTTATTTTGAGTATGTTCATGAAAAGGCCTGATGATTTGATCAATTCTTTGATTCTCCTATATGGTCAAAATTAGAGGGAGGAGATAGAAAAGCATTACAAGTCAGAAATCAAATGATTCAATGCTCAGTTAGAAGACTTACAATGCTTCCCAACTCTCTCCATACGGGATGCAAGACATAAATTTTAAAGCCAATATATATGCAATGCAATGAGGAAATCACCTTAGAACATGAGATTATATTAACATGAATAACATTTTCAATTTTGCTAGATCAAAGCAAAAATCTATAGGGACAGAAATGATATTAGGGCTTTGGAACTCATTTCATCGAAAATCCAATGATCTAAGGGCTCATTCCACAAGACGTAAACAAAAATGAGATGAAAAGCGCAAAGCATGGAAAATAAATAGAAAAAAGGGGAAAATATGTAGGAATAAAGGTAGAATGCGATGAAAATGCAGAAAAATGATCAAGTCCCCTAAGTGAACAATCACTTTGTGAAATGGAATTCTGAATATTTCAAGTATCTATGTGTTCGGGTCATGTATTATTATAAATTAATGAATAAACTACTCTGTCGCAAAAATTAAACTAATTTTATGTTAAGATGATTATGCTTGGCTTCTTTTATCCTTCGCTACTCTCTCCTACAAGTGTTCAAAGAACAACTAGTCTCGGTGGCTCTCAAGTACATCAAATCTCCAAGGAAATCCTCTCTCGATAAGAGAGCCCTTGCAGCAAATTCAAAGAATAAGATGGTCAGAATATTCTCAGATAAAAATAGAATAAAGAGAGAAATATATAGTGAAGTGAATAATGGCAAAATTAAACTAAGTGTCTAATCTATGCTATGATGCTCTTTGGCAACGATGCCATTTGAAATGCACCATGGTTATGGGGCAGAACATCTGGTCTCAGAGGGTTGTTGGTGTCCGACAACTGGGATCTTACAATCATTGTATCGGCACCTTTCAGCAATCAACTAACATTGATAATTTCAACAATTAACCCACAATAATAATAAGCAATAAATGTTGGTGAGCTAACATTTAATATACTCTACAAGGATGTATATATATGACAAGTAGTAGAGGTCGAACCACAAAGCTCACGAGGTAGAGCAAAAAAATGAATAAACTACTTAGGGAATTTTTGTATTTTGAAATTTTAATACTTTTACGGGCTTTAATTTAGTTGTATTTTTTATGTTTTAAATTTTGCAAAAAAATAATTTTAATTTAAAGTTAAAATATAAGATAATATATATAGAAGCACTATATAGAAAAGGAATTAAGAGATGTTATTGTATTTTTAAATATAACAAATAAACTCCAAATTTTAGAAATAAAAGTTTTGGGGTTTTATAATTTTTTTTCTATTTTTCATTTTTGGAAAAATTTTAAGAATTTTTATGGATTTCTTAAATAAGGAAATTCATAAAATAAATAAAATAGTAAATATAGGAACTTGAAATTGACTTAGAAAATATCTATCAAATCATATGGAGCCTAATTTCAATTTTCCTTTATAGCACAAAGAAAATTCAGAACTTTAAAATATTTTTTTTTGATTTTTCTAAAAATTTTCAAAATTTTTATATGTTTCTGAGTTTTTTGAATTTTAGGAGTTATCTTTAATATTTAGCAAAAATACTTGGTCAAAAAAGAAAAGATACGAAAATAAACATAGAGGAAATTTTTTTACAAATTTTCAAAATATTTTGTCATTTTTATGGATTTTAAAATGCTAAATAGTGTAAAATGTAAATGTTTTTAAATTTTTTAAATAGGAAAATAATTTTATTTGCATTACAAAAAATATTTGTGATGTAATAAAGTTCCACAGAGTTAAGATAATTTTCCTATAATTTTTAGATGTAAAATGCTAATTTAAATATTTAAACTACAACTAGAAAATTAAATCTGCAATACAAGGACCTAGTTGCAATTTCCATAAAATATCAAAGCAATTATTAAAACTTTAAAGAAGTCCAGGAGAATACATGGAATATTTCAATATTTAAATACAATATACGCACTAGCATGGGTACAAATGTAAATATTGAGAACAACATGACTAAGCATGCAAATTCTCCAAGACTACTTCAACATAAACTAAAAGTTCTTGGACCAAAATGAAATACACAACACTCAAAGGGGGTCAACGTAAAATTTTTGCACCCTCATACAGACATGCATGTGTAGTGACATGGAATGGACTAAAATGCAAATATATGAAAGCTTGAGGTCCTTAGTGTAAATATTACATAAATATTACAATGCAGTGGAATATTATTAGACTAAAAAATAAATACAAAAAATGGAGGGGAAAGGTTGCAAAATACCCCTCATCGTGCGCGGGCGGACGGTTGGTTGATTCACTTATCCATGTGGACGGCCCAGATGCTTGCAAACTGGTTCACCGATGGACGCCTATGATTAGATCTTGGAGTTGTATTAGCAGATAAGCGATCGGGATTCAACGAACATGATAACAATTGGAGCATGATCTTGGATTGAACAGTCCCTGCTCTTCACGGAGAACAGTGAAAAACTGAGTACCCGACCTCCTTTCCACCATTAGATCTTACAACTCTGTCGGTGGATGCAGTCGGAGATGGCTTAATGGCTCCCTGGAGGTCGTTCGGGGCTATTGATGCCTTCAGATTAGACCATATCTTGTCATGTTGTGATTTAAAGCTTGAAGAAGACCTAGACTGCCTGGATCCTAAGTCAGACTTGATTCCCCTTGTATGCTCTCCTACTAAGTTGAGACCTGCATCGACAAGATCAGGGCTCGAAGACGATTGTCCTCAACCCTTAGATGATACAAAATAAAGGAGAATGGAATGGGGGTGAGGAGCTTTTGGCTATGGTGGAAGATGAAGCTCAAGGACCCAATCTACGAAAGATCAGGGAGACCTAGGTGATCAAAATGATGGAGAAGCATAGGATAAGAAGTGGATATGAACGACAGGGAGAAATGATGAGTTTTGACAGAGGACAGAGGCATGGAGTTCAAGAGCTCCATGTGTATTGATTTTTGGAATTTTTGGATTTGAGCAGAAATTAAAAGAAACTAAACATGCAACTATGTTAAGAATCAAAATGCAAAGGAAATGAACTGAAGAATAGGGCCTCACCTTCTCGAGAACAGGGAGACGGAACCTGGAGTTGGAGTTGCTTGGTGGGGTTGAATCGCTTCTGGCCGACCACCTCCTCGTTGTGGAATGGCAGATAACACTTTCCTGTCATGAAGGTGACCTCCTAGCTTCAATCCATGGGGATAAATGTGTGGATATGAAGGATTAAAATTTCAAAATGGGTAGAGGAGATACTTTATACTAAGTTTCCTGAGATAGGATCTTCGCCTAGGCATTTTTGTGGAATCGAGGGTTGACTGGTATTGACTCTTGATTCACGTGAAAGATCAGAGGTAGGTGAAGTGTTCACAAGAATAAATTGACGGCGGAAGAAATATGTATGAATCATAAAAATGTGGTGAAGATGGGGAAAAACATGGAATGAATCGGTCCAAGTAGGCAGGTGACCTAGGTCAACCAGAGCTCTCCCAAATTGGTCCATGTCAGACACTACAACACAAACAGTAATAAAAATAGAAAGAAAAGGAAAATAAAATAGGCAATTATTTTATTAAATTTTTATCAAATATGAAAGTTGTTTCTTATTTTATGTACTAATTGTTTGTTATTTTTATGTATCTTTATCGACCTATTTATTAGATGTTAAGTTTTACAAGTATAGTTATAAGTATACATATCGATGTTTTGTGTATTTATATTTTTTTGTAATTTATATTTTAATATTATATAAACATAATTTATATATTTATAACATATTTAAATACGTATTTACATATTCATATTTTATTTTTCTAAGTTTATTTATATACTTAAATAAATATGGGTTGTAATATATGTATAATATACCTATATAACTTATGACATTATTGATTATAACGAATTTTTTATGGTTTTATTTTATGTTTACATTTTTTATTTTTCAAATAATATTTAAAAGTATTGAAAATATAATTAAGCTAAAATCATAAAGAATGAATAAATTGATTAAAATATACAAGTATAAGGCACAAAGGGACCTAAAAATCCAACTTTTGTATCTTAACTGTTTTTTTATGAAACCACTTTCATTAGATATATAATTCAATGGTGAGTTTGTCAATTTTGAATTCATATGGAGAAAATATTGATATATGAAGTTCTGATTACAGCTTTTTCATATGTGTGTGCTAGTCACACTGTAATAATTTTAACTTGCAATTATTTTTATATTTTTCTAAGTTTATTTTATGTACATGTTTTGTGTAGAAAATAACCTTTTTAGCTGCGTGAGAATGTGTATAAATTAGTGTGAACTTTGGTATATATGTAATGTAGTGGGCACCTAGGTTTTCTAAGTGGTTGTGATATTTTGTCGGTATTTATTTGCCCTTATTTCCCCCTACTTTAGTCCTTGTCGACCTAGTCAATGTTGACTTAGTATCTGAGTTTAGGATCAGACAGTATTTACAATACTTTTTTTTTAATTTTCTTTTCTTTTCTTTACTCATTTATTTGATATTTAAATACAATGATTTAAACCCATTATAGTCAATAGTCAATGTGTTAATTTGTGCAAGTTAGATATATTGATATGTATTTGGCTAGGGTTTTAAAGATAAAATAAAGGTACTCAAATGGATATTCATCAACATGAGAGAATGTCTCACTGTCTATGCCTTCTCTCTATGTGTAGCCCTTAGTTATGAGCGTGCCTTGAAGGTCTCTACCTTCCCATTAGGTCCCCACTTTCTCTTGAATATCCATTAACACCCATAGTGTTTTACCACTTTAGGTGGATCCTCTATGATCCATACACCATTATTGTACATGGAGTCTATTTCAGACTTCATTTCTAGCATCCATCTATCCATGTCATGATCCGCTAGTGCTTCAAGGTGGATCACTGTCAGTCTCACCTGACACATGGCATATGTACCTTTCAGGTGGTTCAACCACCTTCGAACTCCTTCGAAGAGGTACGGGTATTTCTGATTAATTTGTGATTCATCAATATAAAAAAGGATAATTAAGCTCAGTTCCCCAAAATTCCTTAGCATTTAGTCATCTAAATTGCATGATTATCAATCATGCATGTGAATGATATTCACATTTTATCATTCATCATTACATCAAATAAGGAGCCAAGAATACAGTGTGCAATTGACCGATGAAAAAACTAACTTTAATAATCTTTATTTATTTTATTTTAACTCCAAATCACATGAAACCAATCCATTGTGTACAAATTATTGGCCTTTATCCATAGAAAATCCAAAAAAATACCTTGTCAAATTGACCAATAAAACCCAAACCCTAGTTTGAGACTAAAAGCCAAAAAATGTTAAAACCTCTCTCATACAAGCTCCTATGAACCCCTACTAATTTTTGATTTACTATAAATTCAATTACCTTTAAAACAAGACCAAATACAAAAGAATTGGAATTCATATGTGAAATTTGGGTTTTGGGCCCCTATTGTATATTGTACATATGTCCTCTTTATTTTATTTATGTTATCTTTTTATTTTTTTAATTATCAAAAATCTAAAAAATATTATTAAGTTGAAAATATTTAATCTATATTTTCCTTGATTTTATTTCGATTTTTATTTTATTTTAAAATAATAAAAAAATGCAAAATACAAAAACGTGGTATTTTAAACACATAGAATAACACTAAAAACACCACATTATATAGATGACTTATTTTGGTTTTAATCCCTTCACAAATTGTAGATCTTGTCAAGATAAATAACAATCAAGAAGAGCACTTTTTGATTTGACATTGATTTTTATTTCTATTTATTATCTAATTTTTCTGGGCACAACACGTGGCCGCTCCTAGAGCCGCCACATGTCCTCGCCTCCTCCCTCACTTACTCCCTCTTCTTCTAGCCGTTGGATGAAGTGTTCCTCATCCAACAGCCGGGGTTTCCCCCTTTTCACTGCCTACCACGTGTATTTATAAAGTCCATTCGATCTCGACTGATCGAATGACCGTCCTTCTTCGCCCATCTTGGGCTAGCTGCGTCGGCTCCGAGATCTCCGCTGAGCTGCAATCTCCTCCGATCTTGCACCTCCTTCAATTCTCAGTTTATGTCGCAGATCCCTGATCTCCATCGCAACCTCCGTGAATCCTAGCCGTCCTTCCCATATAGACCTTGCCTCCACCCCATCACACAATTATCCACCATCACAACCGAAACATTAGGAGCCCTCCACCCCACTCCAACAATTACAGTGTCGTGCGCAGGCATTTGTCGTTGATAGCTCGTCCTATCCCTTGTGGTGAGATCCGAGGTGCCTCTGCCTTGTCATAGTTGGCTCCTGCCGCTGCTTTGCTCCGGCACTTGATCGTCGAGCTTTTCCCAGGTAAACCACCTCGTCCTTATTCTTTTCCCCCTCTCTGCTCACTCTTCACTTCTTCTCTCTCTAACCTTCTTCAGTGACTTCCTAAACCCATCTCAGAACGATGACACACAGCCATCATCTCCACCTCCTCGCCTTATTTTCTATCTTCTGTGACCTTCCCTCTCCTATCTTGTAAAGATCGGAGCCGTGCTTATTCTCCCCACATTTGTACGAAGCTTCCTCCCTTGCCCCAACCCTCCTCCATTTCTCAACTGAGTTGCAACTCGAGCGTCGTCCCCTTTTTAGGTTACATGTATCATAAGATTTGCGCCGCCTTCGTCAATCATCATTGACATCTCTGTACGCCCAAGAAAGTGCTCATTCCAATTCCAAGTGAAACTTCCCGCCGGACTCCTCCGCCTGCAATTCTTAAACTGTCGGCACACTGACGAATCCGGAAATGCTGCTTTTAAAAAGTTGTTTTTATCGTGTTGTGAGTTGTAGGTGGCAATCGGAAACGGTCAAGAAAATACCACAATTAAGTTATTCAATTTTTAATCTCGTGGTTTTATGTTTATTTTACTTGGGCAAGTCCCAAGGTCGATCACAAGGAGGCAAAGGAACAACCTAGAATTAAGTCTATCAAAATTCGTGTTCGGTTTTCGAAGCGGTCTTTTTTTTGGAATTTTTCAATGAATTAGGGGGTGCACATGCAAATTTGGCCTTATTTTAGGGACTAAAATATAAATTACGTTCAAATGATGTCCGAAAAATACGAAACTTGGCCACAATGTAAACTATAATGAAATGGATGTACTGTAATTTTTTTGGAATTTTTGGATGCAATATGAATGTTTTATGGATTTTTACATGCAAACAAAATGATTTTCAATATTTAATTTTAATAAATATCAAACCTACTTATTTTCAAGGATCACAATTATCTGAGACCTATCACTAGGTAACGGATCTCAGAAAAATCCTAAACCTCAAAAATGTGGGGTTTAATGTCTATTAAAATTTAAATACTAAAATGTGCAAAATGATTTTTACAGGACAAAATATGCATGAAAATGCAAATCATTTTGGGCACAATGTTAAGAATAATTAACTCTACAATGTAGGATTTTTCGGGAATTTTTAGAGCAACGATTAACCAATTATGAATTTCAGAGCAATAATTAGGTAAAATATGCAATTTTCCACAAAATAAGTATTTATTAATTAACCGTAAATCACAAAATTACCCACAAGATGTTAAAGTGTAGAGAGTCAATTAGCAAACATCATGTTATTTTTAGATTAAGAAAATAATGTAAAGAAGAGGTCCAAAATCACAGGGGAACACAGGGGTCCAGATGCAAATATAATAAATAAAAGAAATAAAGAAAACTGCAGTGGGAGGACTTGTTTGCAATTACCAATAACCAGAGGGGGGTTTCTGCAAATTTTCCAGAGGGGCACGTGCGTGGCACGTGCCCTCTGGGGGCGGGGGCTGGAGTGCGAATAAAGGCTAACCCAGTGGCTTGTGCGCAAATAACCCCGCGGTCACGTGCGGGGCACGTGACCCAGGGGCTGATGTCAGGTGACGTCCCCCGCCCCACGTGCGACGCACGTGGCGGGGTCTCGGCCCTGGAGGCCGGGGGCGAGTGCGGCGGAGGGAACCGGGACGGGCGGAGGAGTGGCTGGGGAAGTTCCCTCCGAGCGCACGTGCCTCGCACGTGCGCGGAGGGCC
The DNA here is from genome assembly GCA_037367405.1 of Ottelia alismoides. NCBI lineage: Eukaryota > Viridiplantae > Streptophyta > Magnoliopsida > Alismatales > Hydrocharitaceae > Ottelia > Ottelia alismoides. The sequence goes on from JAZKJV010000149.1 coordinate 703,611, forward strand.
TCGGGCTTCGAGCCCGGCGGCGAGGCATGGCTGCCCAGGCGGAGGAGCGCGAGAGGGGGCGACCGGTGTGGACGAAGCGGAGGAGCCTCTGGAGGTTGTCGAAGACGGCGGGGACGGTGGTTGTCGTTGATCGGAGAGGGAGCTTGTCGATGAAGATGGAGTCGGTGGAGGCGCATGGAGGCGGAGTCGGTGAAGCGTCGTTGGGCTCGACGAACGGAGTCGGAGCAGGAGCAGCTGGCGCGGTGCTGCGGCGAGCCCCTTGGTGGCTCGGATCTCGTCGAGGAGGGTGGTGCTCGGGCTGTCACCACCGAGCCCCCCCCTTCACTGTGCAGTCGACGGATGGCGTTGAAGGAGGCGGCGGAGTTTGTTAAATAGGAGAGGGGGTTGTGTCGGATGAGGAAGGAGATCGGCGAGATCGGGAAGAGGATCGGGGTTGGCGATACGAGGATCGGCGATGGGGATGCGACGCGAGATTTGGGGGATCGGCGGCGCGAGATTTGGCCGCGAGATGCGCGGCGAGAAACGCGGGGCGGCGGATCTCGATTTGGGAAAGGGGGAGCCGGAGGAAGAAGACGAGCAGGGGCCGTCCGATCGGGCTTGATCGGACGGTCCCTGATGAACCACGTGGCGCAAAAGGGAGACGAGGCGGAGGCACGTGCCTCGCACGTGCGGTTTTTAATTTAATTTAATTTTTTTTAAATAAAACGAATATAAATAAACCCAAAAATGGGTGACACGTGGCGGCACCAGGTGCTGCCACGTGTTAGCACCACAAAATTCGAAAATAAAACATTTTGTAAAATCGATAAAAAATAGTAAACGGCCTCGGATCGAAAAGGTTTCTTCACGAAAGTTGCTCGTCTCGATGCGATCTACAACTTTCATGAAGACATCAAAGCTAAAATCGATCAAATGTAAAAAGTGAATTTTTGGGGTATCCTATGTACATAGAATACCTTGATTTTTGGGTTTTATAATTTTTTTGTCATTTTTAAACAAGATAAAAATCCGGAAAAATATGGAAAAATCAAAGATAAATAAAAGACACTTAATTCTAATTTTTTTTTGGATTTTTATTGATTTAAGAAAACATAAATAAAACACAAGGTCAAAACCGCGAAAATGTACAATGTACAAAAGAGGCCCAAAACCCAACTTTCACATACGAGCTCCGATTCACTTGAACATGGTCTTGTTTTGAAGGTAATTGAATGCACATTAGTTCAAAAGTGAGTAGGATTAAATCGGACACTGGATGGAGAAGATATGTGGCTTTTAGTCCGAAAATCCTGAAATTAGGGTTTGGGTTTTTGGTCAAATTATTTGGGTTAGTTATTTTTTTGTATTTTTTCTTTATTCTTGTTAGTGATATGTACACAGTGGAAGTGGTTTTGAGTTATTCGGAGTTAGCATGAATGTGTTAAAAATCTGGGAAGTTAGGCTTATTTACAGGTCATTTTGGCTTGGATTTTTGGCTTCTTATTTTGTGCAGATTTTTGTGCTAAAATGCAATTCTTATGAAATCATGCATGAATGCTAATTATGCAAAATAGATGCCAGAATGCTGTTGATTTTTGGGGATTTGAGCTTAATAAATGAGATTTAGAGTGATGAATACGAGATTCATCATCCCCCTATACTTAAACCATGCTCGTCCCTGAGCATCAAAAGAAATGCCATGAGGTGAAATGAGATTGGGTTCCAAACCAAGACCATGAGCTGAAGGTGAAAGTGAACCTAAACTCAATCTTTGGATTATTTGTGTGTCGGAACTTCTGTGAGACTTAGAATTTTAAAATCAACAGCCCTCAAGTTCTACACATCATTGCTACAGTTTCGGCTCAGAAGTCATCTTAGATCAATCATCTTCCCAAAGTATACTCTTTGAACATTGAATAACCGACTCTTGTGTGTGAAATATTTTAGCTCTTCCCACCCAGAATGCCGGACTACTGCACAAGCCTCCTCTCCAATAACTCGTCCTCGGGGAGTCAGGTATTTCCTTCTAAGGTCTGTCGCGTTGTGTTCACAATCGAATTGGGGGGAGAAGATAGAAGAATGAGAAAAGAACTGGAGGGTGGCCAGTGTAGTCACCTCTCCTTGTGAAGATGGCCAGTGTAGCCGAGTCTCCACCAAGATCTGCAGGTTTCTGGAAGCTTGGACCTTTTTGGTCAGATTTTATTTGGTAGTTGCTTCTTTGTATTTGGAATTTTTGGTGGTTCTGCTTGGATCTTGTTGTGCCCCTACGGATATAGAATCTTTTGTTTCCGTACATTTTTTGGGGTCTTAGAAAAAATTGTGCCCAGTCGTCCATCCCTTTTCCGAAGCTTTATTTCAACCCGTACTCTGGTCTTTAGATTTCCACGCTACCAGAAAAGAAACTCACACAGTCTTCCAACATCCCGTCTGAGTTGAGCTAAGTGCATAGTGCGAGAGTACAAATTAATTCCTTATTCCAGAGTTGTACCCAGAATGAAGAGACCAGGTTAGACACTAAGAGTCAAACGCTGTACATTGTCATGTGGGACTCAAAGAATTAAGTCAAAGACCTGAAGACTCTAAAATCCTATTTCTCGGTGAAGTTCCTCTAAGGATTAGGTGGATTAAGGTTAAGTCCAGACCACTCTCGATTTCGGCTCATAACTCGGTTCAGAACCCAAAGACTTTTCACAGATGCAAATGCATGTGATGTTGGATGGAGTGCAGGTGCGTGAAATGCAGACACATTTTTTTATTTGTGATTTTTTTATGCAAAGGATTTTTGTTGTTTGTTTGTTTTGTTTTTTTTTGTTTTTTTTAATGCAAAAAATGAATAAGAAGCCAAAAATTTTGGGCAAAGTTAGTGGCAAAAAGTTTTTTTTAGAAGAATTACCCACCCCGTAAATACATATAGACTTATGCGCAAGTACGAGGTATGGCTAAAATATATACAAAGTATATATACAGACCCCCCTATACTTAGCGAGTGCTGTGTCCTCAAAGCACAAGAAGCGTAAAGAAGACATAGCTCGGGCTAAGCGTAAGAGAGTGAAAAAAGAACAAGATTTACAAATCGCTCCCCTATACTTAGACTGTGAATAGTCTAAGTATAGAAGAAGAGCGGAAAAGAAAAGAAAAAGAAATGAAGCGGTCAGGGTATGTGAATGAGGAGAGTATATACAGGTGGGCATCGGTTCCCCCTATACTTAGGCTCTGGTCAGCCTAAGTATAGAAGAAGGGTGGAAGTGAGTTGATCTGGAGGAGTGTGATGGGAGAAATGGAATACACAGATGGCATCAGTCCCCCCTATACTTAGGCCTTGGCATAAGTAGAGGAAGAAGCTGTACAAGGAGACTGATGTGGTCGGGAGGGAGGGTGGGTTGCCGATGATTAAGGCGGTTTACGGCTGATCTTCTTGTGAGCCTGTGGTGGGAGATCGTAATGATGAGTCGGAGGTGAGGCATAAGATTCCCAACTATTATCAGTGTCATCCTCAGAAATATCATGATGGATAGTAGATGAAATATTTGAGTCAGATGAAAAGTAACCATCATCAGAGTTATCCTCAGAGGAATAGTATTTGAAAGTGGACACACTCCCGATGTTCATGTCTTTTTGTTTCTTCAATTGTTTCCTCAAGCTTCGTTCCTTTTTAAGATCAATCGATTTGTCCTCAGATGAATATTCAGATGCTCCGGTCTCAGTCAGCTCATAAGAAATAATTCCAGTGTACTTGTGGAAGGTAGGAGCATCAGCTTTGGATGAGTAATAATTAGGAACGGGAGTTGTCCAACGAGAATCGAATTTAGGATCCTTGCGAAGATATGGCTTTAGAGATGCCGAACAGACTTCACTCATGTAGACTACCTTTTCCGGACCTGATGAGGGATCATCAACCGATTCCTCTTCCGAAAGATCAAAGGTGACTTTCTTTTTCTTGTTTCGTGAAGATGTCGGTTCACTTGAGTACCCAGATGAATAGCCATTAAAATTCTTCTCCTTGGTCGGTGTTCGGGCTACGTGTTTGTTCTTTGTTTCCTGAATGTTGGTGCACTCTTGATTTGGGAGGATTTGGTCAAGATAATCAGAGTAGGTTGCTCCAGGGTGCGACCATGCAAATGTCTCAGGATCGTAGTAGAAGGATTTGTCTATTTTGAAATCTGTGGGAATTGAGATATCGGGGAGAGTCTCTAAACCAATAGTCTTATTAACAAACGCAATCTCAGGTGTAGCAGCAGGGTAGGGCTCTTCTACCGTTTCATGGTTTCGATTGTTGGGGACTTTGTGGGTTACCTCAGAAAATCGTGCTTCCTCAAAGACTGTATCAGATCGTAGTGATTCCAATGCTGTAAAATTTATTTCCCGAGTCTCACAATCGATACTCGCCTTGGCCAATGCCAAGAATGGTTTTCCGAGAAGGATTGGAGACTGGGTGAATTCTCCTTGATGCTCAATATCAATGATCGTGAATTCTACCTTGAGCGGAGCACCTTGGAATTTCATGATGACAGAAATGGTTCCTCTCGGCCTTTTTATTGATCGGTCGGCTAATTGTACAATCTCTCGTATCTTCCGAATTGGCCCGAGTTTGAGTTCTTGAAATACAGAGGTCGGGAGGATATTGATCGGTGAATCGTCATCAATACGAGTATGTGTAAAAATTGTGTCTTTGATTTCGCAGTCAAATCTGGGCAACCACTTCACTATGCGGCTCTTGGTTTTTCTCCTCAACACCAAGGAGGAGGCCATTGACAAGATATGTCTTTCAGTTTTTGTTCTTATCCTTTCTGACTTTTTGACGATTAATCTGTCCATTAGAAATTTCTTAAGGTCAGGGAAGTGTTCAATGGCCTTTATAATGGGAAGTTCAAAAATCAAGTATTTTTCCAGTGCTTCCCGTAAAACAGGATCCAAATTCCTCAGATCTTCTTCAGATTCAATTTTTATAAATTTTTCTGAATTTTCGATTTTTTTGTAGTTTTCAAAATTTTCAAATTTTTTTGTATTTTCTGTGTGTTGTGGCGATGTGGTGTCTTCCTTAGATGAGAAGGGGCCTTGATATTCAGAGTTTGGGTCAGAGGCATAGTCATTCCTAGGGAAATAATGAGCAGAAGTTTTGATATTAGAGTCATCCCTAGGTCTTTGAATATCCTCAAAATTTTTATCATGGGATTCAATCATTTCCTCATTTAGTTTTACACCCGATCCACCATAGAATGAGATTACTCGGTCGGCAAATTTTTGAAATTTGTCGTCCATCAATTCAAATCTTGTTTTTATCCTCGAGACATTATCCTCACAATTTTGCTCATGATCAATCATGGGAGCACTTGGATCCTTTTCAATGATTCCGTCTTCCATTTTTCTGTACGTGCGAAGAGGAAAATTTCTTGGAATATCCATTACACGATCTTTTCTTGAAAATTTCTCCTCCAAAATTACGGAAGGAGGTTGCTCATATGATCCAAGCATTTGTATTTGATCTGAGTAGAGTTCAATCCTTTGATCATTATTAGTCAGATCTTGATATTGTGGAGTCAGCATACAAGGTTTATATGTGTCTAGGAGTTCAGTCCAGTCCTCTGTATGAGTATCATGTCTGACAAGGGGTCTGTCATGGTCAATCCAACGATGATGATCATTAAGCGCATGTCTTTCCATCTGGGTTTGGGTTCTCTGCCAGTCATGGGAGTTAAAGAGATTTTGATCTTGAAATGTTTCATTAGCGAGAGAGTGAGAATAAGACGGTTCAGTCCAAGATGGTGTGGTTGGATGATTTGAGAAAGGATTTAATGAGGTCGAAGTCATCTGCGGTTGAAAGCTTCCCGCAAATGTTGGAGGTTTAAACGAAGAGGAAGTAGTGGATTTGGGCCAAACCGACATAGATTTGTTTTCGTAGTGGTGTTCGGTCATTTTTGAAGGAGTTGAGAGAAATGATGGGTTAGATTTTGGAAAAATTTCCATGATGAGATTAAAATCAAGAGATGAGAGAGATGATTGTATGGGACAGAAAATTTTATCAACTGTGCGGCTATTGATCTTTGATATCGGTTCACGCACACCAATATAAACACAAATCAAACCCCGGGTTCACTAACTCACACAATGAAGCCGTAAGATTTCGGCTATTATCTTTTCAATTTTAGTTGGTGATAATTCAATCTTGGCAAAAATTTAGCGAGCTGAGATTTTGAATTTGGGCTCTACCCTTAAGTGTCGTCTCTCGCTCACTCAGAAAAATAAAATCATCCAAGGTCGGGGTTGCTCTCCCGCAAAAATTCTTGATTTTATGGGTTATTTGAGATCAGATATATTTAGCAGTCCCGATTTTAATGAGGTGATCACTGAAAAATTAGATGAGCACAAATACACGTCTACCGTCCAGTCCCAATTTCCTTTAAAGTTATGTTATAAAACAAGAGAGAGGAATTCGGGAAAAGCCGATGCACGCGGAAAACTATGATGAATGCTCAGTTAGAAGACTTACAGTGAATCCTCGCAATCTCCATGTGGGATGCTAGACAGAATTTAAAAATTATTTTAGATGATGTGCAAATCGATGGAAAAACCGCGCCTAAGCAGAAAGTTCTATTAGCGGGAAGAATTGATTTAAATTTGGCTAAGTTGAACGATCTACGTGCGTCTCAATTAAAGTGCAGTGTGGTTTAAGATCCTACGAGCACAATCAAAAATTAAATGCTCTGAGAGCCGTATGTGCAGGTCTATCCTAATCGCCACTCAAGTCGGGCCCCACCCTCGCCGGAGAGTGAAACAGGCCACGACACACCACAGAATAAAGTTTAGAGGTCTTTCTACACACGCGAGAGTCCAAACGGACATTGCTATAAATGAGCAGAAATTAAAAGTGCAGGAATTAAAAACCTAGACTCTACTCTCTCTCACGACTCAACTCGATCTTAAATTAATTGCGGTTTTTGGTGAAGTTGCGTCGGTTATTGAAAATCGCTCCACGTACAAGGTACCTCGCAAAAAAAATAAGAGAGAAAATGTAAGAGAGTGACTCAAAAATATATGAAAAATAAAGGCTGAAAATAAATTGCAGGAAAATGAAATTTACAACGAAAAATTCGGGGGTCAGACTACCCGAATGCGGAAAACCGAATAAAAAATTTTTAATCAAAAATCTAAGCCGTTTGTCTCCCCGGCAACGGCGCCATCTGACGAATCCGGAAATGCTGCTTTTAAAAAGTTGTTTTTATCGTGTTGTGCGTTGTAGGTGGCAATCGGAAACGGTCAAGAAAATACCACAATTAAGTTATTCAATTTTTAATCTCGTGGTTTTATGTTTATTTTACTTGGGCAAGTCCCAAGGTCGATCACAAGGAGGCAAAGGAACAACCTAGAATTAAGTCTATCAAAATTCGTGTTCGGTTTTCGAAGCGGTCTTTTTTTTTGGAATTTTTCAATGAATTAGGGGGTGCACATGCAAATTTGGCCTTATTTTAGGGACTAAAATATAAATTACATTCAAATGATGTCCGAAAAATACGAAACTTGGCCACAATGTAAACTATAATGAAATGGATGTACTGTATTTTTTTTGGAATTTTTGGATGCAATATGAATTTCTTATGGATTTTTACATGCAAACAAAATGATTTTCAATATTTAATTTTAATAAATATCAAACCTACTTATTTTCAAGGATCACAATTATCTGAGACCTATCACTAGGTAACGGATCTCAGAAAAATCCTAAACCTCGAAAATGTGGGGTTTAATGTCTATTAAAATTTAAATACTAAAATGTGCAAAATGATTTTTACAGGACAAAATATGCATGCAAATGCAAATCTTTTTGGGCACAATGTTAAGAATAATTAACTCTACAATGTAGGATTTTTCGGGAATTTTTAGAGCAAAGGTTAACCAATTATGAATTTCAGAGCAATAATTAGGTAAAATATGCAATTTTCCACAAAATAAGTATTTATTAATTAACCGTCAATCACAAAATTACCCACAAGATGTCAAAGTGTAGAGAGTCAATTAACAAACATCATGCTATTTTAAGATTAAGAAAATAATGTAAAGAAGAGGTCCAAAATCACAGGCGTACACAGGGGTCCAGATGCAAATATAATAAATAAAAGAAATAAAGAAAACTGCAGTGGGAGGACTTGTTTGCAATTACCAGTAACCAGAGGGGGGTTTCTGCAAATTTTCCAGAGGGGCACGTGCGTGGCACATGCCCTCTGGGGGCGGGGGCTGGAGTGCGAATAAAGGCTAACCCAGGGGCTTGTGCGCAAATAACCCCGCGATCACGTGCGGGGCACGTGACCCAGGGGCTGATGTCAGGTGACGTCCCCCGCCCCACGTGCGACGCACGTGGCGGGGTCTCGGCCCTGGAGGCCGGGGGCGAGTGCGGCGGAGGGAACCGGGACGGGCAGAGGAGTGGCTGGGGAAGTTCCCTCCGAGCGCACGTGCCTCGCACGTGCGCGGAGGGCCTCGGGCTTCGAGCCCGGCGGCGAGGCGTGGCTGCCCAGGCGGAGGAGCGCGAGAGGGGGCGACCGATGTGGACGAAGCGGAGGAGCCTCTGGAGGTTGTCGAAGACGGCGGGGACGGTGGTTGTCGTTGATCGGAGAGGGAACTTGTCGATGAAGATGGAGTCGGTGGAGGCGTTTGGAGGCGGAGTCGGTGAAGCGTCGTTGGGCTCGACGAACGGAGTCGGAGCAGGAGCAGCTGGCGCGGTGCTGCGGCGAGCCCCTTGGTGGCTCGGATCTCGTCGAGGAGGGTGGTGCTCGGGCTGTCACCACCGAGCCCCCCCCTTCACTGTGCAGTCGACGGATGGCGTTGAAGGAGGCGGCAGAGTTTGTTAAATAGGAGAGGGGGTTGTGTCGGATGAGGAAGGAGATCAGCGAGATCGGGAAGAGGATCGGTGTTGGCGATACGAGGATCGGCGATGGGGATGCGACGCGAGATTTGGGGGATCGGCGGCGCGAGATTTGGCCGCGAGATGCGCGGCGAGAAACGCGGGGCGGCGGATCTCGATTTGGGAAAGGGGGAGCCGGAGGAAGAAGACGAGCAGGGGCCGTCCGATCGGGCTTGATCGGACGATCCCTGATGAACCACGTGGCGCAAAAGGGAGACGAGGCGGAGGCACGTGCGTGGCGCGTGCCTGGGAGGCACGTGCCTCGCACGTGCGGTTTTTAATTTACATTAATTTTTTTTTAAATAAAACGAATATAAATAAACCCAAAAATGGGTGACACGTGGCGGCACCAGGTGCTGCCACGTGTCAGCACCACAAAATTCGAAAATAAAACAATTTGTAAAATCGATAAAAAAATAGTAAACGGCCTCGGATCGAAAAAGTTTCTTCACGAAAGTTGCTCGTCTCGATGAGATCTACAACTTTCATGAAGACATCAAAGCCAAAATCGATCAAATGTAAAGAGTGAATTTTTGGGGTATCCTATGTACATAGAATACCTTGATTTTTGGGTTTTATAATTTTTTTGTCATTTTTAAACAAGATAAAAATCCGAAAAAATATGGAAAAATCAAAGATAAATAAAAGACACTTAATTCTAATTTTTTTTGGATTTTTATTGATTTAAGAAAACATAAATAAAACACAAGGTCAAAACCGCGAAAATGTACAATGTACAAAAGAGGCCCAAAACCCAACTTTCACATACGAACTCCGATTCACTTGAACTTGGTCTTGTTTTGAAGGTAATTGAATGCACATTAGTTCAAAAGTGAGTAGGATTAAATCGGACACTGGATGGAGAAGATATGTGGCTTTTAGTCCGAAAATCCTGAAATTAGGGTTTGGGTTTTTGGTCCACTTATTTGGGTTAGTTAATTTTTTGTATTTTTTCTTTATTCTTGTTAGTAATATGTACACAGTGGAAGTGGTTTTGAGTTATTCGGAGTTAGCATGAATGTGTTAAAAATCTGGGAAGTTAGGCTTATTTACAGGTCATTTTGGCTTGGATTTTTGGCTTCTTATTTTGTGAAGATTTTTGTGCTAAAATGCAATTCTTATGAAATCATGCATGAATGCTAATTATGCAAAATAGATGCCAGAATGCTGTTGATTTTTGGGGATTTGAGCTTAATAAATGAGATTTAGAGTGATGAATACGAGATTCATCACACACATCCATCGTAGGATCAAGATCAATGCCTTGATATGACTATTCTCAAGGCTGGGGGAAGAACAATAGATGAGGGGGTCTATGCACAACGACCCTTCGATCTACCCCTATCCTTTGATTCGAGTCGTCGACATCGTCCTCTTCTCGACTGTTGGATGGAGCCTATCTGTCGGCTCTAAGCATGCCACACCATCACGCCCAAGTTGTCCCTCGATCTATCAGCCTCAGCCGCACCGCAACAATGCACACATGCAACCAAGAGGCTCGGTCCGAGCCTCATACCTGAACCTGGCCTCGCACGTGGCTTGTTTATGGTTGGGTGAAGTTTTGGTCCTGGGCCCTTGCATCTTTGGAAACTTAAAAGCAGGTCCACCCTACCAGGCCTTACATGCACTCGCACATTCCTGCTGGCAAATTTTGCAAAAATACCCTTACAGGTATTTGTATTTACATTCAAGTACATGTGCAGGTATATTTTAGTCATTTGATTTTGGTAATTACATTCAGAACCCTAACTTTGTCTATTATTTAAATCTCAGCATTACATGATCTTATCCGTAAAAAAAATCACGCACTATTCATCAACTATTTCTTTACTTTATGACACTTGAATTATAATTTTGTGATATGTGGTTATTTAATAATTATTATTCTTATGGAAAATTACATATTTTGCCAAGTTGATGATCGAAAATTTATAATTAATTAACCAATGCTCGAAAAATTACCAAAAAATCAATTTGCTAGAATTAGTTGCATTCTACTTTGTGCCAAAAAAATCGTTCACTTGCATGCATATTTTGTCCTGTAAAAATTATTTTGCACTTCACACGAATTAATGTTTAGTAAATAGAAAACTTCACATTTTTATGGTTTAAGATTTTTTTGAGATAGATCATATTGTGTTATATCTTTGATAAATTTATACCGTGAAAATAAATAGGTTTAGTATTTATTATAGTTAACTATTGAGATTGACATTGTGTGCATCTTTTAATTTATTAAATATTCATACTGCATCAGATTATTCCAAAAAATATAGTGCATTCATTTTATCATATTTTACGTTTAGGTAAAGTTTCAAATTTTTTGTGCTTGGTTTAAATGGAAATTGCATTTTAGTCCCTGAAATTGGCTAAATTACATATGCATCCGTAATTTATATAAAAAATACCAAAAAAAATTCGACTCAAAAACTGTGAATTAAATATGATAGACATTAACGAAAGTTGTTCCTTTGCCTCCTTGAGTCGACCTTCGGACTTATTCAGGTTAAATAATAATAAAACCACATCTCGCTTAATTGATTAATTTATCGAATTGTGTGGCTGTTTTTATTGATCTCTAATTTGCCCGACAACAACGTAACGATGCATCTACTTCATGAGAATTAAGAAGTGTAATTTAGGAGTCATCAAATGGAGCAGTTGTCGGGGAGGCAAATGGCTTTAGTTTTGTCTAGAAAAATTAGTCTTAGATTTTCACACATTCAGGTAGTCTAGCCCTCGAACCTTATCAATGTACATTTTCCATTTATTTTTTTAGCATTTATTTCTTTTTCAGGATTTATTTTCTGTTCTTTAATTTTGATTAATTTGTGTGTCCTCTCTCTTACATTTATTCTCTCATTTTTTTGAAGGTAATCGACAAATGTAAAGTGGTTTTTCTAGAAACCGACGTATCTCGACAGCCGCTGAAAAGACACATGAATATTAGAATCAACTTGAGTCGTGAAAGAGTGTAGAGTCTAGGATTTATATTCAACATTTTTTATTTTGTTATTTGTAATTATTACCTATTGAAAGTGTTTTCTGTTAGAATCTCGTGTGTGTAAACAAGACTTGGACTTTTTCTGTGGTTTGTCGGGCATGTTTCACTCTCATGAGGGTGGGGCCCGACTTGAGTGGTTTGTAGGTTAGACATGCACTTACGACTATTAGGACCACACTGCACTTAATTGGGATGTCGTTGAGCCAGGAAAATCAGGGTTTTAAATATTAAGAAACATAAGCAGTGTCATTACAACCCTAAAAATCCCTCAACAAAAATTTATTCAATTATCAAGCAAAAATAAATAGAGAAAATGTAGCAAGACAACTTTGCTATTTAATTTACATATATAGATAATAGGATCAAACTCAAGGAGGCAACAAAAATCCTAAGGGTTATTCGATTAATTGAAATTTAAATGAAAAGAATCAAGGAATCTATATGCACATTATGCTTGGTTTTTTTTGTATTTTTGTATTTTTTATTTTTTATGGAATTTTATTTTTATATTTTTTGCTTTATAATTTTTATTTTTTTAATTTCCAAACGATTTTTAAAAATAATGAATATTTAAAGAAAAATAAGACAAACACTGAACCATTCTTTTTATATTTTTCATATATATCAAATATAGACAAAAAATCAAAGCTAAAATTATTTTTAGGCTTTGGTATTTTTATTGTTTTTATTATTTTTACAGAATTTTTCACAGTTTTTAAAATCCCTAAATAAATAAAAAACAAGAAATAAAATAAATAGAAAATAAAATGGATGTTTTTGGATTTTTGAAATAACAAATGAGGTAAAAAATGGATGAAATATATATCAATGCAAGATATTTTTAATATTTTCCAGAGAGGGGTTTTATGTTTTTTGCTAAATGTATACATAAATCAAAAGGAAAAAATGATTTTTTTGACATGCAATTTTAATATTTTTTTATTTTAAAACATAAGTAGAGAATTTTGGGATTGTTTTTTGAATTTTTAAAAATAAAAAATTAATGCTAAATGCAAATTATGGATGGAAGATGGTTGTAACACGAAGCTATATGAATTTTTCTGGAATTTTTAAAGGTTGTTTGACATTTTTTATATAATTTTAAACTTGCAAAACAAATGTAGACTCATAGGGGCATATTTGCAAATATTTAAAGTTCACAGACTAAACAATAATAGAGGTAAAAATTTCCAGGGCATAATGTGTAAATTTCCCAAAAATCACATGTTAATGCATGCGCGCCTCGTTGGACTGGACTTAAATGTAAATAAAATAGTTCAAGGGTCCAAATAATAACTCAAACTATATACCATTTTGCAAATAACCCAAAATGCACGTGCCAATCATGTGTTATAATTCAATCAAGACTAAAATGCAATTAAAATAAAGACGAAGGGTAACGATGCAAATGTTCAAGTTATTACAAGTAAACACGTGTCCACTAGGGACTTATTTTAAAATAAAGACATGGAGGCGCAAATTTACCCTTTAAATATGTGGCACCATGGATGGCTCTGATGCAATGCAGATAGGATCAGACTGTAGAGATTAGCTGTGGAATGAAGGACGTCGATCTGATCTAAAAGATGGATCTCGAAGCTTAGACTTGGGGCAAAATGAACGATTAAGATCTTAACTGGAGCTCTGTTCTTGTTTCTGGTGCTGTGAGGTTTTCTGGAAAAACTAGGAAGAGAGTCTTCCCCGTCGAACATGATCGTCCTAAATCTCCCTCGTCTTTGCTCAACTCCTCATCAAGTCAGTCTCAATTGAAAGCTCTGTGGGTTCCACATCTGATGCACTCCTTAGATCACCATGAAATCATCAGATCATAGATCAGGAAGGTGTTGAACATAGCTACTCCAGGAACTTCTATCCTTGATTCGTTGTCGCTTCTATGCTCTCAGACCCTGCAACTGAAAGCTTAGGCTCGGAAGGAAGCTTTTGGCCAAAGAATTAGGTCAATAACATGGAAGATGGTTGATGGATAGGGGTTTCTAGTGAAGATGGCTGGAGTGGATATCGGGCTTCAGATTTTGTAGGTTCTGAAGGTGGACAGATGGTGGAAGGAATGGAGAAGAGTGGTGCAAACATGTTGGTGTGGTCAGAGATAGTTGAAGATGAATGAAACTCCTATGATAGTGCAGATCGGAGGTTAAAGACGAGGATCTGAACTCGATGATTTAAATGAAGAAAAAGAAATGCCAAATCAAAGATAAACTACCTAGGTTACCTACGGAGAAGGTAGAAGGATGGAATCGCCTCGAAATACGATGGTAGCGGAGAGGCGGAACGTGCGGTGAAGGGCTCCGACAACATGGTTGAATTGTGACCTAGGGCACCAAATTCACACTCCAGATCGGGGATCTGCTCCTCTATCACAAGAGCACAAACCCTGTCACTCGATCGTGGGTGATCTTGGGCTAAATTAAATCCTCACTGGAGGTGGAGATTGGCTATTTATAGGATTAACTCCAATGTTTCAAATTGAACAAGATCCGAGGCACGTTTGACGAATATGAACGGCTGACGATGGAGATGAATGATGGGGATGAAAGTGTTTCAAAGGAGTTGGGGGAAGTTATTAGAAAAGGTACGTGGGAAAAATGGGTGAAGAGCGGGCGGAATGCGAGGAAGCAGGAGAAGGGGCACAGACTGACCAGTTGACCCGGGTCAATAAACTCGGGTTGACCAATCAGAACAAACGGAAGAAAAATACAAGTTAGTGATAATGACAAAAAATCAATAAAAATTAAATAAATCAAATAAAAATTGGAAATGAATTTATTTAATTAAATGATCTAAATGAAAATTGTTAAGAATAAAATAAAGTTAATTTTAGTGATTTTTATAAATAGTCTATATACAAGGGTTAAAATAAATACAAGGTGTTATTTGTAGGTATGTATACCTATATATATATATATAGTATTTTGATTTTAATTTAATTAATCATACAAATATATGCGTACTTTAATATTATATTTATTTATAATATTTTACAAGAATTTTAATGGTATTTTTATTTTATTTTTAAGAATTGATTTCTTAGGTTATTTAAACAGGTATAAGTACATTTTATACATGGCTATACAAATGTAATATATACATGATTTTATTTTTTGTTGATATTTGATTTTGTGATTTTTATTTCTATTTTATATGAGCTAAATACAATATTCACAATTAAAAATACAATATTCACAAATAAGCACAAGAAAATAAATAATTAAATATATACGTAGGTATAAAGGTATATTATACAATAGTGCCCAAATTTACCACATTTCACACCTTAACTCTGATTTTTATAAAATCACCTCCATTTTAAAGAAAATTTAATTGGAGTATAATGAAAGTGAGTTTAACGAATTTAGAGTTCAAGTGGAGCATATATTTATATTGAAAGTTGAGCTATGTAGCTTTTTGAGAGTGACGTATTTGCACAATATGCAAAGATTTTTATTGCAATAATTTACAAAAGAATTTTATTCACATGTTTCAAGAAGAAATCTTTTTTATTTACAATGAATTTGGTGATAAATGAAAGAATGTGTATTATAGACAGTAATGTACATATGATGAATAAACACAAATGACAAATGAATTTCTGGGATTCCTGGTAATTAGGCCTTATCTCCCCCTACTTTACTCCTTGTCGATTAGGTCAAGTATTTGTCTTCTCTCGGGATATGATTCAGCCCGTATCTATTGCATATATACAGTATTTTTTTTCCTTTATTTCTTTTTATTTATTTTAGGTTAAAGTAGTGATAAATATACAATATGTACATAAGAATTAGAGTTACTAAAAGAATGAATTTAGTGATATTTGCAGGTGTTTTATAAGGGATTTTAAGCTAAAATAAATGAATAAAATGATGAAATGCATATTCATCAGACTCACCTTGGATCGTTCAACTTAGTTAAAATTCAAATCCATTTCTTTCCACCTAATAGGACTTTCTACTAGGAGCGATTTTGTCGGCTTTCACTTCATATAGACTAAATTTTCATTCTTGTATTACATCCTACATGGAGATTGCGAGGAAGCACTATAAGTCTTTTAACTGAGCATACATCATTGTTTTTTATGTTGCATTGGCTTTTCTCAATTTCCCCCTCTGGGTTTGTCACTTAAGATCTAAAGGAAAATGGGACTGGACGGTAGACGTGTATTTTCTACTCACCTAAAACTTCAGTGATCGCCAATTAAAATTGGGACTTCTAGACAAGGTTGACTTAATTAAACCCATAAATCAAGAATTTTTGCAGGAGAGCAAACACATCCTTGTATCCAGGAACATTGGGCAGGACACCATACTGATAGAAGGACACACACCCCATAAGGAATAGAGCCCAAACCCCAGCCCTAACAATGCCTTATTTATGATATGGATTCACAAAGTACCGGTGCTTCTATCGTACGTGGATGAGTAGGGCTGGGTCGGTGACTGTCTTCTCGCTTTGTGTAGAGCATTGACCTATTCTGAAGTACTGAGCTTAGGATACGCCCTCACAGGGGTGTCTGTCTCATTATGTCGTGTCCCATTAGGGCCTAGCATGATCACAGGTGATTCCATCTCGAGATTGATCCGAAGTACCTGATTCACCACTATCAGCTTCCTCGCTCTACTTCTTTGGTTGCGTTGTTGATCCAGATCTGATAACAAGGACCTCAAAAAGTGCAGGCTACAGGTTACAAAGGAGGATGACAAGTACGTGATACTTTTATGCTAGTACTCACTTTCCTATAGGTTTAACTGCTAAGGACTCGTTACAAGATTGAATTATCATAATTTAAAAATAAAAAGATAATCGATAGGTCTTTTGTCACCTTCACGACATTTAGTCAGTGAATTTGGGGTTCATTTTGTGTTTGTATTTTGGGATGTGTGTTCAACAACAACGATGTAAGTGAATTTCATATCACTCCTTGCTTGACATCGGGCTCAAACTTCGATCTTTTTTGACTTCGATGATGACTAATTGGGGGGATTTTTATTCAAACTTTGCAAACCTATCTTTGAACCCTCCAAAGATTTCATCTTCCAAAGTTCCTTCACTTCCTAAACCACCTTGGATTCATGAATCTCTTGTGTTTGGGATCACTCACTTTGGGGATGGTCACGCACCAACCAACCCTTTCCTCTTTTCACTACTCACCGAGAAAGACCTTCGCCTCAGTGGGGTTGATTTAAGCTCAACAGCCTCATTTAATTCGAATTCATTTGTTGATGAAGGTTTTGCACAAGATTCAATCAAGATGCTACAAAAGAAATATAATGATGAAGAGGAATTGTGTCAGGATCTAATAGAGATGGTACATGCAAGATTAGAAGCATCTGAGTAGCATCAAGATTTACTTTGAGCTCAGCTAGGACAATTGAATGTTGGGGCTGATCCATCAATGGAGGCGGCATACAATCCAGAGTGGTATTGAGTGTGAAATTATTTGAATCCCTTGAACCAGAAATCGAATATGAATTAAAGCTGTAATTTCTGATGCTACTACCACACTTCAATGGGAGTGTCACTGATGAATGCTACACATTCCTATGGGACATTGAGCTCGTCTACTCTAACCTTAGACACCCTAGAGTTAGACAAGATTATATCAGGATCACTGCCCTTCCTTCTGCCTTAGGAGGCAAAGTAGATTATTGGGTGTAGAAATTACGAGTGACTGTCACTACATATGCCCAATTCAAGGACTTATTCTTAAAGAATAACCCTCTGAGTAGAGCCAATCAGATGAGGACACACATTACCAGCTTTTCTCATCTTCCTAGTGCGCCTTTCTATGACGCATTGGATTGGTTCAAGGATCTCTTACAGAAGTGTTTGTGTCATGGCATAGATGATAACATCTTGATACAATCTCTTTACATGAGTCTCAACCTTAAGGTGCAGGATTTGGTGAATGTTGCATGTGGCATCAGTTACAAATCATGAAGAGCAGATACCCCATCTAGAAGGTATTCGAGTAGATGGCTGAGACAAGCCATTCACAGATCGCTAGCAGGGCATACACTGATTCCCATGTTACACTCCTTTCTAAAACGGGGAAACATGTTGTGGTTGATTCATCTAAAGATATGGGCATCATTGTAGACAAATTAGTAGTTATGGAGCGAATCGATAAGAGAATAGATGAACTTGACAGTAGAATCTCCAAGATTCCAAAGAAGATGGAGGAGCTGACTGAGAAGGTATCTCATATTACGATACTTGCCAAGACTGCATCTTCTGCTCATATCTTTCGCGTACACCATATTCATGAGCAACCGATGTCAAGGCAAACCCAACCTTGGGTTCAGCATCAGTCCTATGCCCAATCTTTCTAGCAACAGATACCACCAGCTGAGACAATATAGGAGGAACCTCCCCATGCGTGTGAAGTGAATGGTGTTGTGTATACACAGGACACTGCTCGATTGGAAAACACGGAGGACCAGTCACACCAATGTCCCCCGACCTTCTACAACACGACATTCACCTCCACACCCTATCAGGCATAGCACATTCCAGTTTCATATCCCTCCCATCATCAGAGGTAGCAGTAGTACGGGTATCAGAACCAATACCAGGCAAGCCAACAGGGACTACAATCTCAGCAGTTACCCCAGCAGTAGAGACATCAGTAGCAATACCAAGGCCACCAGGGTCAAACTTTGTATTTGACTTCCTCACAGTATTACACCTCTTCATCGGGACCTATAGATATTCAGCAATAGAATCTTGAGGAGCTTCGTTCCTATCAGAATGAAATTCAAGATTAATGGGTGGATGCCAATCTCCTATCACATTGGAGAGACCAGTTATTTGCACCATCTACCTCCCTCCCAGCCCAAGTTCAAGCTAACCCCAATAGCTTGAACAAATCTCAATCTCAGTAGTTTGGTCAGATATACTATTCAGACTCTCTTATATCTAAACATGAGATCCTTTCGTTTGATAACGGTAATGCTATGTCACTTTGGAGTGGAAGGATCATGACCATGCCTGACTTGGTATGGGGAGTGGAGAGGGTTGTCTCTGAAGCTCGACCTGATGAGAATTCGGAGGACTAGGAGGAGAAGCATCAATTTTCACCACCACATAAACAAAGTGCGAGGATCCATACTAGAGGGAAAGAGAAGAGGACACGAGTACATCATCATCATTAGGAAACCATGGAGTCTACAGAGGACCTTGTACCTCCTGTTGTGGTAGATCTACCTTTGTCATCAATTCCACAACATGTTGTAGACAATCTAGATTTTAGTTTTCAATTGAACAATAAAGATTTATATAATAAGAACTTCGTTTCAATTAAATCTAAACATGACATTTCTGGTTATAATTCGAATTCTTCATCCCTTGTCTTGATTGCTTCTATTCCTTTCCCCCAATCTCTAACGAGAGGAAAGTGTAAATCTAATAAAACCCATCAAGATGACCACAAAATAGCACGATTTTGTCAAGAGAACATCACAATTAAGGTGTCATTTGAACAGTATGTGGCTAGTGGTCCTACATTTCAGAAGTACTTGAAAATGAGATGCATGGTACAAGGACTCATAGGAAGAAACAAGAAAAGTATGTGAAGACTCACATCTTATCAGCGGCCACTACTCACTGTGTTAAAGACTAGGGTTCTCACTATGTGGAGAGTCGTATCGACGACATTGCGTTTGCATGCACTCTTCTGGATAACGGTTCTTCAATCAACCTTCTTATCTTAGCACTATATTACAAGTTGGAGTTAGGTCCACTAAGAAAATCATAATCTCTAATCAAATTTTCAAATCAGCTAATGAAGAACACCTAAGGGAGAAGTGAAGAATGTCATTGTCTTGATTAAGGAGCAAGAGTACAAAGTGGACTTCAATGTCCTTGATATGGAGACCCCAATCATTGGAAAGAATCTCATGTCTTTCTTGGGTGGCTATTCTTGAAGAACGTCCGGGCAGCATTCGTCTACAGCACTGGGAATGATGATTCAGATCTCCAGGCAGAGAGGTGAACATAGAGATGAAGCAAACAAAATGGAAAATACCTGAATTAGAATCCAGTACCGAGTACTCAGAATCTTCAAAGGCATATTACAAGATGATCAACATAGCTTGAATGTGAAGATAGACTCCAGCAGGACAAAGAGAGACCCTCTCATCTATACAGAATTTAGTGCACAATGCAGTTTGCCATGTGTTGCCTAATCTCGTGAGAAACACATAAACCTATGTCCTTGATGACTTTGAGATTCCTTTGGATCTGTCGATTCACCCTCTTCCAAAATAATCAAGGAACATAGATGACGAGTCGGGAGCGGCTTTGGTCGAACTACCACATTTCTTTGCTGATCTTACTCACCATTCAACAGAATTGATGGCCAATACATCACATTGATCCATCCTCCTGCTACACTTAGCTGAACTCAGATGCCATTCAACCGAACTTAATCGATGATACAGATTTGCCAGAGCTAAAACCCCTTTCTCCTACACTCAACCATGCATTTCCCGTAGAACCCAAAGAGAGATTTCTTGTGATCATTAGCTCTGATTTAACGACATAACAGGAGTCCAGGTTGCTAGAAGTTATTGAGAGGAACCACAAAACTATAGGATGGATAGTATCAAATCTCATGGGGATTAACCCCACTCTTTGCTCGCACCACATATTTGTTGAGGATGATGTGAGACCTTCTTATGAGTTCCATAGAAGAATGAATCCAAATCTACGAGAAGTCATGAAGAAAGAGATTGAGAAATGGTGCAAACCAGGTTTCATATACCCTATTTTTGACTCCAAGTGGGTGGCTCCTCTTCATGTTGTCCCAAAGAAATCGTGACACGAGTACCCATGTCGTGGCGTGTCTGTATCGATTATAGACGCTTGAACGTTATGACCAAGAAATACCACTTTCCCTTGTCCTCATTGATCAAATGTTGGAGAGATTTGTAGGGAATGTGTTATTTTCGCATTTACATGTCCATTCAGCACTTACGCATTTAGGCACATGCCATTCTGGCTCTGCAACGTCCCAGGCACATTTTAGCGGTGCATGATCGATGTATTTGCTGAGATGGTGGGCAATTTCACAGAGGTCTTCATGGATGACTTCGTGGTCCATGGTGATTCCTTTTATACATGTTTAGCATACCTGGACCAAGCCCTCAAAAGGTGTAGAGAGGTTAATCTGATACTTTCCTAGGAGAAAGATACAAAATGAGAGGGTTTCATTTCTTTCATGTATAAATCATTTGCTTTGAAAATTAATTATATTTTTTAAAATTAAAAATTTCCAAAACTAAACATTATCAAAAATTTGAAAATCTAAAAATAAAAAACTTAAAAAAATAATTAAAAAAATTAAAAAGATAAAAAATTCACAAAAACCATGAAAGTTAGCATTTGAGATTTCCTTTTTCTTTTAATTGATTTTTTAGATTATTTCAATAACCCTTGAGATTTGTAGCCTCGTTGAGTTTGATCATGTTCTATATAGGTTAATTAAATAACAAAATTTCTCCCACTACATTTTCTTTGATTAATTTTGGCCTGAGAAAATAAAAATAAATAATCTTTTTGTTTGAAATGGGAATTTTAGGTATTGCAATGATAATATTAAAATAATAATTACCCCTTGAAATTCTCGCTCAACAAAATGGCACCATTGCCAAGGAGGCACGGTGAGGATAGTTAATTTTCTCTTTTGACCTGTTATTCTTAGTTGTAAATTTTTGTTTATATTTTTCCACATTTATTCCATTGTTCATATTCACTGTTTTCATTTCATTTTTCTTGATCCTATTTTATAATTGTGTTTCTTACATATTCTTTCTTTCCTTTTTCTTTCGAGGGCCCTTGGAGCAAAGAAGATCCTAGGAGAGTCGAAGCACCCAAGCGACACGGAGGTGGCTTGATTCGTCTTGAAGCTGCATGAGAGCGTGAGAGGAGGAGAAGAAGATTTTGAGAGAGACCATCATTTGGAGCATAAACAATTTTTGTATTTATTTTAGAATTTATTCATTCAAACTCTTGTAAAAGGACACTATATATCTTGTTTGCAGGGTCTGTTTCGCCAAGGGCAGGTGCACTTCGGGGACCTCACCGGTTTTGTTTTCATCACTTTTTTATTTGTTTCACATGGATTTTGTGAGACACCTATTGATTTCTTTATTAACTTGCTTGAGCCAGGTAATTAATTAGGTCCAAAGCCCTTAACAAGAATTTATCTACCTATAGAGTAGAGTGTATTAGACTTAGTCAAATTAACTTGTTCTTGCCCGCTAATAGAAGATACTGCTCGGACGGTTCATTTGCATCATATAGGTTAGTTTGTTTTTTTTCTGTATTTAAATTCTACACGGATCATTTTGCTTGTAGAGTGTTGGCGACAAGGTAAGCATCTCTAACCCCTGTATGCATCATTGTGTTTAATTGTGCATTGGCATTTTCGATTTCCTTCCTTGTTTTCACTCACATAAGTTAAAAAGGAAACTGGACACTCAGTAGGTGATAGATTGAAAATATTTAAACCAAGTGACAACTGCATAAAATTTTGGGACTGCAAAAGAAAAATCAACCTTAAAAAACATAAGGAAAATCATTATTTTGGGGAGAGGCACCCCCTCCTTGTTTGATTTATCTATAGCGAGAGAGCGACCCATACACTAGGATAGAGCCACGCCCAGACTCTCTTCAGACTACTGGTCTTATGATTAGTTGTTCTCCAATGATGACTTCAACAGGTAGATTGTAATTGGTCCAGGACTTCCTTAGTTGACCGGATAGATTGGGTAGCCGGTAAACGGTCCGCACCCATACTTGCTGGGACTAGTTGTGAGATTGGGACAGTCTACTGGGAGCATTTGGTTCCTAATGGCTCGCTTAACTACTCTGATAGATTGATTTCTCACTAAACTCTAATAATTGACAAGATAATTGATCGAACCTTCACGGTGTTCACATTGCGTTGAGTTAGTGAATTGGGGGTTTGTATTATTTTCTATTGCTAGTGCTAGAGATCCTTTCACACAATTTGTGCCTCCACTGATTTTCACTCTTGCATTGACCTTCGTGCTCTTGCATCCTGCCTATTGATTTCGAAGATGTCGGACCGGAGTATTTCTCGTTCGGACTTTCCAAACTCATTCTACACTCTGACCTGTTCATCTTCTATTAGGAGGACTCACTTCCCGAATATTCCACATTCTCCACGTCACCCTTCACATCATCTGTCAACCCACTATTTGAGATTGGCTCTAATCTCAAACTAGTATCTGAGACTCCATCAATTTTGACGACTAATCGAGTGTCTTGCACATTTTTAGAGTTAGACACCGGACACTTGATACCACCAAAGGGAAAGGGAGAGACATGATACTCGAGCTGAGACAAGATATGAGAGAGGAGGATAGAAACAATGGTGGAGGTGGGAATGGGGGTGAAGACCCTAACATAGAACCTATGGCTAAGCTTACATTAAAGGATGCTTATAATCCAGGGGTAGGAAAGACAAATTCTTGGATACAAATCCCTGCGATTCATGGGCATTTAGAGCTTAAGCCCACTATTTTACCTCTTCTCCTAATATTCCATGGAAATATTAATGAAGAATCTTATGTACACCTCCAGCAGTTCAATCGCATTTGTGGAACAGTACACTACCCAAATCTCCTACAAGAGGTAGTGAAGATAACCACCTTCCCATTCAGTCTGATGGACAAAGCTTTATACTGGTTAAATCACATGGGGAAGGTTGGCACTAGTCAGGAAGAGTTGAGGTCCGTATTTCTGAGCGAATATTACCAACTCTGACGTCTCAAACAAATGCGATCCTTGATAGCTAATTTCTCCTAAATGCCACAGGAACATATTCATGAGGTGTGAGAAAGATTCAAAGATCTGACGGAGAAGTGCCCCCATCATGATATTCAAAAAACAAGCCTCGTGCAAAATTTCTTTGGGGGTTTAAGCGTAGAGAACTAAAAGCGTGAGCGTCGTATCGAAAATGACGAGGAACGACTAGTCGCACTAGTTGTTCTATACAACGGAAATTAAAAATTTTTCATGTGACGAAATGACATGATCCAAGAATACTTCTCGGATCATTTCATCTAAACCACAAACAAGTAATAGGATTGCCTCTTGAAGCGTGGTTGTGATCGAATCAGTAAACGAAGAGACCACCTGTCTCAAGTCCGATCCGACAGAGGAGAAGCTTGCGAGCGTGTTGATGAAACACGTGCTTCTCGCAATCCATGTTAATGATCCAAGCGGTGGATCTCCTGATCTCGACACACGAGATCCGACGTCTTCTTCATGAGCGAGGCACACCAAAGGAGACAAAGATCCACGAGCAAACGATCGAGAAACATAACGACGACGCTGCGGCGATGGAGACTCTCTCTAGGGCATCCATGGTAGACGGCCATATGAGAGGGAGAGAGAGAGTAGGCGTGTAGAGAGAAACAGAGAGAGAGAGAGAGAGAGACTCATGTTCTCATTATGTAGAGAAGAGCAAAGGGGTGCCTCTCCTTTTATAATATTTTGGGATCCATGGATCTCAATCCATGGGCAACACAAATCCAATGGCTCTCATTGATTTGTAATTCTTTTAATGGCCATGATTTGTGTTGGTAAAAACCAACAACAATTAATTTAATTTACATTAATTATATATTGATAAATCAATATAATTCAATCACCAAATTAAATCAACTAACATTGGAGATAATGGAAAGGAGGCTTCTCCCTTCCATATTGGAAGAGTGGACGACCACCCTTTCCTTTAGGGATTGGTGGTCGTCCCCCCTCTCCTATTAGGAAAGGGGAATCTCAATGCAATCTCAAGATTGCATGATTCCATATGTCTCCAATTATTTACAACAACAATTGTCGTAAATTATTCTACAAAATAATTCATAATCATTTTGTCAATATTGCAATCTTGCCATTGGAAATTTGTGAATCATATTCACAACCCAAAATAAAATTAAATTACATTTTCAATTTAATGTCCAATGTGAATCCAATTCACATCAACATTTAATTAACAAATGTAAATTACAAATAGCTCTCTCTTATATATTATAAATCACATTTATAATGTATGTGATTAATATAGATAGTGCTATCCACATTATCCATGATAATTAAATCACATTTAATCATCTTGGACCTCTTATCTCATGTTCCCAAATAATATGAATCACATTCACATTATTTACATATTTGATAATTAAATCACATTTAATTATATAAGATAAATCTCCTTATAATATGAATCAAATTCATATTATCCATGATAATTAAATCACATTTAATTATCCATTTTCTCAATGCTCAGATACATATTATCAACAATGAAATTATCTCGAACCCTTTCAAGGATAATGCGCTTTCTTCGTGAATATTTGGAGATAAGGACATGGCGATTGTATTGTTCTACGTATAGTGACTTGGATATTGAGATAACATCTCAAATCCATATCCGGGCCTCACATAGATGCTTGATTAAATCAAGATCGTAAATCTAATCTTCTCATTGCATCTTAATCACATTGAGATCAATGTCCACCATTTGGACTAAGATTAGATTACTTCTCTACTGAGATGAGTCACTAAAATCCAGACCCGTTTCATCACTCCCTGGGAATGGAAGCGTCATGGATATACAATCGTTTATGATGACATCACCCTCATGTATTCCCAATACATGTACATCTTGCATACTGGAAGACTCATAATAAACATGAAGTCTAAGATCAATTTTACACTGTCTACTTCGTGGATTTATCATTAAGTTTCTCATTCGATCATTGGGAGTTGGTATCGATCATATACTTTCCAAAATCTTATATCATACCTAGGTCTTGATCATATACTTTCCAAAAGTATATATCAAACCTACAAATTCAGTCAAGCTTCCAAAACGAGACGACCGTGCACAGAATTTGATTCTTCCCAATATCTCATGAGTGAGCTCATGTATTCCGATTCGGTAACTGAACCTATATGATCCCTTTGAGAGATCGTATTACGCATATGCCCTTGCATGAACACCAGCGCGTCGGTGTATAAACCTTGATTAGGTCATCAACCTATTGATCTACCAAATGTGCATACTTAGACATATAGTAACACATCTGTCTCTGGTCTGAGGATGCGTGCCTATATCATGAGAGCATACGATATAGGACTTTGGTTATCTCGATCTCTTTAAGTCAACTCTTTGACACAACTAATCTGACACCTCCGAATCTCTATTCCTATGCAGAGGACCTGCATCAAGAGGTAGGTCAGATATCAGCTTAACTGAGAAAGGATTGTCATCTCCTACTCGGGATGGAAATCATCTCTTAACAATCATTTGACGGTGCTTGATGAGTCATCAATCTAACTCATTAGATATTCATCCAAGCACCAGCCTCTATGATTCAATAATTGAATTAACAGTTGTGTGATCATTAAGATGGCCGTGGTACATAACCCTAATTGTACTAAGGGGCCTATTATGCAAATTATCTATTCTTCATTTCATATTAAGGAATGATATTCGCAATAACATTTATTGCATAATGGCTCGCCGTGGGCTCGCTTGTCCAACAATCTCCCACTAGCCCAAAGAGCCATTAATGGGCTAATCTTTAAAGCCACACTCATGTGACAATCTTAGGCTATTTAGAAAATAGCTAGGTAAGCTGATCAATCACTCTGTTCTCGAGAGACTACGCCAAGTCCTTTTACGGCACTTGCATATCCCCTAGTAACAGTGTTCACATCCAATGTGAATGTTGCATCTCATGCAACCAATACTCAATCATATCAGTCGTAGTGTCCTTGACACTACACATCAATAATTATTATAACCAATATGTAATTTCAATTATCCTTATCAGAATATCCTTATTCTTAGATATCTCTATCTCATAAGGTATTCGCAGTTAAGACTTTTTAGATCACTATCTATAAAGTCTTAATTTCTTGAAGATAAGACTTTGAGATCACTATATCAAAAGTCTTGTCCTTAATGAAGATATTGTTATTATTGCAATCGAGTGTTTTATCACCATAGTAGGATTAGTAACAGTTTACTACTCCCACTACATGGTAAACATCTGGCTTTTGTACACATCTAGCATATACCAGCTTCTCAGAACAGATGCGCAAGGGCAAGCAGTTTTAGCATTCACATCCTCAACTCTTTGAGGTGCTATCCCTTTAGATAGGTCAGTACCATATCTTGAGGGAAAGAAGCCTTTCTTAGAATTTTCCAGAAAATGGAAATGTCCAAGGTGTGCCATTAATGTGACGGTCCCAATACCCTCTTCTCTTTGCTTCAGAACAACTTTAGAACTAAGATCTAAGAGGTATTCTTGAGATCATATCTCGAGGTATGGAACAAACAGATTATAAAACACTTATTATTATCCTTATATCATTACAGATGATTAGGATATGATCTATATTTAGCATGATGAACACAATAGCACTCACACTAAGCTTCACATGGTTCATCAAGATTTATCTGAAATCATAACATTTATAATTTAATCAAATCTTATGTTCCAACTACAAGAAGCTTATTTGAGTCCAAAGATGGAGTTTCTTTAGCTTGCACATTTTGGTTTCCTCAACCATGAAGCCCTGGGGTTGTTTCATGTGAATGTCCTCAGGGAGGTATTCATAGAGGAGTGCAACTTTGATTTACATCATGAAGATGCCATAGTCACGTTGTGTAGCTATGGTTAGCAATATTCTGATGGATTCAAGCATGGTCACTGAGGAGCAAGCCTCATCGCAAGCGATGTCTTCTCTTCTGTGTGCAACTCAAGGATACGAACCGTGCTTTGAAGTTCTCTAGCTTCTCATCAGGTTCCCTCTTTCTATTGAATATACACTTACACCTTAATGGGTCTAATCCTTATAGGTGGATCCTCGAGGGTCCATATACAACACTTGTCTATGAAGTCTACAATAGACTTTTATTGCTAACATCCATCTTTCCATGCTATGATCTTCAGAAGCTTCATCACATGAAGTGAGATCATTGTCCGATTCAACTGACACATGGAATCCATCCTCAAACTTATTTGAAGAGGTATTAATGTTTCATCTTTAATTGTCTATTTAGTTTCCGATTTCAGGAGCCTCATTATCTTCTCTAGATCAAATGAGTTCCTTCACTTCATTTTCATCTTGATTCTTAAGAGTCTCATCATCTAAGAATCACATTCTCAGAGATGAGATCTTTTAAGAATATTAGGATCATAAAATAGGTATCCAATACCGTCCTTTATTTTCCTAATGAAGTAGCACTCTCTGGTGCTAGATTCTAGCTTACTAGCATGGAACCTTGTTAGGATATATAATGTAGTCTCTACCACATATATATACTTGGAAACTAAGAGATAATTATGCTAAGATTAATCATTGATCAAATCATGTCACACATGATCAATTGTATCTCTCTACAACTCTATTGAGTTAAGGTTCATTAGGATGATTGAGATAGGAATGATATTCACATCTCCATAAGGTATTCCTTGAATTCATCTAATAGGTATAAGCTACCTTGGTTAGATCAAATTCATTTCATCTTCCTTCAAACTTTGGTTCTAAATCAAAATTGTGAAATCTTTGAACATTTCAAAGGTTTCTTAAGTAAAGAGAAGAAATCTCATATCATACATAATCATCAATAGATATCACATATCCATAATGTTTACTATGATATAGATGATTCACATACATCAATATGTATGAGATCTTGAATACCCTGATATCTTACACCTTTCCCAAAGAAGGGTGTATTGGACATTTTACTTTGAATACAATATTCATAAGTATGCAAGTTTTGAAACTTTAGACATTCTAAAGTTTCATCTCTTACTTGTTCATTGATCTCATCAAAAGACATATGTCCAAAATATGATGCCAGATCATTATCAAATGATCTTTATCCTCCTATTGATCTTTAAAAGTTTAATTTTCGTATTAGAAATCTTAATGAACCATTCATTAGTTTTCTAATTTAGCAGAGTCCACTAGATGTTAGATTACTATCTGAAATATATCCATCATATCTCTCTATGATAGGTTTATTCCGGAATTCATGTTTATTTCCAATATTTAGAAATAAACTATGAGTGTATTCTAATATCCAGGTCACAGAGACATTCTCTAAGACTAAGGGCTCCCACTGAAAATATGAAGTCTATTGATCCAATGGAAATTGTTGCAACAATTGCATCACTTCCAACATTGATGACCATTAAACCTTAAGATAAAATTTCTAATATTCCAATACAGATGCAACCAATTGCAAGTGTCATTAGAAGGTTGAGATACAATTATTAGACTTTATCGTATCAAATAAGTAAGTCAATTTCAATGATTATATGTAGATTACTATGATGTACTATCTGATTCCTTCTCTAAGGATTCTAAATAGATTTGATAGTCATGATATCAACACAACAACTTATTGCAGTATTGGCATTCATCTAACTCTTTGGATGTCATATGAAAGTCACAGAAGTACAGTCAACTCTTTGACTATACTTCTTACTTGGGTCCAACCCATGCTTCCACTATGCTCCCTTTATCTATAAGCAACCATTGCTCAAGACAAAGGATCATGCTTCATTCAATTCATACAATATGAATATTATGAAGATTCATGAATGACTAGAGTAGAGATAGTAGAATGATGATACTCATCGTATCTACATCCATTTAAACTCTTAAAACTTAGGTTCAGTTAGGTACTCAAACAATTTGAATACATCATCTCCTATAGAGCCACAATTCTACATAATGCAGAGAACCATGTCATTCTTGATTATATGTCGAGAGCACATATGTTGTCATAACATCTTCTTAGATTTTATAAGGATTATTTGATAATTACGATCATTATCGACATGTCACTTCAAAAGTACATTCGATGAGATCAAGACTTATAGAGACATTCAAACCCTAGGGTCTTAGTCCTATTGTCTTTTTAATCATTATTCCTCATTATTATGAGGAAACTTGCACATTGCAACCACATACATTATGTGTCCAATTGTAAGTACAGTATTTGGATAATGGGTCCAATCCATGATATTCTACTGGTTATTATTGCGTAAAACATTGAGTGGGATTAAGGAAGGATCATCCGAAATAAGAAATTTGCATAAACATATATAAATATATAATTTACTTTGATTTAGGAATTTTTATATCAAAGATGTCTTGTCATGTCAACAATGAAAGTTCATTCCCTTAGTCACTTTCAATGTAAGAGATATACTTACCATTATATCTCAAGCAAGATCTGGGATCTCCTTCCTTATCTTTGTTACATCCCAATAATATGAGAACCTGTAACTCAGATAAAAAGAAGAGGGAACACATTCTGCCTTGTAAGTCCAACTTGCATCTCCAATTCGGTCTTTAACACCCAGGCCCACCACCCTAAGGTGATGTCGACCCGTCATTAATTGAACCAACTGTCAACATGAATACAACTCACTATGCACAATCCAAAATCGCCCCAATAATATGAGGATCCGATATTGGGGTCACTACGCATACGTCCTTACTCTTTCGAGAAGCGACGAGCCCGATCCAAATGGATCGTATGCAGGAGCTGTCACTTCAGACATGCGTCTCCTGCATACAATATCTATCGACGGAACCATTTGCCTTGACGGGAGACCAAGGATGTCACATATGTGATCATCCACCTCATATTCAAATTTTAATCAATTAGTATGAATTATTCATATAATTAATTCTTCCAAGGGAAATACACATCTATTCATAATAGAGTGTTTTTAATTGGTTATTATTAACTTAATCACATTAAATTTATTATCAATCCAATTCAATCAACAAACTTGATTTTACTTGAATATATGGTATTATCTCAAAGTACATATTAATTCGAATTTTAATAATTAGAAAATACATCATGATCTCTCAGGCATTATTCGTTCCCTATCCGTTGTCATGGCCAATACCGGCGGGAGTGGGATGGACCGCAACCGGTGCGACCCGCTACCCCAACGCTGCCCGACTAGACACCATATCAGCCTCGGGAAAAAATAATGCCGAGCTAATCACTTTGTACATGAGATGATCATCGGTTTTTCAACTGAAATTATACCATATAGTAATAATCAAAACAATTTTGATTATAACGAAATTTGCTAATCAAATTCCCAATCCTATTCAAGCAAGTTGTTTGTTGATTGTGTTTCCAATTATGATCTAGATCAAATCTAATCAAATATTGGTTGAGGCAAATCCATTAAGGAAATAATCATCATTAAATATTTCTCAAATATTTTCCATAATATTTCATGAAATTAACAATTAATTTCATTAATTGACAATCACTTGGTTCTTGATTAGGAATGTAATTTCAGCAGTGACCCCTACTTATTAAAATTAACATATCTCAATAAAAACAAATCCAAATTATGAAAAATCAGTTTTCTAAGATTGCTAATTTGATTTATGACAGAACCTAAGTGATATTTCATGCATTTCAAGGCAGATCAAAACCGTAATTAACTCATTAATCATGTTAAGATTCGCAATTCCCGCAACAGTGAATACATGTTCATTAAAACGACCATATCTCGAGCAAACGGAATCCAAATTATGTAAACTCAGATCCTATGATTTCTTTATTTAATGTGGTCAAAATCCAAGTGATTAATTAGTGTTTAAACATTTTAAACAGTGTCGAATTTATTCACTAAACAGATGTGCGAAAATGAAATACGACAAAAACTTTCGCAACCTTAACAAACCCAAGTCCTCCTAGGTTTACGGATCGTATCCAAAACCTTAGACCTAAGGCTCTGATACCACTTCAAGGATATGGGGAGAATCCTCAAGCGCATCACAGAAGCGTGAGCATCGTATCGAATACGACGAGGAACGACTAGTCGTACTAGTTGTTCTATGCAACAGAAATTAAAATTTTTTCATGTGACGAAACAACATGATCCAAGAACACTTCTCGGATCATTTCATCTAAACCACAAACAAGTAATAGGATTACCTATTGAAGCGTGTTTTTGATCGAGTCTCTAAACGAAGAGACCACCTGTCTCAAGTCTGATCCGACGGAGGAGACGCTTACGAGCGTGTTGATGAAACATGTGCTTCTCGCAATCCATGTTGATGATCCAAGCGGCGGATCTCCTGATCACGACACACGAGATCCGACGTCTTCTTCCCAAGCGAGGCACACCGAAGGAAACGAAGATCCACGAGCAAACGATCGGGCAGCATAACGACGACGCTGCGGTGATGGAGACTCTCTCTAGGGAATCCATGGTGGATGGTCATATGAGAGGGAGAGAGAGAGTAGACGTGTAGAGAGAGAAATAGAGAGAGAGAGAGACATGTTCTCATTGTGTAAAGAAGAGCAAAGGGGTGCCTCTCCTTTTATAATATTTTTGGATCCATGGATCTCAATCCATGGGCAACACAAATCCAATTGCTCTCATTGATTTGTATTTATTTTAATGGCCAAGATTTGTGTTGGTAAAAACCAACAACATTAATTTAATTTAGATTAATTATATATTGATAAATCAAAATAATTCAATTAACAAATTAAATCAACTAACATTGGAGATAATGGAAAGGAGGCTCCTCCCTTCCATATAGGAAGAGTGGACGACCACCCTTTCCTTTAGGGATTGGTGGTCGTCCCCCCTCTCCTATAGGAAAGGGGGAATCTCAATGCAATCTCAAGATTGCATGATTCCATATGTCTCCAATTATTTACAACAACAATTGTTGTAAATTATTCTACAAAATAATTCATAATCATTTTGTGAATATTGCAGTCTTGCCATTGGAAATTTGTGAATCATATTCACATCCCAAAATAAAATGTAAATTACATTTTCAATTTAATGTCCAATATGAATCCAATTCACAATGACATTTAATTAACAAATGTAAATTACAAATAGCTCTCTCTTATATATTATAAATCACATTTATAATATATGTGATTAATATGGATAGTGCTATCCACATTATCCATGATAATTAAATCACATTTAATCATCTTGGATCTGTATTCTCATGTGCCCAAATAATATGAATCACGTTCACATTATTTACATCTTTGATAATTAAATCACATTTAATTATCTAAGATAAATCTCCTTATAATATGAATCAAATTCATATTATCCATTATAATTAAATCACATTTATATATCTATTTTCTCAATGCTCGGATACATATTATCAACAATGAAATTATCCTGAACCCTTTCAAGGATAATGCGCTTTCTTCATGAATACTTGGAGATAAGGACAGGGCGATTGTATTGTTCTACGTATAGTGACTTGGATATTGAGATCACATCTCAATCTAGATCTCGGGCCTCCCATAGATGCTTGATTAAATTATGACCCAAATCTAATCTTCTCATTGCATTTGAATCACATTCAGATCAATGTCCAACATTTGGACTAAGATTAGATTACTTCTCTACTGAGAGGATTCACTAAATCTAGACCTGTTTCATCACTCCCTATGAATGGAAGTGTCATAGTTATACAACCGTTTATGATCACATCACCCTCAGGTATTCCCAATACCTGTACATCCTGCTTACTAGAAGACTCATAATAAACCTGAAGTCTAAGATCAATTTTACACTGTCAACTTCAGGGATTTATCATTAAGTTTCTCATTCAAACATTGGGAGTCGGTATTGATCATATACTTTCCAAAAGCATATATTATACTTAGGTCTTGATCATATACTTTCCAAAAGTATATATCAAACCTACAAATTCAGTCAAGCTTCCAAAGAGAGACGACCGTGCATGGGATTTGATTCTTCCCAATATCTCATGAGTGAGCTCATGTCTTCCAGTTCGGTAACTAAACATGTATGATCCCTTTGAGATAACCTATTACTCATATGCCCTTGCATGCACACCAGCGCACCGGTGTATAGACCTTGATTAGGTCATCAACCTATTGGTCTGCCAAATGTACATAATCCGACATATAGTAACACACCTGTCTCTGGTCAGAGGATGCGTGCCTATATCATGACAGCATACGATATAGGACTTTGGTTATCTCGATCTCGTTAAGTCAATTCTTTGACGTAACTAATCTGACACCTCCGAATCTCTATTCCTATGCAGAGGACCTACATCAAGAGGTCGGTCAGATATCACCCTATCTTTGAAAGGATTGCCATCTCCAACTCAGGATGGAGATCATCTCTTAACAATCATTTGACAGTGCTTGATGAGTCCTCAATCTAACTCATTAGATATTCATCCAAGCACCAGCCTCTATGATTCAATAATTGAATCAACAGATGTATGATCATTAAGATGGCCATGGTACATAACCATAATTGTACCAAGGGACCTATTATGAAAATTATCTATTCTTCATTTTAGATTAGGCAATGATATTCGCAATAACATTTATTGCATAATGGCTCGTCGTGGCCTCGCATGTCCGACAAACACCTGCATCGTTCCTCCATTCCACGGTCATACTAAGTCAACCACTCCTCCAAACGGCCGAAGCAGTAGTTGATTATGGTACTGGAGAGATCATCTTTCACTCTTGTAGTGACAAGATGAAAATTGAGACGATCTCTTATACTAGACCATCACTGCCGCCAACAATAGATGAGATAGAGAAAGTTATATCAGAGCCAGATGACTGTGATTTTCTTGGTGAATTCTAAGAGAGAGATCTTTTCACTTATTTTATAGATACCCAGAAATTCATTTCCAAAAGGACTCTATGGAAAGCACAATCGAAATGAGTTCCCTTGGTGGTTCAATTTAGCTAGTTGTTTATGGGCAGTTTGAGCTGATTTCTAAGGATCAATCTGAGTCTTTAGATGCACCTTATGATATTCCATTCACACACTTTTCTAATATTACTTATGATAAGCCTCATTCTAAGAGTTTTGAGGTACAGATATCAGAGCCATTCGTTGAATTTCCTGAATTATGCACAAATGAGAGACATCTTTTTGAGATTATTGCTGAGATTTCTTGATCGATCGCAAAATACGTGATAATTTTGTATACTCGTTGTAATAGGTGTACTTAGCAAATCAGTCAGAACGGAGAGAAGATCTCCGTGAAGAGTGTCTCGGCTTTAATTTATATCACGAGCATGTCCGGGGTCGAATACAGGGAGGTAAAGAAGCAACGGCGGGTTAACTCAAAAACTTAGATCTAAATTTCTAATAAGGATTTTTATTTTTATGCAAAATGAATGTGAAATGCAATATGTCGGTGAATTAAGAAACGAAGAAAGCACACAACTTAGCCAAATTAATTTTAATATCAAATTAATTAGATTTAACAAATTTATAATTTTTTCTAGAATACTAATACAAAGATGAATGCAAGACATTTTTTTAGAATTTTATGGATTAAAATGTAACAAAGAAAAATGCACACTTTTTATGAGTTTTTTTTCACAATTTTTCGCACACACAGAATGCAAAAATTATGAAATAATTACTGGAAATAAAACATGATGCAAATATGCTAAATATTTTTTTTAATTTTTATGATAAAATATGATTTTTTATGGATTTTTTAATGAAAACATAATGACAATGAGTAATTAATTCTTAATAAATCCACATAACGAATTAGATAGAATATGAATTATCTCAAGAAGGTAATTATACTAAGAATCCATAATTTGAAATTTCACAAAATGGATGTGTAGATTTAATTAAAAAATATTTACTAAAATCACTCTACAATTTATTTAAGGCATAGGATAACTCCAATTAAGATGAAATTTGGAAAGTAATTCAATCACAATTCAGTTGCATCTTTCTAATTTTTATTGAATTTAGGAAGCAACTATAAGTGAGATATGAATTTAAAACCACATATTGGGTAAATAGACAGAATTTCACTTAAAAATATTTAATTAATTACCCAAAGGTCAGAAAAATCTATATAAATAGCTAAATGGTAGACAATTAGTTGCTCAACATAATTACTAATTTCAATGAAATAAAACGATGCAAAATCGATGTCCAATTAAAATGCAAACCAGGGGTGTCCGTGAAAATTTCAAAGAACAAATTCAAAACATTTACATACAGGGACCTGATTGTAATTATCAAAAACTTACCTAAAATAAAACACATTTCAAAAAAATAAACAATGAGAAGGGACCTTCTTCTCCGTTTGGTGGGGGTGGCTAGTGCTCGATGGTGAAGAGGGAGGGACGTCAAGAGAGAGCCACTGTCGGCGCTGGCCCGCGGTGCGCGTGGGCGCATGGACGGGGACAATGCTTGGGTGCGTCATGGAGGCTGCGAGGTGGCGGGCAGCCACCCTGGAGGAGGAGGAGCGGCGACAACGAGCTCCACCCGCGGGCAGAGGGGCGGTTGAGGACGTCGCTGTTGGCGGCTGGAGGTTTTGCGTGTGTGTGTGTGGGGGGGGGGGGGGGATGGCCGACGGGAGCTGCGTGGTCGCTGGACAAGCGGGGACCGCTGGTTGCTCGGCGGAGCCGACGGTGGCGGCAGGTGGGCTGGACCGCAGCTGGGCACGGGCGGTCGGCGAGCGGCCGCAGGTGGAGGGTTGCTGCACTCGACAAGGAGGTAGGTCGTCGATGGCGAACGACTGGGTGATCGTTCTCTAAATACGATGTTTAATTTGGGTTCGTTGTAGTACGTTTACTTAGCAAAATCTGTTCATAATCGGGAGAAGATCTCCGCGAGGAGTGTCTCGGCTTTAATTTATATCTCGGAAAAGTTCGAGGTCGAACACAGGGAGGCAAAGGATCAACGTCGGGTCAATCCAAAAAAACTTAGGTCTAGATTTCCAAATGGTATTTTTTAAAAAATTTTTATGCAAAAATAAATAAAAATGCAAATGCGGATGAATTAAGACAATAAGAAATCACACTAATAGGACAAATTAGTTTTAATGCGAAATTAATCATATTTAGCCTAATTATATTTTTCCTACAATCCTAATCTAGAGATGAGTACAAAACACCATTTTTTTGAATTTTAGGAATAAAAATGCAATAAATAAAAATGTTCACCATTTGTGGGTTTTTTTGTAATTTTTCACAAAACAGAATGCAAAAATTATGAAAAGACTACGGAATTAAAACATGATGCAAGGATGCTACAATAATATTTTTGGAATTTTCTAACAAAATATAAATTTTTTATGGATTTTTATAATGAAAACATAGTGATACTGACTAATTAATTCCTAATAAATCCACAATAGCAATTTATCCAAAGTGCAATTATTTGAAAATGGTATTTATACATGCAATTCAGGAGAGTTGAAATTTTGCAAAAAAGATGTATGTGGATTTAATTAAAAATCAAATATCAAAATCACTCTACAATTTATTTAAAGCACAAGATAACTCCAATTTATGTGAAATTTGGATAATAATTAAAGCACACTTCAAGACATCATTCCTAATTTTTGTGAAATTTTTCGAATAACTGTGAGTGAGATATAAATTTAAGAGCTCAAAATGGGTAAGATATGCAGAATTTCAGTTAAACATTTTTAATTAATTCATCATTGCTCACAAAAATAAAATAAATAATCAGACCGTAGACAATTAGTTGCACCACATCAAGATATTTTTCATCAAAAGAGATGATGCAATATAAAGGTCCAAATTAAAATACAAATACAAGGTTATCCGTGCAAATACAGAGAACAAAGAAAACATACAATCAAATATCAACAGGGATTGTTTTGTAATTACAAAAACATAAGAAAATAAAATTGCAACTTTTACAAAAAAATAAAATAAAAAAATGGACCTTCTTCTCCAGCAGGTGGGCGATTGGGGCATCCAAAAGGGGACGGCGGGGCGGGGCATTGTTAGGTGTGGCCGGCGGTGGCATGGCCGGTCGTGCGGGAGAGGGCAGAGCGGCAGTGTTGGCGCAAGTGGATGGTGCCGCTTGTAGCTGGGGCGAAGGGCTGGAAGTGATGCCGCAGGTTTAGCGGGGAGAAGGAGGCTGCAGGGGTGGCGGGGGCACCGCAGCTGGCAGCGGAGAGCTGCGCAGGCGACCAGCTGGAAGTGGTGCCCGTTTGGGCGCGAAGCTGGGAAACGCTTGGCACCGATGCTATTTTTATTTTTTTTGAAACTTTTTTAGTGTTGTGTTGTGCGCTTTTTTTATTTTTTATTATTTTTTTTAATTTCTCAAATGGGAATAAAAAATAAAAAAATGAGAATGATGATGGGATGAATGTGGTGATGGAAATAATATTATGAAGATGAGGAAGGTGGGTTAAGCAAATGAAGGTGTAGTGGTGGTGGTATGATTAAAAAATTTGCAAAAATATAAACGATGTTGAATGATAAAAAAATAACTTACCAACGATGAACGTGGTCGCCCAAGTTGTGCTCACGAGAAGCACGGTCTTCGCTTGAATCGCTGACGAGCGATGAGCTCGAGCAGCACGCGGGTGCGGCTGCAATGTTGGCCAAGAAGCCAACGGATTTCACCAGAGAAAGGGCTGTCGTCGCTCGACCGTGATTGCGTCGTTGTCACCGATTCAACTCTGAGAACTAGGCTCTCCTCATATAAAGATGGATCAAGTGAAAATTGAGGTGGATGGGATGTATAAAAAGAGATGGAAAAAATGGAGGTTAGAATGAAGGTGGAGTGGAATGGAGGTTAGAATGGAAGTGGAGTTGAATTAGAAGTTGGAAAAAATGGTGGAATGATGGAGTTGAATGGTGGTTATTGTAGAGAATGGAAATTAAAATAATAAACAAAAGTAGCCTACTTTAAATGAGATAATAAAATAACGGATAAAAGAAAATGAAATAATTACAAAAGTAGGTCCATAAAAACACTATGTACATGGATTTTTTTTACTTTTCTAATTTGAACTTTTTTGTATTTTCAATAAAAGATATTTACAAACTAAAAATAAAATAAAATAGTAGAAATAAAATGAAACATGAAAGAGATTTTTTTTGGATTCTTTAGTGATTAAAAAGAGTAAATAAAAAATGAAGAAAGAAAGAAATGTACAATATATACAAAGTACACCTAGGTCCCAAAATCCAAATTTTGCAAATGAGCTCCGATTTTAATGAAACCACTTCTGTTGGATAGATAATTTTCTAACTTGAACTTTAAAAGTTAATTTGCTAAATTTGTAGTTCATACGGAACGGGAATTTGGTCGGGAATTCGGACTTTACGGATTTTTGTCTTTGGGATCTAGGAGCATTTATTTGAGATGAAATTTATTTTATATTTTTATATTTTTATAAATATTTGTATGAATAAGTCAGAGAAAGAATTAGCCAAAAAGTAGTTGAAATGAATTTATTAAAAATACATGAAGTTTTAGGCTATTTACAGGTGAAAAACTCCTTTAATTTTGCGGCTTTTTATTGTTAATATTTTTTATACATTCTAATATATAATAATTAGTATGTTTTATTTTTAAGAGTTATTTTATTAATTTATTGATTTTATGGACATTTATTTGGGATTTTACTCGGGGATTTTGCTAAGATCAAGATATTGAGATGATGAATCACGGATTCATCACCCCCCTATACTTAAACTTTCTAGTCCTCGAGTAAATAAAGAATGAATAAGTTGGAATAACCCTTGACTATGCATGTGAATACAAGACTTGATCCGTTCAAGAACTCTCGGTTTCGGAGATCCTAAAATTCTAAACTGAACCAAGCTCTAGTCAAAAGGTATCCAATTTTCGTAATCATCAGACTCTCTTCGTATACATATATAGTAGGGATATGACTTAAGTGTTGACTGCATTTACAATAGTAGAGTCACAACGTCACCCGAAATTCCAGTCCAAGAGACTCTCCTAAGAACCTGACCTTCAAAACTAGGGAATAAACCATTTCTTGCATCCAATCCACCATCTCTTTAGTTGTCAGACTTAAAAGTGTAGATGGAAGGCTAGTTGATGGAGGGCATAGGATTGTGTCATTTCTTCTCTCCTCTCATTAGAACAAGGATTCTCTCAAGTGCCTTATTACTCAACGCATATTTTTGGTGTTGATCTGTGCGTCCATCAAGAGAAGTTGGAGTCGTCTGCACTTGTTTTCCTGGGAGTACACTGAGGTGTGCCTTTATGAGTACCTATCGTACCTTCTACACCCATACTTGTAGCATATACGACGCAAAACCCTTTTTTGGTGCAAGCCCGACTCCTGGTCTTAATAGAGGTTGTCCAAGTGGACACTTTGAAATGGTTGAGAGCACTCGCCTTTGGTGGAAGCTCTTTTGATAATTGACTTATGGAAGGAGAGCTTATTTCAACATTTATATTTCTTTGCTTTAATTTTGGCTGGCTGCACTACTTTTATCAAGAGTTGGCGCAATATTTTTTTATTTTATCACACCCTGTCACTTAGGTAAATATCAAGAGATAGTACAAGAATCATGTTCTTATACTGGCTAAAGGCGCTGACACTCAGGTTTCATGAAGCCTTCATTGATTTTATCCCATCCTCGAGTATCATCAAATCGAGTCCAAATTCAAAGTCCTCATCCCAGTTCCTCAAGTGAAATTTCAACTCATCTCATCATAACTGCAGTCGTGTATATGAGGTGTTGATCATATTCTTAAGGTAGATAATAAGCATGCAATATAGCACACAAATCTTTCAAACTAGGGAAATGTGAATAATTAAGTCAATGACTCTAATGATTAAGGTTGGTTAACCCAAAATCTCAAGACCTCATAAACCAATGTTCTTGAACATCACTAGTCTTGTGTGAA
This sequence comes from Ottelia alismoides, assembly GCA_037367405.1. NCBI lineage: Eukaryota > Viridiplantae > Streptophyta > Magnoliopsida > Alismatales > Hydrocharitaceae > Ottelia > Ottelia alismoides. The sequence goes on from JAZKJV010000149.1 coordinate 744,277, forward strand.
AGTGTAAGTGTCAGGGACCAAACCAACTCATTAGTTAGATTTTTTATGGTTTTGATGTTTTTTTAAAAGGTAAGGAACTAAAGAAAGATGTTTTTTCAAAAGTTTTTTTTTTGAAAAACATATATATTCTTATTTTTTAAAGCAAATAAGAAAAGAAATTCTTTTTTGCTTTCTTTGAAAAAGTTTTTTTAAAAGCAAATAAGGAAGAAAAGAGTTTTTTTTGAAAAAGTTTTTTTGAAAAGTTTTTTTACCAAATTTACCCACCTCGTAATTATTGTATAATATAAAAAAATATGTGAAAGTACGAGCTATAGGTAAAGTATATATGTAATATATGCACGCTCCCTATACTTAGCATGTGCTATGTCCTCAGAGCACAAGAAGTCAGAAAAAGACAAAGCTCGTGCTAAGAAAAGGACAACTAAAATAATAAAAAGTATAGAAGTCGATTCGCACCCCTATACTTAAGCTCTGGTCAGCCTAAGTGTAGAAGAAGAGCAAAAATAGGGAGGTCGAGGTCAAGAGGTGAAATGGATGAGTATATACAAATGGAGGGCATCGGTCCCCCCCCCATACTTAGACTTTGGTCAGCCTAAGTACAGGACAGGAGTGAGAACCGATGTGATCTGGAGAATATACAGAGAATGCAGAATTTACAAGAGTGAATGAATCTTCTAAGCTGTTGAATCTTGGTGCTGCATCTTCATGAATAGTAATATGATGTATTTTTTCTATGCTCACTCTGCATGAAGTTGATGACCTTGACTTGGACTAACTGCTCTTTAGAATCTACAAAATGCTTCAACAGTTGTCCATTCACCACATGAGATTGTGCACCATCTGTGAGATCAGCTATATCTACACTTCCATTCCCGTGCACTTTCTTAACAACAATGGGACCCGTCCATTTAGATTTAAGCTTCCCATGAAACATCTTCAACCTAGCATTAAACAACCATACCTTTTGTCCAGGAACAAAGTCTTTGCACCAAATGTACAGATCATGCCATCTCTTTACTTTGTCTTCATAAATCAAACTGTTGTCATATGCCTTGTTTCGGATTTCCACGAGCCCATTCAAGTTCAAGTCTCGATAAAGCATCCTTAGGTGACAACTCCAATTAATCTGCTTAATTGACCATTCGGATTTGTGAATCAGCTCTGCGGGCAAATGGCATGGCTTGCCATAGATCATTCTAAATGGTGAAGTACCCAATGGTGTCTTGTAGGTTGTCCTATAGGCCCACAGAACTTGGTCCAAGAGCTGGGACCAATTCTTCCTATCGGGACGAACCAATTTCTGCAAAATACTATTCACCTCTATGTTTGAAACCAATGCCATGCTATTGGATTGTGGGTGGTAAGGACTAGTAACTCTGTGCTCAAATCCATAGTCCTTAGCTAAAGATCTCATATCTCGTTTCATAAAGTGGTTACCCCCATCAGATATCAAAACCTTTGGCACCCTTAACCTAGCAATAATATGGTCTCTAACAAACTTACAAACAGTCTTGCTGTATGCGGTTCGGGTTGGGATAACCTCCACCCACCTAGAAAGATAGTCAAATGACAATAAAATATACTCATGTCCTTGGCTGTTGGGAAAGGGACCCATAAAATCTATGCCCCATGCATAAAAATATTACAAATAATCACTACCTACATGGGCATCTCATCTCTATGTCCAACTATCCCTCCCATCCTTTGACAGATCGGACACGATGTACAAAATCAATAGCATCTTGAAAGAAGGTCGGCCAATACAATACACGTTGAAGTACTTTATGAGATGTTCTCTTCCCCGAATGGTGTCCTCCAGCCTCAAGTGAATGACAATATGTGAGGACACTCTGGTATTCCTCCTGAGGAATACACCTTCTCCAAAAACAATATGGTCCTTCGAAGAAAAGGAAGGGATCGTCGCAGTGGTATATCCTCGAATCTGACTTCAGTCGGTCAATGTTGCTCCTAGTACAACCATGGGGAACCTGCTTGGAGACAAGATAGTTAACCATGTTGGCATACCACATGAGTGAGTCAATAACACAAATTTACTCGTCTGGGAAGGTCTCTCTAATCCACTCATGATTAGGAGAATCCTTAAGCTCAATCCGAGAAAGGTAATCAACCATAACATTCTTCACTACAGGTTTATCTTTTATCTCCAAATCAAATTCCTGGAGGAGTAAAATATACCTAACAAGATGCGCATCCACGTCCTTCTTTTCCATTAAATATCAAATGGGTGTGTGATCAGTGTAGATTATCACCTTAGAGCCCAATATATATGACATAAACTTCTCGAGGGCCTATACTACAACGAGCATTTCTTTTTTTCAGACACTGTATAATTCTTTTGTGTAGGATCTAATACTTTTCTCACATAGTGGATCACAAACGGGATCCCTTCTCGTCGTTGTCCTATCACAACTCGTATCGCAAAATCGAAAGCGTCAGTCATGATCTCAAAGGGGAGAGACCAGTCAGGAGATTGTAGGATAGGCAAGGCACAAATATTTCGCTTCAAAAGCTCAAAGGCCTCTAGATAAATGTGATCTACAACGAACTCTGTGTCTTTCCCTAAGAGCTCAGTTAGTGGGTGGGCGATCTTTGAAAAATCCTGAATGAATCTCCTATAGAATCCAACATTCCCTAGAAAAGACCTCACTGACTTCACGTTGGTAGGTGGATCGAGTTTCTTGATCACCTCCACCTTGGCAGGGTCAACCTCCATTCCCCTTTTGGAGATGACATGCCCCAACACGATACCCTCCGTCACCATAAAGTGACTCTTCTCGCAGGAGAGTACCACATTCACCTCTCTACACCTCGTGAGGACTCAATCCAAGTGTGCTACACATGTATCAAAAGAATCACCACAGATCGAGAAGTCATCCATGAACACTTCCAGGAAATCTCCCACCATCTCAGCAAATATGGCGATCATGCACCGCTAAAATGTGTCGGGGCCATTGCAGAACCCGAATGGCATGCACCTGAAAGCATAAGTGCCGAAAGGACATGTGAATGTGGTCTTTTCCTGGTCCTCAGGAGCTATAGCTACCTGGTTGTAGCCTGAGTACCCATCAAGAAAAAGGAAGAACTCTTTCCCAGCTAATCGTTCCAAGATCTGATCAATAGAAGGCAAGGGAAAGTGGTCTTTCTTGGTCGTGGCATTCAAGCGCCTGTAATCGACATAGACATGCCACGACGTGGGTACACATGTCACGATCTCTACTCCCTCCTTCTTGGTGCCCATCTGAATTCCCGACTTCTTCAGGACAATATGAAGCGGGGCCACCCACTTGGAGTCAGAAATAAGGTATATAAACCCTGCCTTGCACCATTTCTCAATCTCTTTCTTCACAACTTCCCACAAATTTGGATTGAGTCTCCTCTGGAACTAACGGGAAGGTCTCACATTATCCTTAGTAAAAATGTGGTGCGAGCAGAGAGCGGGGTTGATCCCCACGAGATCTGATATTGTCCAGCCTATTGCTTGGCGGTTCCTCAATAAGACCTCTAACAACCTAGACTCATGTTCTAAAGTCAAGTCTGAGCTAATGATAACAGGATATCTCTCATTGGGTCCCGCAAAAAAGGCATACTTGAGTGTAGGAGGTAGTGATTTTAGCTCTGGCAATGTGGTGTCATCAAGCAAATCTGGCTGAACTGAATCTGAATCTGGTTCCATGCTGTATGAAGGTGAGCTAAGCTGTGTAGTACTTGCCACCAACTCAGAAGTATCTAGAGTCGGATCGCCAAAGAATTGTGGTAGTTCGGCCAAAGCCGCATCCGACTCATCATCTATGTCCCATTATCGTTCAGAAGGGAATGGAACTGATAGATCCAGATGGATCTCTATATCATCACGTGAATAGATAGATGCATATTTAACAAGATCAGACAACACATGGAAAACTGCATCATCCACTATTTCCTTTCCAGATGAAAGGGTCTCCCTCTGTCCTCAAGGAATATGTCCCCAAATCCCAATGGTGCTAATCATTCTACAATCTACCTCTAAAGATGAGTACTCTGTGATACTCTCTTAATCGGGTCACTAACACATGGTTTGCTTCATCTCAAGGTTCACTTCTCTGCCTGGAGAACAGAACTTCATCATTCCCATACCATAATCAAAATCTATGCATGCGGTCCTAAGGAAGTGTTGTCCGAGAATGATCTGAGATTCTCTCCCATGATTGGGGGTCTCCATGTCCAAGACTGTGAAATCAACCTGATAGTTCTGCCCCTCAATCGAAATAACTACGTTCTTCACTTTTCCCTTAGGTCTCTTTACTGAATGGTTTGCAAATTGGATTAAAGCTATGGATCTGCGAAGTGGTCCCAACTCCAATTTCTTATATAATTCTAAGGGAAGTAAGTTGATCAAATAATCCTTATCCAAGAGTGTACGTGCCAACGCAATGCCGTCAATACGACTCTCCACATAATGAGCACCCATGTTTCTCTTTTTCCTTGGCAATGTCTGATTCTTGAGATAATAAGGTGCGGCTACTGACAAGACGTGTTTCTTTATATTTTGGTTCTCTTTCTTCGTGCTAACTCTAGTAGGTGTGCATCTTACCTTAAGGTATTTTTGAAATGCAGGATGGTTAGTCACATACTCATCAAATGGTACCTTTACAGTGATATTTTCTTTACAAAACTGTGCCATATCGGGGTCATCTTTCTGAATCTTTTTGGTGCGCTTTCCTGCCGTAAGAGCACGGGGGAAAGGGATTGAAGCTAGGGAAACAGAAGATGAAGAGTCTGAATCATGAACTAAAAGATCATTCTTTGCATTAACTAAAATAGAGTTCTTCATACAAGAATCTTTTTGATGCAACATGGAATCAAAATCTTGACTATCTACTATAGATTGTGGAATATAAGCTGGAGTGGTATCCGCCACAACCGGAGATGAAAGGTCCTCCGTAGACTCAAAAGAATATCCATGCCGTCGATGCGGCATACACGCTCTCCTTCTCCTCTCGGCTCCCTGAGTTGAAATCCTCAAATGGAGCTAATGGGGCTCTGGAATATGTTGCCTCTCATCCTCGTCCTCTGAAGACTCCTCAGGTTGAGCTCCGGAGATGCCCCTCCTCGTGTCCCTCGCCCGGTCAGGTACGGTCATGGTCCTTCCGCTCCTAAGTGACATGTGTTAGCCTCGTCACACCAAAGAATCTCATGTTTAAATCTATGAGGTGCTGAATAGTATACTTGACGAAAGTGTTGCTGAGAACTAGATCGGTTCAGGCTATTGGGGTTAGCCTGAACTTGGGCTGGGATTGAGGTAGAGGGAGAAGTCTGCTCGTCTCGCCATCTGAACAGGCGGTTGACATCCACCTGTAAGCCATGAGTTTTGTTTTTCTAGGAACGAAGCTCGTCCAGTATCTGCTGCTAAATATCCACGGGACTAGACGAAGAAGGAAGGGGATAAGACTGGGAAGAAGAACGTGAAGACTGGCCCTGCTTGCCAGGGTACTGCCTCTGTTGCTGCTGCTGGGGTGTCTGCTGAAATTGCGGTCCCTGCTAGCCTGCTTAGTAATGGCCCTGCTGGCCATACTGCTAGTATTGGTGCCGCTTCTACTGGGGTTGCTGGAATCTAGGGCTCTACTGTGAAGGAGGTGGTGCGGAGGTGAATGCGTTGTTGTGAAAGGTCGGAGGATGCTGGTAGGTCTGTCGGTATCCCGTACTTCCCTTCTTGGCAGGGTCTTGAGTATACCATACTCCTTTCACCTACCAAACCGATGGAGGTTCCTCCTGAACTGTCTCTACTAATGGGGTGGCTGCTAGAAAGAGTGGGCATATGACTGGTCCTGATCCCATGGCTGAGGTTGACCTGACACCAACTGCTCCTGATTATGGTGAACTCGGTATACGGGAGCAGAGGGTGCACTCACGACGGGTATCTTTATCTTAAATACCTTCTTAGTCAACTCCTCCATCAATTTTGGAAGTTTGGAGATGCTTCGGTCTAACTCATCAATCCTCCTGTCGATCTTCTCGACTACTGTAAGCTTATTCGCAAGGAGTCCCATGCTAGGGATCACATCCTGAGAGAGATCGACTATAGCTGATTTCCCCCCTCCAAATGAGAGTGAACTGGGGGACGATGTATAAGCCTTGTTGGCCATCTGTGAGCGGATGCTTTCTGCCATCTGGTTGAATACCTTTCAAACGGTATCCGATCCTCGTGATTTATAGCTGCCTCCACAGGCAGCACTCACTAAACCCTGCATCTCAAGGTTGAGACCAGTGAAGAACGACTGACCAATATATTGTCATCTAGTCCATGACAGGGACACTTCTGCAGGATGTCCTTGAATCTTTTTCATGCATCAAAAAAGGCTTCTTGGGGTAATTGGGAAAAACTCATAATGCACATCCTCATCATGTTAGTTCTACTCAGTGGGTAGAACTTCTTTGGAAACACGTCCTTGAACTGGGCATAAGTGGTGATTGTCACTCCAAGATTTTTCACCCATTAATCTGCTTTGTGACCCAAGGCAAATGGAAGCGTTGTGAGCCTAATATAATCCTGGCTAACATTAGGATGTCTAAGGTTAGTGTAGACGAGCTCGAAGTCCCTTAGGAATGTGTATGGCTCCTCAGAAGCATTCCCATCTAAGTGTGGCAGCAGTTCAGAAAATGCGGCTTCAACTCAAAATCAACAATGGGTTTGGTCGGACTCAAGTACTTCCGAATTCTGTACTGTCCAGGGTTATATGCTGCATCCATTGGTGGTTCAACCCCAACATTGAGCTGTTCTAACTGAGCTATGAGAAGTGCATGTTGCTTCTCAAATGCAGCTAATCTGGCTAGTACCATTCTCATCAGGTCTCCAGGGTGTTCTTCTTCCTCTTCTTTCTTCTTTTGCGGCATTTATCTTGTATCTTCTTTATTGCCTGAATCAGCAATGTGGTCTTGATGAGTGATGAATCTGTGATTCATGACTCTAAAAGTTAAAAATAGAGCCCTGTTCCCGAGTAAATAGAGGCATATTTACCTTTATAATGCATAAATGGCATTCATGCATGCATACATAATACATGCATTTTAGCATTCCATTTGCATTTAAATAAGAAGCCAAAATCCCTTGTAAAATATCCATTTATCAAAATAACCTCTTCCTTATAATATGTACTCCTTAGTTAATAATATAGGGAAGAAAGCTAGAAATCCCCCTTATAAAATAGCCAATAAAGCCCTGGAACCCCTGGATCAGAAATTTCCCATAACTCCTTCATAAAAACTCCAAAATAGGTCTACTCACTTTTAGAATAATACACACTAAAAGACCTTTAAAACAAGACTAATTTCATCCAATTTGGAGCTCGTATGAGAAAGTTGGGTTTTCGGGCCTCTTTGTATACTACAAGTATGTATATTTGTATTTTTGTATTTATGTATCATATTTTACCTCATTTCCGTCTTTAGTCAACATGAAACTTGTAGATCTCATCGAGATCTACAACTTTCATGTTTTGAGTTTTTCCAAATTCGGTCCCCTCTTCTCTCTACCTTCATTTCTTTGTCCAGCCATCCACAGCAGGCCACGTGGCGCCCTCTGGTTGCGCCACGCGGCCCGCTCCCCTTGCCCAAGCCGCCTCTGCTCTCGGCCGTTGGATGACACTTTCAATCAAACGGCCACTGGATGACCATGTACGCCCTTCACTTTGACAGTCAGATCAAATCCCCCACCTCATCTCCATCGCCCGTTCACGCCTCTTCCTCAGCGCGCCACGTGGCGCATTCTGTGCCATCAGATCACGCTCCAGTCCTTTCATCTGAGCCGTTAGCCCTACAAACATCTGAGCCATCCGATCAAACACCCTATGCTCATCGCAGCTGTCCACTGGCGCTTCGCCCACATCCCGCCATGTGGGCGCTTCCTAACGCTCAGATCATCGTGCCAGATCTCCATCCACACCGTTCCATCCCGCCTCGATCACCACCGTTGGATCACAAGATCCAACGGTGGAGACTTCATCTTCCACCTCGGGAGCCCCTCTCTCCCACGTTCTCCGCCTTGCAGGAGGTGCACCCACTTCCTATTCTTGGCCACACCTCCTCCACCGTCGACGTCCACCACCACCTCCACGATGAACCCCACTCGTCCATCATCCTCGCCAAGTACTCCACTACCCACGTCGACCTCCATAAACGCTCCACTTCCTCCATGAACCTCGCTCCATCGTCATCCTGGTCGAGACCTTCGACCTATAAATAATCGAGCACCGGCCATCGTTGCACCTATTCGCCACCCCTGAGAGACCCTCTGAGCTCGGAGCTTCCGATTGGTGACCGTAATTGCAAGTTTCCTCGAGCGAAGACGATCGTCTTCTCCGGCGAGATCCTCGGCCACCGCCGGGTCGCAGCCCTCCTCCGCCGAGCCGTTGCTTGAGCTCAGGGAACCACCGCCCCTTTGAGCAACGATCTGGAACTCAAAGTCGAGCTCCAAACTCCAGGTGAACACCTCCATCCCCGATTGATCTTCATCTTATTTTTTGCTTCGTTTTCTCGCATTTTATTCGCAGTCCACGTCCACCTTCTCGCCTCTATTCCACTACGTCGAGCTCCGCGTCGGAGCTCTCATCTTCGCGGTCACCTTTACGCCCGCCGACGACGCACTTCATCGTCCATCAAATCCAGCTCCGCCACTTGGCCGGAGCACCATCGCCGACCCATCTCTATTACTCTACAGGCCTCGTCGGTCACACTCACAACTCCACAAGTGCACGCCCGAGCTTCGGCTACTCCTCTAACCCTTGCAGATACTTCTTTTGTCACTGATCGGAGCTTCGCCGGAGTCCTCCTTGAACTTAGTCGCCAGCGACCTCCGTAGGCCCTCTCCAGCTCCTGAGACCATCATCACCTTCGCCGCATCGCCACGCTTCTATTAGGATAGCTCCGACAAGTCAGAGAGCTTCATCGACACGAGGAGGGACTGGCGGAGCAAAGGCCTTGTCGCCGGAGCCCCGCCATCTCCTCCGCAGGCGGCAGAAGACCATCGGAGGAGAAGCCCCAGCTGTCGTTCGATCACCTCGATCGAACGGTCATCATCCTCCCACGTCGCCTCTCAGCCGAGCATCACAGGAGCCGTTGGATCCCTCCAGATCGAACGGCGCTTAGTGAGCCACGTGTCCCACCTCTACAGCAGCCGAGAGCCGTTGGATATATCATCTGATCCAGCGGCCGTCAGTCAGCCACGTCGCCCTCTCCATCGCGAGCCAGGAGACATTGGATCAACTTAGATCTAACGGCCTGAGATCTCGCCACGAGTCTTCACCTCCATCCGTTGGATCGAGCTTGATCCAAGGGTCCTCAGCACGCCACGCAACCCTGGTCCGAGCCTCTTCCCCGAGCCTAGGCTCGGACCGCCGAGCCTCCAGCCGAACCTCCAGGAGCATCCGATCCGAGCCCCGAGCCTCCGAAGCCATCCAAGCCTAGGCCGACCACGTGAGGAGCACGTGCAGCCTGGGAATTTTACACCGAGGCCCTGGGAGCTTTTCACATTTGCAAAAAGGTCCCTGTGAAGCAGACCCCATGTGAGGAGCACGTGCCCTGTGGAGAATTTGCACATCTTTCCCATGCATTATAGGTAATTGCACTTAAGTCCCTGTTAGCATATTTGTTTTATGTAATTTTATTTTCTTGTATTGCAAATACACCATGTGTTTGCACGCATCCCTAGGTCGCATTTTACATCATTTTTAAATTCCAAAAGTTGCATTTTGTTGAGAAACTTGTCCTCTATCTATTGTGTCACATGTCATATTTTTGTAATTACAGTAGATTTTTAAATGAATTAATTGGTTGATTTGTGTAACATTTTGCCTAGTGAGACTTTTTAAATCCTAATTAATTTTCTGTGATTCCAAAAATCCTCAAAAATTCACAGTAGCTCTAGGATAGTGCACTTAACATTGCATAAAAATTTCATGTCATTTGCACACATATCGAGGCATGAATAAATTGTTTAGTTATTTTCTTATTTTAATTTTAATAAATTCATTTCACATTGAAATTAAAGTTTGTAAATTTTCCTAGATTCCTTATCATTAAAACTCTCTAGGATAATTTTATGTTTTAAAAAAGATGTGATTTGTTATTTATTAAAAATAAATTAGTGAAAATGACCCTGTCTGCATGTTTAATTTACTGTAAATTCATTTAGTGCCTAAAAATTCCCAAAACATTAGGGTAGCTTAGTTTCATCATAATCCATCATCTGGCCAATTTTCATAATTTTTGGACTTCATTTGATATCTTAAATTGATTTAACTTTAAATTGGCTTGATATTGCATGTGTCCTGCATGGAAAACAGAAAAAGACCAAACAAATAATTTTCTGAAAATCCAACACTTGATCTTTGCTAAAATTTACCTAAGGAGACAGATGCCTCCCTGAGTTCAACCTTGGAATTCCACCAAGTAAAAAAATTTGCCGCTTGAAATTAACATCGAATATAATTAAAGTGGTTTTTGATTAGCCCCCTCGTATCCGACTGCAAAGAACGACTTTAACTTAATTTGGCAAATTAATTTGCTCGAATTAACTAAGGGTGCGGGGCGGCTATCAAAATGGCGTCGTTGCCGGGGAGGCACGACTTAGGTTAATTTTTAGTGATATTCTGAGTGTTTGATTTTCTTTCCCCGGGTAGTCTGACCTCCGGTTTTCTTGTAATTATTTTCTCTCTCTTATTTCTTTGCATTTTTCCTGTGTCACTCTCTGACCTCAATTTGTTTTCGTGCGAGGAACACGAGGAGTCGAAGATGCTTCGAGGATCCAGCATTTTAAATTTATTGAGTGAATAGAGAGGCGTTGTAAATTTTTATTTTAATTTCTTTATTTCTTTTTCCCATCATTTCCAACAGTTCCCGTTTGGGTTCTCGCGCGTGTAAATATAGTGGAACTGTATCCCCGTGTGTTGTGTGGGTGAATGTAATTTAGCTTGCACTAGCGGCTCCCCGAGCCAATCTAGGAATTGCTTGTGCTCGTAATCATTATTACCACACAACTCACTTAAAAGACGCACTTAGACCGCAGGACTTAGCCAAAATAACCTGTTCTTCACACTAATAGAATTGCTTGTCTAGGAGCGGCTTTCATCGCCTGCATTTGCATTTAGATAAAGTTTCAATTCTGTTTTGCATCCTGCATAAAAAAGCGAAGGGATCATTGTAAGTCTCCTGAACTCAGCATAACATCATTATTTTAACTTGCATCGGCTTTTCTCGATTTCTCCCTCTGATTTTATCACATTTAATTAAACGGAAATTGGGACTGTCCGATAGGCGTGCTGTGTGGTTGGACTTAATCAGTGAAAACCTAACTTAAAACTGGGACTGCTAAACATTATTGACCAAAAAAAGGAATAAAATTTGAAAATTGTTTGCGAGAGATTAATCCCCGACCTTGTTTTCAGGCTGAGTGAGGGTACTTGAGTGTGTGTGGACACCATAAGGCAGAGCCCAAATCCCCGCCTTCCATATCACGTTCTGACTGATCCTAGCAAATATCACAAGTCGAATAATTTCAGATTCATTGACTAGTACCAAGTAGCCTCTGCCTGTCTCAGGTAGATAGGGGCAAAATTGCGGTACTTTGCGACAAGTTGCCAGTAACCCCCCGGGGTGAAGTTCCGGCCTTGTCAGCCTCTGCCTGCTTGCAGGTAGATAAGGGTGTGGTCATTGAATCCATCGACTTGGGATAGGAGCGAAGAAAGAAAGGACCGGCGGTATCTTAGGCGACAGGTTAAACAGGGAAGACGCATCCGGCTCTTAGCCGACTTCCCTATAGGCCGCGTAATCCTTGCTATTTTTGCTTGAAAAATCACTCTTAAAAACCACAAGATTAGTTGGACTCGATTTCGAATCCTTCACTGTGTTGAGTGTGAACCCAGGGTCTTGGATTGATTTGTTTGCTTTAGTTAGGAGTAAAATCCTATATTCTTCTCGTCATATCAAGATGAGCAACTGGGGAGATCTCGACGCGTTATTTACCGATCTCTCTATGAGTCCCCCAACTAACTCATCTTCATCGGTCCAAGCGCACCTTGGACCATCCAGGACTCATGACCCTCTTGAGTCTTGGTTCCCTCATACTCAGGGTGGTTACTCTCAAACCAACCCTTTCATCTCCTCCGAGATTACTGAGGAAGACCATTGCCTCGGTAATCCCTTCCTTGATTTGTCCTCCGACACCAATCTCATTTCCCACCCAGGACTAGAGGACAATATGCCGCCAAAGATGCCACCAAATGAGGAACAAAAACGACAGATTCTTGCTCGTCTTGCCGAAGCCGAACAGAAGAATGCAAATCTCACGGTGCAGATGGGACAGATTATAGTAGCAGGAGGAATCGACCGACCAATGGACGATACCTACAACCCGGCGGAGAACGAGATTCAGAATTGGTTAGCACCAACGGTTCCCGCCCAGGCATTTGAGCTGAAGCCCCACTTCCTTAGTCTGCTTCCGAAGTTCAACGGAAACATAAATGAAGAACCGTACACTTTCTTTCGTGACTTCGAGCTGGTGTGCAACAATCTTAGCCATCCCAATGTTGGCCAAGATTATATTCGACTGAAGGCCACCCCTTTTGCCTTAGGAGATAAGGCTGCTAATTGGCTGAAGAACTTAAGGGTGGTATGTACTACCTGGATGCAGTTCAAGGATCTATTCTTGAAAAAGTTCTACCCTCTCAGTAGGACTAACCAGATGAGAACGAAGATCGCCAGCTTCTCTCAAGGACCCAGTGAACCTTTCCATGACGCTTGGGATAGGTTCAATGATTTAGTGCAGAAATGCCCCTGCCACGGCATTTCGAAGGCGATCTTAATCCAGACCTTGTTCTGTGGTCTAACCCGGAGATGCAGAGGTTAGTCAGTGCCGCCTGTGGAGGAAGCTATCTGAACAAAAACGAGCACGTTGTATGGAAGATCTTGGAACAGATGGCCGAAACCGGCAGGTCACAGGCCACCAGGGCCTATGCGTTGTCTCCCTCAATCCTATCCAATGAGACAACCCGAAGGACTGTAGCGGATCTGACCGAGGAACTCATCCCCAGCATGGGGATGATTGCCGACAAGCTTACCATGGTCGACCAGATCCACAAGAGGGTCACTGACCTTGAGTCTCTCTCGCGTCTACCGAAGCAAGTGGAGGAACTCACTGAGAAGGTAGCTAAGATGAAGCTACCTTCCCCTTCTGCACCACCTGCACCTGTGCATCGAGTCCATCTTGTGCAGGAGCAGGCACCGGGGCCTCACAGTGGCTGGGTGGAGGATCAGACTTACACCCAGCAGGACCAGCATGCACCCCCACTAGCAGAGACCGGATACGAGGACCCTCCGCAGGTGTTCGAGATTAACGGGCTGTGGTACAGCTGCGACCCCGTCAATAGACAGTTGGGGATGAGGAATGGTCAGCCTCACCGACCTTCCCCAGCTTACCAAGCAACCAGCTCTGTTCCCGCACCGCGCTTTCAGTCCAGGCCAGAGCAAGTGTACCAGCCTCAGCAGCACCAGTAGCAGCAGCGCACATATCAGCAGGGCCCAGCACCGTCCCACCAGCAGCAGTAGTATCGGCATGGCCAGCAGGGCCAATACCGAACCTCGTCCGTACCGCAGCACGCCCAGCCACCGAATTGGAGTCTCTCACCTTGGCGATCCAGACCCTATCTGATAGGGTCCAACAGATGCAGAATGACTACCTGGACATGAGAACTGATATCAATCGAGTCTCTTGTACCCAGGACCAACAGATGGTGCCAAAGACCCCAATTCCCGTACAGGTTCAGGCCAACCCGAACAGCTTACATCATTGCCAAAACCGAGCTCGAGATCAGGTATATTATTCAGATAATTATTTATCTGAACATGAGATCCTTTCGTACGATAATGTAAATCATATGTCCCTCAGGAGCGGAAGGACCGTGACCATACCTGATCGGGCACGGGCATTGAAGGAAGGAGCCTCCGAGACTCTACCTGAGGAGAACTTGAAGGAAGAAGAGAAGGAGCATCACCACCACCATCGCCGGCAGAAGAAGAGGACATCTGAGTCCTCGAAGTAGCATTCTCGCATCCGCATCGAGTCCGACGAAATCGATGAAGAGACCGCGCCTCCATCTGAAGAGGATCGTCCAGCAATCGCGGAAGAAGCATCACCGGTTTCGCCTCAGCATTTTCATTTCAATCAGAGTCAAAGTCCGAGTATGTCAAAGAGTCAGAGTCTGAGTCCTGTACAGAACTCAGTTCATGATCTTAATGAGAATCTTTCAGTTTCCGAACATGAGTTGAAGCCAATAATCCCTTTCCCCTGAGCTCTCAAGGGTGGAAAGAAGAAAATGAAAAAAATCCAAAAAGGTGACCCTGAGATGGCAGAATTCTGCAACAAACACATCAAGGTCACAATCCCATTTGACAAGTACGTGGAGATGACCCCTGCATTCCAAAAATACCTTAAGGTGCGATGCACACCTACTAGGGTTAGCAGGAAGACAAAAAGCCGTGTTGAGAAACACGTTTTATCAGTAGCCACGACTTGCGCAATAAAAAACTCGTTTCCAAGGAAACGAAGAGACATGGGTGCACATTATGTAGTGAGTCATGTTGATGACATCACGTTTGCACACACTCTCCTGGATAATGGTTACTCCATCAATCCGATGCCGACATCCCTCTATGAGCGGCTTAATCTCGAACCTCTTGGGAAATCTAAAGCCCTTCTACAGTTTGCTGATAAATCAACCAAGAGGTCCCTGGGAGAATTGAGGAACATTGTGATCAAAGTTGAGGGACAAGAATACATGGTGGACTTCACTGTCCTGGATATGGAAACCCCTCGTAATTGGAGAGACTCCCAGATCATTTTAGGTAGGCCCTTCCTCAGAACAGCAGGGGCCTTATTTGATTATAAGATCGGGAAGATTCAGTTCCAAACTCCAGGCGGAGATGAGGAACTCGAAATGAAGCAGACAAGATGGCAGAGACTGGATTCAGAATCCAGCACCGAGTACTCTTCTACCGGAATAGACTGCGAGCATGTAGACTTAGTTGGGCCATGGAGACAGAACCCAGCCAGCACCGATGCATCTATCTACTCCGAAGATGATCCAGTGCGTGAGTCAGTCTGCGAGGTCCTCAGAGACGAGTACAACTCAGAACCTGCATCGCCCTACATCTTCGATGACGTAGAGGCCCAGTTGGGCCTGTCTGTCCTCCCCTCTTTAGGACAATCGGAAGATGAGGATGATGAGTCGGACGTGGCATTTGCCGATTGCATGGAGACTTTTGACGATCTGACTCCTGAGCAGAACAACTTGGTGGCAGTTATCACAGAGAAAGATCCAGCCACTTCCAACACCAAGCCAGATCAGATTGAGCCAGACTTCTTAGACGATCACATTATTCCTGAGCTCAAATCCTTACCCACAATTTTAAAATACGCCTTCCTTACGGGACAAGACAAGAAATTTCCGGTCATAATCAGTTCGCGATTGACCGAGGAGCAGGAATCTCGCTTGCTAGAGATCATGGAGAAAAACCGCAAGGCGATAGGCTGGAGCATTTCCGATCTCCACAGAATAAATCCCGCTCTGTTTTCGGCCCATATTTACTTAGAGAACGAAGCCAAACCCACTCGTGAATTCCAACGCCGGTTGAATCCAAATCTACGAGAGGTCATGAAGAAGGAGATAGAGAAATGGTGTGACGCGGGTTTCATTTACCCAATCTTCGACTCTAAGTGGGTGGTCCCAATCCATGTTGTCCCGAAAAAGTCGGGAATTCAGACGACCATAAACGAGGACGGAGAGGAGATCGTGACGAGAGTGCCCACATCGTGGCATGTCTGTGTGGATTACAGATGCTTGAATGCCGCGACGAAGTAGGATCATTTCCCCCTGCCGTTCATTGACCAGATATTAGAGAGACTAGCGGGGAAAGAGTTCTTCTGCTTCTTAGATGGGTTCTCGGGCTACAATCAAGTAGCCATAGCTCCGGAGGACCATGAAAAAACCACATTCACTTGCCCCTTTGGTACCTATGCTTTCAGGCGCATGCCTTTTGGGTTATGCAATGCTCCGGGTACTTTCCAAAGGTGCATGATTGTCGTATTCGCCGAGATGGTTGGCGAATTCCTGGAAGTCTTCATGGATGACTTCTCGGTCCACGGCGATTCCTTCGATTCCTGTCTTAGGAATCTGGACCGAGTCCTAAAAAGATGTTGTGAGGTCAATCTGGTGCTCTCTTGGGAGAAAAGTCACTTCATGGTGACGGAGGGCATAGTATTGGGGCACATCATCTCCAAGAGAGGAATGGAGGTTGACCCTGCCAAGGTGGATGTGATCAGACGACTCCAGCCACCAACCAACGTTAAACAGTTGCGGTCGTTCCTCGGGCATGTTGGATTTTATCGAAGGTTCATTAAGGATTTTTCTAAGATTGCCTGGCCGCTAACTGAGCTTTTAGGCAAAGACATGGAGTTTATTGTTGATCACAAATGTCTTGAGGCCTTTAAGCATTTGCAAGGAATGATTATGGACGCACCCATCCTACAAGCCCCAGATTGGTCTCTTCCTCTTGAGATCATGACGAACGCCTCAGATTATGTTGTTGGGTTGTGTTGGGAAAAAGAATAGATGGCGTCCCGTTTGCAATTCACTACGCAAGCAAAGTGCTTGACACCGCTCAGCGTAACTATACAGTTACAGAAAAGGAAATGCTTGCGGTAGTGTTTGCCTTGGACAAATTCAGATCTCACCTAATTGGATCTAAGGTAACTGTGTTCACTGACCATACGACACTACGGTACTTAATGGAGAAGAAGGACATGAAGGCGCGTCTTCTTCGATTGATTTTACTTATCCAGGAGTTTGACTTGGACATCCGTGATAAACCTGGAAAGAAGAACGTAGTGGCCGATCATCTCTCTCGTCTCGAAGATCTTAATACTTCCGAGGATTCATCAATTCGAGACTCCTTCCCTGACGAGTCGACTTCTGTTATCGACTCACTCCCATGTACGCCAATATCGTGAATTATCTTGTATCCAAGAAAGTTCCCGAAGATTGGCCCAAGAGCCAAATCGACCGACTGAAGTCGGACTCTAGACACTACCATTGGGAGGATCTGATCCTTTTCTTTGAAGGACCAGATTATGTCTGGAGACGATGTATTCCTCAGGAGGAATACCAGAGTGTCCTTTCTTTATGCCACAGCTTAGAGGCAGGAGGACACCACTCCGGGAAGAGGACCGCATGGAAGGTAATTCAGTGTAGCTTCTACTGGCTGACTCTTTTTCACGATGCCACCGCCTTCGTGAAGTCGTGCCCAGTATGCCAGAGAATGGGAGGAACCATAGGTTCCAAGGATGAGATGCCAATGCAGCTGGTCATCATTTGTGATGTCTTTGACGCCTGGGGCATCTATTTCATGGGCCCATTCCCTGTTAGCCACGGGTTCGAATATATCCTTCTTGCGGTTGACTATCTATCCAGATTGGTGGAGGCTATCCCGACCCGAGCCGCAGACAGCAGGACTGTCTGTAAATTCATTAGAGAACACATAATCTCTAGGTTCGGGATCCCCAAAATGATGATATCTGACGGGGGTAGCCACTTTGTGAATCAGGAGGTGAAGAAACTCCTAAAGGACTACGACATTGAACACCGTGTCGCTAGCCCTTACCAGCCACAAACCAATGGTATGGCTGAGGTGTCGAATCTGGAGGTGAAAACCATATTGCAAAAGCTTGTCCGCCCGGATAGGAAGGACTGGTCTCAGATCTTGGATCAAGTCCTCTGGGCGTATAGGACGGCTTACAAGACACCGTTAGGAACCTCCCCATTCCAAATGGTATTCGGAAAGCCGTGCCATTTGCCCGCAGAGTTAGTGCACAAATCAGAATGGGCAATCAAGAAGGTCATCTGGAACACGCACCTGGGACAGAAGCAGAGAGACATGGATCTGAATGAGCTTGTGGAAGTCAGAAACCGCGCATATCACAACAGTTTGGTGTACAAGGACAAGGTGAAGCGTTGGCATGATAGATATATCAGACAAAAGACCTTTGTTCCTGGACAGAAGGTATGGTTGTTCAATGCTAGGCTGAAGATTTTCCAAGGCAAGTTGAAGTCTAAGTGGACAGCCCCATTTGTCGTCCGTACGGTGCATGATAGTGGATGTATCGAGATCTCAGATCTCGCAGATGACGCATCGGCATTCCTAGTGAATGGACAGCTGTTGAAGCACTTCGTCGAATCCAATGAGTAGTTAGTCCATGTTGAGGAGATTGTATTCATGCGCGAGACAGATACAACAGATACACCTCGAGCCGGGTATGAGACCTTGCAGCAGTGAGCCCTAGCCATCAGCATCATCTTGAAAGATTCAGACTGACTCATTTGTGTATATCATCTTCTTGTACATCCTATCCACGCGACTCTAGTGACCCATCCCAGCCTCATCAGATCACTATGGACTATACTTAGGATGACCAGAACCTAAGTATAGGGGGGAGGAGTCACTTGAGTCGGTTCTTTGTACATTCTCCAGATCACATTAGTCCTCATACTCACTTCCGACCTATACTTAGGTTGACCTGAGCCTAAGTATAGGGGGGACTGATGCATACATTGTATACTCATCCACTTCTCTTCTTGACCTCGTCCGCCCCACTTTTTGACTTTCTTCTACACTTAGGCTACCAGAGCCTAAATATAGGGGGGCTGGTCGATTTCTATGCATTTTCGTTTCCCTTTAGCTCTCTTACGCTTAGCACGAGCTATGTCTTTTTCCTCGCTCTTCGTGCTCTGAGGACATAGCACACGCTAAGTATAGGGGGCGTGTATATATTACATATATACTTTACCCATAGCTCGTACTTTCGCGTACTTTTGTATATATTTTACAATAATTACCGGTGGGTAAAAAAAAGAACCAAAATAGGCTTCTTATTTACCCTTGCATATCATCTTTGCATCTAAAAGGAAAAAGAGTCTTGCATTTTCATAGCATGACATCTCATCTCATCGGCATACTTTGCATATGCAAAGTGAAAAGTCAGTGGGTTCTGAACCAAGTTATGAGTAGATATTGATTATGGACTTGATTTGACCTTAATCCACCTAATTTCAGAGGAACCTTATAGGAACTGGAGTTAAGATTTCTCAGGTCAAGTGACTTAAATCTTCGAGTCCACAAGTCTATGTTCACATGTCATCTAGATCAGTCTAAGTAGAATATCTCGTGCATACGCTGGATTCTTTTAAATAATGACCTAACTTGGACAAGCACTATGCACGTAGCTCTTCATTGATGATGTGGTGAGGAGGTAGAATCCTTTAGCTTGGAGTAGCACACGGATGGAAACATCCGTCCTCCTCTAGGGAGGGTAGTGCATCTCAACCTAGTCTGGTAGTGTTGACGTCTAAGGACGGGATGCTGTGGGTTGCAATAATGCTTCAAAAGAGGGATAGTCTACTGACTCAAGAGGAAAAACTCCTGATGTACATGCTGCACATTGTATGAGTTTGAAAAAAAATTTACAAAAACTCCAAAAAAATCAGACTGGTCCAAGAGAAAATAAAATACCTGTCAGAGTCTGTAAAGAAATGCAGCTGGATGACTTGGCTACACTGGTCAGGCATCCCAGGATAGGTAGCTACACTGGCTACCGTCCATTCTCTTCTCTACCCCCTCCTCTTGAGTTGGTTGCACTTGAACTTATAAGGGAATACCCCGCTCCTCGAGGAAAGAGTTACTGGACCGGGTTATTGAGTTACCTTGTTAGAGGAGGCTGGTTCCGAGCCATTTCTGATGTGGAGAGTTACATCTCACTTACACAGTAAAAGTAAGAATCATAGTCATCAGAAATTTGCGTTTGAGGATTTGTTCTGACCTGACTATTGAGGAGTCTTGAATAGAAGACTTGTAGAACTTGAAGTCTGTTAGGTCTTAAGTTCAGGTCCAAATAAGGTTCCGCCACACAATTAATCCAAAGGTCGACTCAAGCTCCAATTTTTAACTTTTGTTCATGACCTTGGTATGGAACCCAAAATCATTTCACTTTTGCATTTCATTTAGTTGCTCGGGGACGAGCAAGGTTTAAGTATAGGGGGTTGATGAATCTGTGATTCATCACTCTAAAAGTTAAAAATAGAGCCATGTTCCCAAGTAAATAGAGGCATATTTCCCTTTATAATGCATAAATAGCATTCATGCATGCATACATAATACATGCATTTTAGCATTCCATTTGCATTTAAATAAGAAGCCAAAATCCCTTGTAAAATATCCATTTATCAAAATAACCTCTTCCTTATAATATGTACTCCTTAGTTAATAATATAGGGAAGAAAGCCAGAAATCCCCCTTGTAAAATAGCCAATAAAGCCCTAGAACCCCTGGATCAGAAATTGCCCATAACTCCTTCATACAAACTCCAAAATAGGTCTACTCGCTTTTAGAATAATACACATTAAAAGACCTTTAAAAAAAGACTAATTTCGTCCAATTTGGAGCTCGTATGAGAAAGTTGGGTTTTCTGGCCTCTTTGTATACTACATGTATGTATATTTGTATCTTTGTATTTATGTATCATATTTGACCTCATTTCCGTCTTTGGTCAACATGAAACTTGTAGATCTCATCGAGATCTACAACTTTCATGTTTTGAGTTTTTTCCAAATTCGGCCCCCTCTTCTCTCTACCTTCATTTCTTTGTCCAGCCAACCACAGCAGGCCACGTGGCGCCCTCTGGTTGCGCCACGCGACCCGCTCCCCTTGCTCATGCCACCTCTGCTCTCGGCCGTTTGATGACACTTTCAATCCAACGGCCACTGGATGACCACGTACGCCCTTCACTTTGACCGTCAGATCAAATCCCCCGCCTCATCTCCATCGCCCGTTCGCGCCTCTTCCTCAGCGCGCCACGTGGCGCATTCTGTGCCATCAGATCAAGCTCCAGTGTTTTCATCTGAGCCGTTAGCCCTACAAACATCTGAGCCATCCGATCAAACACCCTATGCTCATCGCAGTCGTCCACTGGTGCTTCGCCCACATCACGCCACGTGGGCGCTTCCTAAGGCTCAGATCATCGTGCCAGATCTCCATCCACACCGTTCCATCCCGCCTCGATCATCACCATTGGATCACAAGATCCAACGGTGGAGACTTCATCTTCCACCTCGGGAGCCCCTCTCTCCCACGCTCTCCGCCTTGCGGGAGGGGCACCCCCTTCCTATTCTTGGCCGCACCTCCTCCACCGTTGACGTCCACCACCACCTCCACGATGAACCCCACTCGTCCATCATCCTCGCCAAGTACTCCACTACCCACGTCGACCTCCATAAACGCTCCACTTCCTCCATGAACCTCGCTCCATCGTCAGCCTGGTCGAGACCTTCGACCTATAAATAATCGAGCACCGGCCATCGCCGCACCTATCCGCCACCCCTGAAAGACCCTCCGAGCTCGGAGCTTCCGATTGGTGACAATAATTGCAAGTTTCCTCGAGCGAAGACGATCGTCTTCTCTGGTGAGATCCTCGGCCACCGCCGAGTCGTAGCTCTCCTCCGCCGAGCCGCTGCTTGAGCTTAGGGAACCACCGCCCCGTCGAGCGACGATCTGGAACTCAAAGTCGAGCTCCAAACCCCAGGTGAACACCTCCATCCCCGATTGATCTTCATCTTATTTTTGCTTCGTTTTCTCGCATTTTATTCGTAGTCCACGTCCACCTTCTTGCCTCTATTACACTCCGTCGAGCTCCGCGTCGGAGCTCTCATCTTCGCGGTCACCTTCATGCCCACCGATGACGTACTTCACTGTCCATCGAATCCAGCTCCACCACTTGGTCGGAGCACCATCGCCGACCCATCTCTATTACTCTACAAGCCTCGCCGATCACACTCACAACTCCACAAGTGCACGCCCGAGCTTCGGCTACTCCTCTAACCCTTCCAGGTACTTTTTTTGTCACTGATCGGAGCTTCGCCGGAGTCCTCCTCGAACTTAGTCGCCAGCGACCTCCGTAGGCCCTCTCCTTCTCCTGAGACCATCAGTACCTTCGCCGCATCGCCACACTTCTATTGGGATAGCTCCGACAAGTCGGAGAGCTTCATCGACATGAGGAGGGACTGGCGGAGCAAAGGCCTTTTCGACGAAGCCCCGCCATCTCCTCCGCAGGCGGCGGAGGACCATCCGAGGAGAAGCCCCAGCTGTCGTTCGATCACCTCGATCGAACGATCGTCATCATGCCACGTCTCCTCTCAGCCGAGCTTCACAGGAGCTGTTGGATCCCTCCAGATCTAACGGCGCTTAGTGAGCCACGTGTCCCACCTCTGCAGCAGCCGAGAGCCGTTAAATATATCATCTGATCTAGCGGCCGTCTGTCAGCCACGTCGCCCTCTCCATCGTGAGCCAGGAGCCGTTGGATCAACTTAGATCCAACGGCTTGAGATCTCGCCATGAGTCTTCACCTCCATCCGTTGGATCGAGCTTGATCCAAGGGTCCTCAGCACGCCACGTAGCCCTGCCGAACCTCCAAGAGCATAGGCTCGGACCGCCCGACCCTCCAGCCGAACCTCCAAGAGCATCCGATCCGAGCCCCGAGCCTCCGAAGCCATCCGAGCCTAGGCCGACCACGTGAGGAGCACGTGCGGCCTGGGAATTTTGCACCGAGGCCCTGAGAGCTTTTCACATTTGCAAAAAGGTCCCTGTGAAGCAGACATCACGTGAGGAGCACGTGCCCTGTGGATAATTTGCACATCTTTCCCATGCATTATAGGTAATTGCACTTAAGTCCCTGTCAGCATATTTGTTTTATGTAATTTTATTTTCTTGTATTGCAAATACACCCCTGTGTTTGCACGCATCCCTAGGTCGCATTTTACATCATTTTTAAATTCCAAAAGTTGCATTTTGTTGAGAAACTTGTCCTTTATCTATTGTGCCACGTGTCATATTTTTGTAATTACAGTAGATTTTTAAATGAATTAATTGGTTGATTTGTGTAGTATTTTGCCCAGTGAGACTTTTTAAATTCTAATTAATTTTCTGTGATTTCAAAAATCCTAAAAAATTCACAGTAGCTCTAAGATAGTGAACATAACATTGCATAAAAATTTCATGTCATTTGCACACATATCGAGGCCTGAATAAATTGTTTAGTGATTTTCTAATTTTAATTTTAATAAATTCTTTTCACATTTAAATTAAAGTTTGTAAATTTTCCTA
The DNA here is from genome assembly GCA_037367405.1 of Ottelia alismoides. Classification (NCBI taxonomy): domain Eukaryota; kingdom Viridiplantae; phylum Streptophyta; class Magnoliopsida; order Alismatales; family Hydrocharitaceae; genus Ottelia; species Ottelia alismoides. Next base: position 767,530 of record JAZKJV010000149.1, read on the forward strand.
GATTCCTTATCATTAAAACTCTCCGGGATAATTTTATTTTTTGAAAAAGATGTGATTTGTTATTTATTAAAAATAAATTAGTGAAAATCACCCTGTCTGCATGTTTAATTCACTGTAAATTCATTTAGTGTCTAAACATTCCCAAAAGATTAGGGTAGCTTAGTTTCATCACAATCCATCATCTGGCCAATTTTCATAATTTTTGGACTTCATTTGATATTTAAATTGATTTAACTATAAATTGGCTTGATATTGCATGTGTGCTGCATAGAAAACAGAAAAAGACCAAAAAAATAATTTCCCGAAAATCCAACACTTGATCTTTTCTAAAATTTACCTAAGGATACAGATGCCTCCCTGAGTTCGACCTTGGAATTCCACCAAGTAAAAGAATTTTCCGCTTGAAAATAAAATCGAATATAATTAAAGTTGTTTTTGATTAGCCCCCTCGTATCCGACTGCAACGAATGACTTTAACTTAATTTGGCCAATTAATTTGCTCGAATTAACTAAAGGTGCTGGGCGGCTATAAATGAGAAGAGTATTTATTAATCAAGATATTCTCACTGAGGCGAAGGTCTTCCTCGGTGAGGTGGGAAGAGAGAAAGGGAATGGTTTGAGAGTAACTATCCCGAAAGTGGGTGATCCTGGTCTCAAGAGGGTCATGAGTCTAAGTTGGTCCAAGTTGCGCTTGGACCTTTGAAGACGTACTTTTTGGAGGGTTCAACGAGAGATTCGCAAAGTCCAAATAAATATCCCTCCAATTAGTCATCTTCGATGTCAAAAGAACCGACTAGAAGACAATATTCAATGAGGCGCTAATTCTACGGTGCACGTAAATGTACGGAGTAAACTCACACAATACAAACGCAATTCAAACCCTCAATTTCACCAACTCAACACGTGATGGTCGTAAAGGTTCAGCCAAATTATCTGGTCGATTTTAATTGGTGATAAATACAATCTTGGAAAGATTAACGAGCTATTAGGTGCCTGTATTTTCCTACAGACTGGCCCAGTTCTTACGACTAGTTCGACCTACTTTCAGCCAGTATAGGAGTATGTACGGACCGTATAAATACGGCTACCAGTTCCTTGAGGACTACGGCGTCCTCTAAACCTCCCACTCTGCTAAGGAAATCCAGACCATTTATCGTCTACCCGTAGATCCTCACTAAAAAGTAGCTAATCACCTAAAAAGAAAGAACCAGTAGTAAGTAAGAAATCCTGGCTTGGCTCTATCATAAGGTCGTCTCTCTCTTTCTTGCAAGTAAATAAACAATGAGGGATTTATGCACCTGTGAAGAAGGGTTCTTTTTATTCTAATTTTATTAAATCGACCTGCTCAATTCAGTCCCAATTTTAGTGTTAGGTTATCACTTGAAATTTATCTGAACACAAAAACACGTCTACCGTTCAGTCCCAATTTCCTTTTTGACCTTAAGTTGTAAAACAAGAGGGGAATCAGAAATCAGAATGCAAACGTGAAATGATGATGCATGCTAAGAAGAAGGTATACTTACAGTGAATCCCAACACTCTCCATGCATTATGCAAAACTGAATTTTTAAAGTTACACTAAATACATGCAGATCGAGAAAAACTGCACCTAAATAGTATACTATTAGCGGAGAAGAATTGATTGAATTTGAGCTAAGTATTACGTGTCTATGTACGTCTCATTATGAATCTCATCAGACATGTGAATCTTATAAGATATGTGTTGCCTACATTACGAAGGGCACGAACAAATTTGATACTACACTACTGTATGCCTATCCTTAAATTCGCCCCTCAAGTCGAGCCCCACCCTCATCAGAGAGTGAAACAAGTCTCGACACACCAAAAAAATAATATACAAGTCTTTTTACACTTGCGAGCTCTCAAACAAGAGCCACTATAAATAAGAAAATTACCTAAATTATTACAACACGATAATTACAAAAAATAAAAAAAAAGTGCTCTCGAAAATAAATTAAATATCCTCGCTCTTCAGCAGTCAACGCACGTCACGTCCGTCGACCTCCGATGCACTCCAAGTTCACAGGTCCCTCGCAAGGAAAATAAAATTTATGTTAGAGAGATCAACAATAAAATATTTACAAAAATGAGCAAAAAATAATTGTGAGAAAATGGAATAAATACAAAGTGGCTCAAGGGTCAGACTACCCGAGTAGTGAAAATCTAAATCTAATTTTCCAAAATAATAGCTAAGTTGTTTGCCTCCCTGAAAACGGCGCCATCTGATCATTTGCTAAATACGATGTTTAATTTGGGTTCGTTGTAGTACGTATACTTAGCAAATCATTCAGAGCCGAGAGAAGATCTCTGCGAGGAGTGTCTCGGCTTTAATTTATATCCCGAGAAGTCCAGGGTCGAACACACGGAGGCAAAGAAACAATGTCGTGTTAATATAGAAAACTTAGGTTTAGATTTCCAAATGGTATTTTTTTAAAAAAAATTTATGTAAAACCAAATGAAAATACAAATACGGATGAATTAAGACAATAAGAAAACACACTAATAGGCCAAATTAATTTTAATGCAAAAAAATCAGATTTAGCCTAATTATATTTTTCCTACAATCCTAATCCAGAGATGAGTACAAAACACATTTTTTTGAATTTTAGGCATAAAAATGCAATAATTAAAAATGTACACTTTTTATGGGGTTTTTCGCAATTTTTCCTACAAACAGAATGAAAAAATTATAAAAAAATTACTGGAATTAAAACGTAATGCAAGGATGCTACAGTAATAATTTTGGAATTTTCTTACAAAATATGAATTTTGTAATGAAAAAAGAGTGACAGTGACTAATTAATTCCAAATAAATCCTAAATAGCAATTTATATACAGTGCAAATTATCTCAAAATGGTATTTATACATCCAAATCAAGGAAGTTGAATTTTGCAACAAATATGTATGTGGATTTAATTAAAAATAAAATATCAAAATCAACATACAATTTATTAAAAGCAGAAGATAACTTCAATTGATGTCAAATTTGGATAGAAATTAAAGCACATTTCAAGACATCATTCCTAATTTTTGTGAAATTTTTCGAGCAACTGTGAGTGAGATATAAATTTAAGAGTTCAAAATGGGTAAAATATGCAGAATTTTAGTTAAACATTTCTAATTAATTCATCATTGATCACAAAAATAAAATAAATAAGGAGACTGTAGACAATTAGTTGCACAACATCAAGATATTTTTCATCGAAAGAAATGATGTAGTATAAAGGTCCAAATTAAAATGCAAATATAAGGTTATCCGTGCAAATATAGAGAACAAACAAAACATACAAACAAATATCTACAGGAAATGTTTTGTAATTACAAAAACATGAGAAAATAAAATTGCAATTTATACAAAAAAAATGGACCTTCTTCTCCAGCAGGTGGTCGATTGGGGCACCCAAAAGGGGAAGGGGGGCGGGGCGCTGGGAGGTGCGGCCGGCGGTGGCATGGCCGGCCGCGCAGGAGAAGGCGGAGCGGCGGCGCTGGCGCGAGTGGGTGGTGTCGCTCAGAGCTGGGGTGGAGGGCTGGAAGTGATGCTGCGGGTTTGGCGGGGTGAAGGAGGCTGCAGGCGTGGCGTGGGCGCTGCAGCTGGTGGCGAAGAGCCGTATGGGCGGCCGATTGGAAGTGGCGCCTGTCTGGGCACGGAGCTGAGAGACGCGGCGGCGGGCGACGCCACCTGCCTGTGGAAGAAGGGGGCGCCGCTACTTTTTTTATTTTTTTTAGCTTGTATGCTATTTTTTTAATTTTTTTAAATTTTCTCAAATAGGAATAAAAAATAAAAAAATAAGAATGATGATGGGATAAAGTGGTGATGGAAATAATATTATGAAGATGAGGAAGGTGAGGTAAGCAAATGAAGGTGTAGTGGTGGTGGTGTGATAAAAAAATTTGCAAAAATATAAATGATGTTGAATGATAAAAAGATAACTTACCTATGATGAACACGGTCGCCTATGTTGTGATCACGAGAAGCACGGTCTTCGCTCGAATCACCGACGAGCGATGAGCTCGTGTAGTGCGCGGGTGCGGCTGCGATGTTGGCCAGGAAGCCAAGGGATCTCACTGGAGAGGGTTGTCGTCCCTCCATCGTGGTTGCGTCGCTGTCACCGATTCAACTCTAGGAACTAGGCTCTCCTCACATAAAGATGGATCGAGTGCAAATTGAGGAAGATGGGATGTATAAAAAGAGATGGAAAAAATGGAGGTTAGAATGAAGGTGGAGTGGAATGGAGGTTACAATGGAAGTGGAGTTGAATTAGAAGTTGGAAAAAATGATGGAATGATGGAGTTGAAAGGTGGTTATTGTCGAGAATGGAAATTAAAATAAATAAATAAAATTAGCCTACTTTAAATGAGAAAATAAAATAAAGAAGAAAATAATATGGAATAATTACAAAAGTAGGTCCATAAAAACACTATGTACATGGATTGTTTTACTTTTCTAATTTAATTTTTTTTTGGTATTTTCAATAAAAGATATTTACAAACTAAAAATAAAATAAAATAGTAGAAATAAAATGAAACATAAAAGAGATTTCTTTGGATTTTTTAGTAATTAAGAAGAGTAAATAAAAAATGAAGAAAGAAAGAAATGTACAATATATACAAAGTACACCTAGGTCCCAAACCCAAATTTCGCAAACGAGTTCCGATTTTAAGGAAACCACTTCCGTTGGATAGATAATTTTCTAACTTGAACTTTAAAAGTTAGTTTGGTGAATTTGGAGTTCATACGGAGCAGGAATTTGGACGAGAAGTTGGACTTTATGGCTTTATGTCTTTGGGATCTAGGAGCATTTATTTGAGGTGAAATTTATTTTATATTTTTTTATTTTTATATATATTTTTATGAACAAGTAAGAGAAAGAATTAGCAAAAAAGGAGTTGAAATGAATTTATTAAAAATACATGAAGTTTTAGGTTATTTATAGGTGAAAAACTCCTTTAATTTTGCAGCTTTTTATTGTTAATTTATTTTGTACAATCTAATATACAATAATTAGTGTATTTTATTTATAAGAGTAATTTTATTATGTTATTGATTTTATGGACATTTATTTGGGATTTTACTCGGGGATTTTTCTAGACCAAGATATTGAGATGATGAATCGCGGATTCATCAGTGGACACAGAGGCGCTGCCTCTGGTGGCAATGCTGGTGGGACGACGGTGGCCAGTGGAGGTTGGGGGAGCCGGCCACCTGCTGTACTTTTTTAAAAAAAATTGGAATTTTTTAAATTTTGTGTTTTGTGTTTTTTTTTAATTTCAACTTTCTATTTTTTTCAATTTTCATAAATAGGGAATAGAAGATAATAAAACTAAAGATGAGGATGTGGTAATGGTGGTGGGAGTATAATAAATTATGAGAAATTGAAGAGGGTGGTTGGTGATGATGTGATAAAGATGCAAGATAATGAAAATGATTATCAATGATAAAAAGGAAAAATTTACCTACGATGGACGCGGGCGCCTATGATGTACTCACGATAAGCACGATCTTCGCTCAAATCGTCGAGGAGTACACAAAATTATCGGTTATCTCAGCTCTTTAGAAGCATTTTGTATATTCTAAAGAGCAGCTAGTCCAAGTAGAGGTCATCAACTTCATGCAAAGTGAGCATAGAGCAGATACATCATATCATTCTTCATGAAGATGCAGCATCAAGATTCAACAGCTTAGAAGATTCATTCACTATTGTACATTCTCACTTCTCTATATATTTTTCATATCACATCGGTTCTCACGTCTGTCCTATACTTAGGCTAACAAAATCCTGGGACCGATGCCCGCCATGTGTATATACTCATCCATTTCACTTCTTGACCTCGATCACCCCATTTTTGCTCTTCTTCTACACTTAGTCTGCCCAGAGCCTAAGTATAGGGGGCGGATCGACTTCTATACTTTTTATATTTTAGTTGTCCTATGCTTAGCACGAGCTATGTCTTTTTCTCGATTCTTGTGCTCTGAGAACATAGCACATGCTAAGTATAGGGGGGTATGTATATATTACATATATACTTTACCCATAGCTCGTACTTTCACGTATTTTTGTATATATTACAATAATTACTGGGTGGGGAAATTGGTAAAAAAAATATTTTTTTAAAAAACTTTTCAAAACAAAAAGTCTTCTTCAAAAAAAACTTTTTAAAACAAAAAAATCTTTTTCAAAAAAAAACTTTTTCAAAAAAAATCTCTTTTCATCTCGTATTTGCCTTAAAAAACTTTTTTCATAGATAACAAAAAGAATTTCAATTCTTTCTTTATCTGCTTTAAAAAAAATAAAAAAATGAGTGTTTTTCAAAAAAACATTTGAAAAAAAACATCTTTCTACGTTTCCTCTCCTTTTCACAAAATACATCAAAATAAAAAAAACAAAAGACAAAAAACAAAAACAAACAAAAAAAACTAACTAATGGGTTCGTTGAACCCCTGACACTTACACTTTCACCCAAAACTAGTGAAGCTCAAGAAGACTTGGTTTATGAGGTCTTGATATTTTGAGTTAACCAACCTTAGTCATTAGGGTCTTTGACTATATTATTCACATTTCCCTAGTTTGAAATATTTGTGTGCTATATTGCATGCTTAGTCTCTACCTTAAGAATATGATCAACACCTCACATACCCGACTGCAATTATGATGAGATGACTTGAAATTTCACTTAAGGAACTGAGATGAGGGATTTGAGTTTAGACCCGATTTGATGATACTCGAGGATGGGATAAAATCAATGAAGGCTTCATGAAACCAGAGTGTCAGCCCCTTTAGCTAGTATAAGAACATGGTTCTTGTACTATCTCTTGATATTTACGTAAGTGCCAGGGTGATAAAATAAAAAAAATGTTTATTAGTGTGCATCAACTCTTAGTAAAAGCAATGGAGCTAGCCAAAACAGCTTCCACCAAAGGCGAGCGCTCCCAACCATTTCAAAGTGTTCACTTGGACCACCGCTATTAGGACCAGGAGTCGGGCTTGCACCAAAAAAGGGCTCTGCATCATAAATGCTACAAGTTCGGTGTAGAAGGTACGATATGTACTCAAAAAAGGCACACCCCGGCGTACTCCCAGGAAAACAAGAGCAGACGACTCCAACTTCTCATGATGGACGCACTGATCAACACCAAAAATATGTGTTGAGTAATAAGGCACTTGAGAGAATCCTAGTTCCAATGAGAGGGAGAGAAGAAATGACACAATCATATGCCCTCCATCAACTGGCCATCATCTACACTTTCAGGTCTGGCAACTAAAGAGACGGTGGTTTGGATGCAAGAAATGGTTTATTCCCTAGTGTTGACGATCGGGTTCTTACGAGAGTCTCTTGGACTGGAACCTTGGGTGGCATTGCGACTCTACTCTTGTAACTGCAGTCCACACTTAAAGTCATATCCTTATTATATATGTATATAGAGAGAGAGTTTGATGATTAGGGAAGTTGGTTACCTTTTTACTGGAGCTTGATTCAGCTTTGAATTTTAGGATCTCTAAAACCGAGAGTTCTTGAACGGATCAAGTCTTGTATTTACAAGCACAGTCAAAGGTTATTCCAACTTATTCATACTTTATTTGCTCGAGGACTAGCAAAGTTTAAGTATAAGGGGGTGATGAATCCACGATTCATCATCTCACTATATTAATCTTAGCAAAATCCCTAAGTAAAATCTCAAATAAATGTCTATAAAATCAATAAATTAACAAAATGACTCTTGTAAATAAAATACACTAATTGTATATTATATTGTACAAAAATAATTCAATAATAAAAAGCTGCAAAATTTAAGAAGTTTTTCACCTATAAATAGCCCAAAACTTCATTTATTTTTAATAATTCCATTTCAACTCCTTTTGGGCTAATTTATTCTATGACTTGTTCATTAAAATGACTATAAAAATAGAAAAATAAAATAAATTTCTCCTCAAATAAATACTTCTAGAAATTAAAGAGAAAAAGCCATAAATTCCAACTTCCAGATAAAATTCCCGCTCCGTATGAACTCCAAATTCACCAAACTCACTTTTAAAGTTTAAGTTAGAAAATTATCTATCCAATTAAAGTGGACTCATTAAAATGGGAGCTCGTTTGCAAAATATGAGTTTTGGGACCTAGGTGTACTTTGTAAATAATGTATACATTCTTTCTTCATTTTTTATTTTACTAAAAAAATCAAAAAAATCATTGTTGTATTGTATTTTTTTCTAGTATTTTATTGTATTTTTTCTATTGTAAATATCTCTTATTGGAAATATAAAAACAATAAAATTAGAAAAGTAAAAAAATGTACATGTCATTGGTCTTCGTTTGTAAATTCTCCACTATTTTTCTTCTATATATTTTACTGTATTTTAGTACCTACTTTATCTTATTTTTTATTTTTTATTTAATTCCCATTCTCTACAATAACCACCATTCAACTTCATCATTCCATCATTTTTTTATAACTTTTAATTCAATCCCATTATGTTATTAACCTCCCTCCACCACTTTCACAACTTCTCTTCTTTTCTCTTTATATACATCAGATCCTCCTCAATTTGCACGTGATCCATCTTTATGTGAGGAGAGCTTAGTTCCCAGAGTTGAATCGGTGATAGCGACGCAACCGCGGTCGAGCGACGACAACCCTCTCTCTGGTGAGATCTGATGGCTTCTTGGCCAACATCGCATGTGCATCTGTGCGCTGCTCGAGCTCATCGCCCGCAGGCGATTCGAGCGAAGACTGTGCCTCTTGTGAGCACACCATAGGCAATCGTTTCCACCGTAGGTATTTTTCCTTTTATTTTATTATCGTTTTTATTTTTCTTGCATTTTTTTATAGCACACCATCTCATTACCACCCACATCCCTTGATTTATTTATTTCATATCATCACCAACACCACACCATAATCTCGCCTTTTATCGTTATTCCCTATTTAACAAAACCAAAAAATATATAAAAAATTAAAAATTAAAAAAACTGCATCAAAATAGTAACAAAAAAATCAAAAAATAATCAAAAAATAAAAAAAAACGACTGAAACAGGTGGTTGGCCCCATCACCCACCGCCGGCTACCGCTCTTCTCCAGCACGGCGGCCCTCCGCCGCCCCCCAATCCACCACCGCCGCTTTGTCGCCTCGTCGTCGCCGTCCTCCAGTCGTTTCTCCGTAGCCATAGCTGCGGCGCCTCACGACCGCCATCCGCCACCTGCTCCAGTTGCGGCCTGGCACACAGTCGCTTGCGTGCCCACGTGCCTCCGCCTGTGCTCAGCCAGCACGCCGCTGCGAGCTCACCGCCCGCACGTCACCTACGGCGACACCGCTCCCTCTGGGAGGTCCGACATCCGCCGTCCCACCCCTCCGCAGCTACGCGGTGGTGCCGCTCCTACGCCCAATCCGCCCACCAGCGCACCAAAAAAGAAGAGGTTATTTTAATTTTTATTATTTTATGTAAAAATTATATATGTTTCCCATTTAGTTTCTATATTTTCAAAATAGTCCATGTATATAAATGTTTGTGAATTTTGTTTTCTGAAATTTACACGAATAACTATATTGGTTAATTAATTTGGACATCAATTTAACATCATTTGATTTAATTAAAAATGCCGTGATGTTGAGAAAGTAATTGTCTATCATTTGAATATTTATTTGTATTTTTTTGAGTTATAGTAAATTAATTAAAGCTGTTCAAGTGAAATTCTGTGTATTTTACCCAATCTGAGGAATTAAATTCATATCTCACTCACATTTGCTAAATAAATTCCATAAAAGTTAGAAATGATGCCTTGAATTGTAATGAAATTACCTTCCAAATTTCATCATAATTGGAGTTTTCTTTGCCTTAAATAAATTGTATAGTGATTTTCATAATTGATTTTTAATTAAATTCACGCATAATATTTTTGCAAATTACAACTCTCTTGGATTGTTTGTTTCAATACCTTTTTGAGATAATTCGTTCTATGGATAATTTGGTGATGTGGATTTACTTGAAATTAATTACTCATTGTCACTCTGTTTCCATTAAAAAATCCATAAAAAATTCATATTTTGTCAGAAAAATCCAAATAATTAGTGTATCATACATACTTGCATCATGTTTTATTTCCACCAAATTTTTTCATGATTTTTGCATTCTGTTTGTGTGAAAAATTGCGAAAAAACCCATAAAAAGTGTGCATTTTTCATTGTTACATTTTAACCCAGAAAATTCTAAAAAAAGTGTCTTGCATTCATCTCTTGATTAGGATTCTCGAAAAAATTATAATTTGGTTAAATCGAATTAATTTCATATAAAAATTAATTTGGCTATGCTGTGTGCTTTCTTAGTTTCTTAATTCACCTGCATATTGCATTTCACATTCATTTTGCATAAAAAAATAAAAAATCCACATTGGAAATCTAGACCAAAGTTTTAAATTAACCTGATGTTGTTCCTTTGCCTTCCTGTGTTCGACCCCAGACTTGCCCGGGATATAAATTAAGGCCGAGACACTCTTCACGGAGATCTTCTCTCAGTTCTGACTGATTCGCTAAGTACACCTATTACAACAAGTACACAAAATTATCATATTTTAGCGATACATCATATCATTTTCATCCCTATTAACGGTGCCATCTGATCGATCCGCTAGGCATGTAGGTAATTGGTACTCGTAGTAATAGGTCTACTTAGCAAATCAGTCAGAACCGAGAGAAGATCTCCGTAAAGAGTGTCTCGGCTTTAATTTATATCCCGAGCAAGTCCGGGGTCAAACACAGGGAGGTAAAGGAAAAACATCAGGTTAATTCAAAAACTTAGGTCTAGATTTCCAATGCAGATTTTTTTATTTTTTATGCAAAATGAATGTGAAATGCAATATAAAGGTGAATTAAGAAACTTAGAAAGCACACAACGTAGCCAAATTAATTTTAATATGAAATTAATCAGATTTAGCCAAATTATAATTTTTCCTTGAATCCTAATCCAGAGATGAATGCAAGACACTTTCTTTAGAGTTTTATGGGTTAAAATGCATTGATGAAAAATGCACACTTTTTATTGTTTTTTTTGTAATTTTTCACACAAACAGAATGCAAAAATTATGAAATTTTTTTTGGAATTAAAACATGATGCAAGTATGCTACAGTAATTTTTTTGGAATGTTTATAGAAAATATAATTTTTTATAAATTTTTTAATGAAAACAGAGTGACAAGTGAGTAATTAATTCCTAATAAGTCCACTTAACGAATTAGACAGAATGCAAATTATGTCAAAAAGGTATTTATATTAAGAATTCAGGAGATTTGAAATCTCGCAAAATGGATGTGTGTAGATTTAATTAAAAATCATTTACTAAAATCACTCTATAATTTATTTAAGGCACAGGACAACTCCAATTAAGATGAAATATGGATAGTCTTTCAGTCACAACTCGGTGCATCATTTCTAATTTTTATGCAATTTAGGAAGCAAGTATAAGTGAGATATGAATTTAAAACCACATATTGGGTAAATTGATAGAATTTAACTTAAAAAATTTTAATAAATTACCCAAAGGTCATAAAAATCTAGATAAATATCCAAATGGTAGAGAATTAGTTTCTCAATAAAACGACATTTTTAATTAAATAAAATGATGCTAAATTGATGTCCAAATTAACGAACCAATACAGGGTTATCCGTGCAAATTTCAGAGAATAAAATTCAGAAACATTTATGTACAACGACTATTTTGAAAAAAACAGATGCTAAACGGGAAACATATACAATTTTTACATAAATTAGTAAAAAATTAAAATAACCTCTTCTTCTTCGGTGCGCTGGTGAACGGATTGGGTGCAGGAGCGGCGCTGCCGCGCAGCTGCGGCGAGGAGGATGATGGATGTTGGGCCTCCCAGATGGAGCAGCGCTGGCGTTGGCGACGTACGGGCGGTGAGCGCGAGGTAGCATGCTGGTTGAACGCGGGCAGAGGCACACGGGCGCGCAGGCGGTTGTGTGCTAGGACGCGCCTGGAGCAGGTGGTGGACGGCGGTGGCGAGGCGTCGCAGCTGTAGCTACAGGAAAATAGATGGAGGACGATGGCGGCGAGGTACCGCAGTGGTGGCGGTGGATGGGGGTGGCGGAGGGCGGCTGTGCTGGAGAAGAGCGGTGGCCAACGGTGGGTGCTGGCGTTTTTTTTTTATTTTTTCTAGTTACTATTGTGATGCATTTTTTTATTTAAAATTTTTAATTTTTTTGTTTTGTTAAAGAGGGAATAACGACAAAAGATGAGATTATGGTGTGGTGTTGGTGATGATATGAAATAAATAAATCAAGGGATGTGGGTGGTAATGTGATGGTGTGATATAAAAAATGCAAGAAAAATAAAATGATGATAAAATAAAAGGAAAATACCTACGATGGAAGCGGTCGCCTATGGTGTGCTCACGAGAAGCATGGTCTTCGCTCGAATCATTAGCGACCGATGAGCTCGATCAGCGAACGGATGCGGCTACGATGTTGGCCAAGAAGCCAACGGATCTCACCAGATAGAGGGCTATCGTTGCTCGACCGTGGTTGTGTCGCTGTCACCAATTCAACTCTGGGAACTAGGCTCTCCTCACATAAAGACGGATCAAGTACAAATTGAGGAGGATGATATGTATATAAAGAGGAAAAATGAGAAGTTTTGAATGTGGTAGAGGGAGGTTAATAACATAATGGGGTTGAATTAGAAGTTAGAAAAATTATTTGAATGATGAAGTTGAATGGTGGTTATTGTAGAGAACGAAAATTGAAATAAAATAAATACAATACATAAAAATAGCCTACTTTAAATAAAAGAATAAAGTGAAGAAGAAAAGTAGAATGGAATATTTATAAAAGTAGGTCCATACAAACACTATGTACATGGATTTTTTTACTTTTCTAATTTTATTTTTTGTATCTTTAATAAATGATATTTACAAAATAAAAATAACATAAAGTACTAGAAATAAAAAGAAACAAAATTGATATTTTTTTTGGAATTTTTAGTAAGTAAGAAGAGTAAATAAAAAAATGAAGAAAGAAATATATATACATTATATACCAAGTACACCTAGGTCCCAAAACTCAAATTTTGCAAACGAGCTCCGAATTTAATGAAACCACTTTTATTGGATAAATAATTTTCTAACTTAAACTTTAAAAGTGAGTTTGGTGAATTTGGAGTTTGTACTAAGGAGGAAATTAGCCGAAAGTTGGAATTTACGGCTTTTTCTCTTTGAGATCTTGGAGCATTTATTTGAGGTGAAATTTATTTGTATTTTTGTATTTATATATATATTTTTATGAACAAGCTAGAGAAAGAATTAGTCAAAAAGGAGTTGAAATGAAATTATTAAAAATACATGAAGTTTTAGGCTAATTACAGGTGAAAAAGTCCTTTATTTTGTGGCTTTTTATTATTAATTTATTTTGCATAATTTAATATACAATAATTAGTCTATTTTATTTACAAGAGTCATTTTGTTAATTTATTGATTTTATAGACATTTATTTAAGATTTTACTCAGGGATTTTGCTAATATTATTATATTGAGATGATGAATCACGGATTCATCACCCCCCTATACTTAAACTTTGCTAGTCCTCGAGCAAATAAAGAATGAATAAGTTGGAATAACCCTTGACTGTATATGTAAATACAAGACTTGATCCCTTCAAGAACTCTTGATTTTAGAGATCCTAAAATTCAAAGCTGAACCAAGCTCTTGTCAAAAGGTGTCCAATTTCCCTAATCATCAGACTCTCTTTGTATACATATATAAAAAGGATATGACTTTAAGTGTGGACTGCAGTTACAAGAGTAGAGTTGCAATGTCACCCAAGTTTCCAGTCCAAGAGATTGTCCTAAGAACTCGATCCTCAACACTAGGAAATAAACCATTTCTTGCATCCAATCCACCATCTCTTTAGTTGTCAGACCTGAAAGTGTAGATGATGGCCAGTTGATGGAGGTCACAGGATTGTGTCATTTCTTCTCTCCCTCTCATTGGAACAAGGATTCTGCCAAGTGTCTTATTAGTCAACGCATATTTTTGGTGTTGATCAGTGCGTCCGTCAAGAGAAGTTGGAGTCGTCTACACTTATTTTCCTGGGAGTACACTGGGGTGGGCCTTTTTTGAGTACCTATCGTACCTTCTACACCCAGACTTGTAGCATTTACGATGCAAAGCCCTTTTTTGATGCAAGTCTGACTCCTGGCCCTAATAGCGGTGGTCCAAGTAGACACTTTAAAATGGTTGGGAGTGCTCACCTTTGGTGGAAGCTCTTTTTATAATTGACTTTGCGGAAAGAGATCTTATTTTAACATTGATATTTCTTTGTTTTATTTTTGGCTAGCTCCACTGCTTTTACCAAGAGTAGGCGTGCATTGATCAACATTGTTTTTATTTTATCACACCCTGGCACTTAGGTAAACGTCAAGAGATAGTACAAGAACCATGTTCTTATACTGGCTAAAGGTGCTGGCACTCAGGTTTCATGAAGCCTTCATTGATTTTATCCCATCCTCGAGTATCATCAAATCGGGTCCAAACTCAAATAATAAGAAGTTTAGAAGTCGATCCACCCCCCTATACTTAGGCGATGGTCAGCCTAAGTGTAGAAGAAGAGCAAAAATGGGGCGGTCGAGGTCAAGAGGTGAAATGGATGAGTATATACACATGGCGGACATCGGTCCTCCCTATACTTAGGCTTTGGTCATCCTAAGTATAGGACAAGAGTGAGAATCAATGTGATATGGAGAATATACAGAGAAGAGAGAATGTACAAGAGTGAATGAATCTTCTAAATTGTTGAATCTTGATGTTGCATCTTCATGAAGAATGATATGATGTATCTGCTATGTACTCACTCTACATGAAGTTGATGACCTCGACTTGGACTAGCCGCTCTTTAGAATCTACAAAATGCTTCAATAGTTGTCCATTCACCACATGAGACTATGCACCATCTGTGAAATTAGCTATCTCTACACTTCCATTCCCGTGCACTTTCTTAACAACAAAGGGACTTGTCCACATAGATTCGAGCTTCCCATTGAACATCTTCAACCTAGCATTAAACATACACACCTTTTGCCCAAGGACAAAGTCTTTGCACCTAATGTGTTGATCATGCCATCTCTTCAATTTGTCCTTATAAATCAAATTATTGTCATATGCCTTGTTTCGAATTTCCACGAGCTCGTTCTAGTTCAAGTCTCGGCAAAGCTTCCCTAAGTGACAACTCCAATTAATCTACTTAATTGCCCATTCAGATTTGTGAATCAGCTCTCCGGAAAAATGGCATGGCTTGCCATAGATCATTTTGAATGGTGAAGTACCCAATGGTGTCTTGTAGGCTATCCTATAGGCCTACAGAACTTGGTCCAAAATCTGAGACCAGTTCTTCCTATCGGTATGAACCAACTTCTGTAAAATACTCTTCACCTCTCTGTTCGAAACCTCTGCCATGTCATTGGAGTGTGGGTGGTAAGGACTAGTAACTTTGTGCTCAAATCTGTAGTCCTTAGCTAAAGATCTCACATCTCGATTCATAGAGTGGCTACCCCCATCAGATATCAAAACTTTTGGCACCCCAAACCTAGCAATAATATGTTCTCTCAAAAACTTACAGATAGTCTTGTTGTTTGCGTTTGGGTTAGGATAGCCTCCACCCACCTAGACCAACAAATAACCGCTAACAAGATGTACTCATATCCTTGTCTGTTGGGAAAGGAACCCATAAAATCTATGCCCCATGCATCAAAAACATCACAAATAATCACCAGATGCATGGGCATCCCATGTCCCTGTCCAACTGTCCCTCCCATCCTTTGGCAGATCGAGCACGATCGTACATAATCAATAGCATCTCGAAATAAGGTCGGCGAATACAATCCACATTGAAGTACCTTGTGAGCGGTTCTCTTCCCCGAATGGTGTCCTCCAACCTCAAGTGAATGACAATATGTGAGGACACTCTGGTACTCCTCCTGAATAAAACACCTTCTCTAAACAAAATGCGGCCCTTCAAAGAAAAGGAAAGGATCATCCCAGTGGTATCTCCTCGAACCCGACTTCAGTCGATCAATGATGCTCCTAGTCCAACCATGGGGAACCCGTTTGGTGACAAGATAGTTCACCATGTTGGCATACCACGGTAGTGAGTCAATAACAAAAATTGACTCATTTGGGAAGGTCTCTCTAATCCACTCATAATCAGGAGAATATTTAAGTTCAATCCGAGAAAGATGATCAGCTACAACATTCTTCACTCCAGGTTTATCTTTTATCTCCAAATCAAACCCTTGGAGGAGAAAAATACACCTAAGAAGACGCGCATCACGTCCTTTTTTTCCATTAAGTATCGAATTGCTGTGTGATCAGAGTAGATTGTCACTTAGAGACAAAAATATACGACCAGAACTTCTCGAGGGTCCATACTACAGCGAGCATTTGCTTTTCAGTCACTATGTAATTCTTCTGTGTAGGGTCTAATACTTTGCTAACTTAGTAGATCATAAACAGGATCCCCTCTCGTCGTTGTCCTAACATAGCTCCTATAGCAAAATCTGAAGCATCGGTCATGATCTCAAAGGGGAGAGACCAGTCAGGAGCTTGTAGGATAGGCGAGGCATAAATCTTCATCATCAAGAGCAAAGGCCTCCAGACACATGTGATCTACAACAAAATCTGTGTCTTTCCCTAAGAGCCCGGTTAGTGGGCGAGCGATCTTTGAAAAATCCTGAATGAATCTCCTATAGAATCCAACATGCCCTAGAAAAGACCTTACTGACTTCACGTTGGTAGGTGGATCGAGTTTCTTGATCACTTCTACCTTGGTAGGGTCAACCTCCATTCCCCTTTTGGAGATGACATGCCCCAACACGATACCCTCTGTCACCATAAAGTGACTCTTCTCCTAGGAGAGTACCAAATTTACCTCTCTAAACCTCTTGAGGACTCGGTCCAAGTGCGCTAAACATGTATCAAAGGAATCACCATGAACCGAGAAGTCTTCCATGAATACTTCAAGGAAATATCACACCATCTCGGTAAATATGGTGATCATGCACCGTTGAATTGTGAACGGGGCAATGCAGAGCCTGAATGACATGTGCATGAAAGCATAAGTGCCAAATGGACATGTGAATGTTGTCTTTTCCTTGTCCTTAGGGGCTATAGTACCTAGTTGTAGCCTGAGTACCCGTCAAGAAAACAGAAGAACTCTTTCCCTGCCAGTCTCTCTGAAATCTGATGAGTAAAAGGTAAGGGAAAGTGATCTTTCTTGGTCGCAGCATTCAGACGCATATAGTCGACACAGACACGCCACGACGTGGGTACTCGTGTCGTGATCTCTACCCCACCTTGTTAGTGACCATCTGAATTCCTGACTACTTCGCGACGACATGAAGCGGGGTCATACACATGGAGTCAGAAATATGGTATATAAACCCCGCCTTGCACCATTTCTCAATCTCTTTCTTCACCACTTCCCGTAGATTGGGATTGAGTCTCCTCTGGAACTAACGGGAAGGTCTCACATTATCCTTAGTAAAAATGTTGTGCGAACAGAGAGCGGGGTTGATCCCCACGAGATCCTATACTGTCCAGCCTATTGCTTGGCGGTTCCTCTCTAAGACCTATAACAACCTAGACTCATGTTCTAAAGTCAAGTCTGAGCTAATGATAACAGGATATGTCTCTTTGGGTCCTACAAGAAAGGCATACTTGAGTGTAGGAGGTAGTGATTTCAGTTCTGGCAATGTGGTGTCATTAAGCAAATCTAGTTGAACTGAATCTGAATCTGGTTCCGTTCTCCATGAAGGTGGGCACAACTGTCTAGTACTCGCCACCAACTAAGAAGTATCGGGAGTCGGATCGCCAAAGAAACGTGGTAGTTCATCCAAAGCTGCGTCCGACTCAACATCTATGTCCCATCGTTCCGAAGGGGATGGAACTGACAGATCCAGATTGATCTCTACGTCATCACAGGAATAGGTAGATACATCTCTAAGAAGAACAAGCAACACCTGGCAAATTGCATCATAGACTATGTCCTTTCCAAATGAAAGGGTCTTGCTCTGTCCTAAAGGAATCTGTCCCCAAATCCCATGGGTGCTAATCATTCAACAATCTGCCTCTAAAGATGAGTACTATGTGCTACTCTCTGAATCGGGTCGTTGATACTTGGTTTGCTTCATCTCAAGGTTCACTTCTTCGCATGGAGAACATAACTTCATCATTCCCGCACCATAATCAAAATCTACGCATGCGGTCCAAAGGAAGGGCCGTCCAAGAATGATCTAATATTCTCTCCAATGATTGGGGGTCTCCATGTCTAAGACTATAAATTCAACCTGATAGTTCTGTCCCTTAATCGAGATAACGACGTTCTTCACTACTCCCTTAGGTCTCTTTACTGAACGATCTGCGAATTAAAGTAATGCTCTGGATTTTAGAAGTGATCCCAACTCCAATTTCTGATATAAGGCTAAGGGAACTAAGCTGATGGAACAACCGTTATCCAAGAGTATGCACGCAAATGCGATGTCGTCAATACGACTCTTCACATATTGAGCACCCATGTCTCACTTTTTCCTAGGCAATGTCTGATTCTTGAGACAATATGTTGTGCCTACTGACAAGACGTGTGTCTTTACATATTGGTTCTTTTTCTTCCTGCCAACTCTAGTAGGTGTGCATCTCACCCTAAGGTATTTCTAGAATGCAAGATGGTTAGCCACATATCATCAAATGACACCTTTACAGTGATATTTTCTTTACAGAACCGTGGCATATCTGGGTCATCTTTCTGAGCCTTTTTGATGCGCTTTCCTACCATAAGAGCACGAGGGAAAGGGAACAGAAGATGAAGAATTTGAATCATGAACTGAAAGATCATTGTTGGCTAGGGAAACAGAAGATGAAGAGTCTGAATCATCAACTGAAAGATCATTCTTGGTATTAACGAAAACAGAGTTCTTCATACAAGAATCTTTTTGATGCATCATGGAATCAAAATCTAAACAATCTACTATAGGTTGCAGAAGAGAAGTTGAAGTGGTACACCACAACCGGAGATACAAGGTCCTCCGTAGACTCGGAAGTATATCCATGATGTTGATGCTTCATACATGCTCTCCTTCTCCTCTCGGCTCCCTGAGTAGAAATCCTCAAATGGTGCTGATGGGGCATCGGAATGTGTTGCCTCTCCTCCTCGTCCTTTGAAGACTCCTCTGATAAAGTTCCATAGATGCCCCTCCTCGTGTCCCTCGCCCGGTCAGGTACGGTCATGGTCCTTCTGCTCCTAAGTGACATGTGGTTAGCCTCGTCAAACGAAAGAATCTCATGTCCATATTTAGGAGATGCTGAATAGTATACCTGATGAAAGTGCTGCTGAGAACAACATCAGTTCAGGCTATTGGGGGTTAGCGTGAACTTGGGTTGGGATTGACCTAGAGGGTGCAGTCTGCTCGTCTCGCCATCTGGACAGGCGGTTGACATCCACCCCTAAGTTGTGAATTTCATTCCTGTAGGAACGGAGCTCGTCGAGTATCTGCTGATGCATGTCTACAGGACTAGACGAAGAAGGAAGGGGATAAGCCTGGGAAGAAGAACGGGAAGACTAACCCTGCTGGACAGGGTACTGCCTATCTTGTTGTTGGGGAATCTGCTGAGATTACGGGCCCTGCTAGCCCGCCGGGTATTGGCCCTGTCGGCCATATTGCTGGTACTGCTACCGTTGCTATTGGGGTGGCTGGAATCCAAGGCCCTGCTCTGAAGGAGGTGGTGTAAAGGTGAATGTGGTGTTGTAAAAGGTCTGGGGACGCTGGTAGGTCTGTCGGTCTCCCGTACTTCCCTATCTGGAAAGGTCCTGAGTATACCATACTCCATTCACCTCCCAAACCAGTGGAGGCTCCTCCTGAACTGTATCTGCTAATGGAGGTTGTTGCTAGAAAGAGTGGGCAAAGGACTGGTCCTACTCCCACGGCTGAGGTTGCCCTGACACCAACTTCTCCTGAATGTGGTGACCTCGGTATACGGGGGCAGCGGGTGCAGTCATGGCAGGTATCTTTATCTTGGATAACCTATCAGTCAACTCGTCCATTTGTTATAAGTTTGGAGCCGCTCCGGTCCAATTCATCAATCCTCCTATCAATCCTCTTGACTACGGTAAGCTTGTCCGCAAAGAGTCCCATGCTAAGGATCACGGCGTGAGAGAGATCGACTACAGCTGACTGTCCCCCTCTAGATGAGACTGAACTGGGAGATGATGTATAGGCCCTGCTGGCCATCTGTGAGCGGCTGGTTTCAGCCATCTTCTCGAATACCTTCCAGAGGGTATCTGATCCTCGTGATGTATAGCTGCCTCCATAGACCCTTCATCTCAGGGTTGAGACCAGTGAAGAACGATTGGACTAAGATGTTGTCATCTAGATGATGACAGGTACACTTATGTAGGATGTCCTTGAATCTTTCCCAAGCATCACAGATTTCATGGGGTAATTGGGAAAAACTCGTAATGCACGCTCTCATCATGTTAGTCCTACTCAAGGGGTAGAACTTCTTCAGAAATAGGTCCTCGAACTAGGCATAAGTGGTGACTGTAACTCCAAGATTTTTCACCCAGTAGTCGGCTTTTTTGCCCAAGGCAAATGGAAGGGCTGTGAGCCTAATATAATCCTGGCTAGCATTAGGATGTCTAAGGTTAGCATAGACGAGCTCAAAGTCCCTTAGGAATGCTTATGGTTCCTCAGAAGCATTCCCATCAAAGTGTGGCAGTAGGTTCAGAAAATGCGGCTTCAACTCAAAATCGACTGTGGGTTCGGCTAGACTTAAGTATTTCTGAATTCTGTACTGTCCGGGGTTATACATCGCATCCATTGGTGGTTCTACCCAAACATTCAATTGTCCTAACTGAGCTCTGAGTAGTGCTTTTTGCTGCTCAGACGCAGCTAACCTGGCTAGTACCATTCTCATCGGGTCATCGGGGTGTTCTTCTTCCTCTTCTTTCTTCTTTTGAGGCATTTTACTGAATCTTCTTTAGGTCCTATATTAGCAATGTGTTCTTGATTAGAAGAGGACTTATGAATCAAGATATTCTCACTGAGGCGAAGGTCTTCCTCGGTGAGGTGGGAAGAGAGAAAGGGAATGGCTGGAGAGTAACCATCCCGAGAGTGAGTGATCCTGGGCTCAAGAGGGTCATGAGTCCAGGTTGGCCCAAGTTGCGCTTGAACCTTTGAAGACATACTTCTTGGAGGGTTCAATGAGAGATTCGCAAAGTCCGAATAAATATCCTCCCAATTAGTCATCTTCGATGTCAAAAGATCCGATTAGAATACGATATTTAATGAGGTGCTAGTTTTATGATGCACGTAAATGTGCAGAGTAAACTCACACAATACAAACACAATTCAAACACTCAATTTCACCACCTCAACACGTGATGCCTTTTAAAGGTTCGGCCGAATTACCTAGTCACTTTTAATTGGTGATAAATACAATCTTGGAAAGATTAACGAGCTGTTAGGTGCCCATAGTTTCTTACAGACTAGCCCGGTTCTTACGACTAGTTGGACCTACTTTCAGCAAGTATAAGAGTAAGTGCGGACCATATAAATATGGCTACTCGTTCCTTGAGGACTAAGGCATCCTCTAAACCTCCCACTCTTCTAAGGAAATCCGGACCGTTTACTGGCTACCCGTGTTCCTCACTGAAAAGTAGCTAATCGCCTAAAAAGAAAGAACCAATAGTATGTAAGAAATCCTGGCTTGGCTCTATCCTAGTGTCATCCCTCTTTCACTTGCTAGTAAATCAAACAATAGAGTTATTTTGCTTCTTGGATGGGTACTCGGGATACAATCAAGTTGCTATCGCTCCTGAAGATCAGGAGAAAATTACTTTCACTTGTCCGCTTGGCACCTATGCCTTTAGACATATGCCCTTCGTATTGTGTAACACCCCCTCTACATTACAAAGGTGTATGTTGGTCGTTTTTGCTGACATGGTGGGTAGTTTCCTTGAGGTCCTCATGGACGATTTCTCAATCTACGAGGACAGTTTTAACACATGTCTTTCTCATTTAGACGAAGTTCTTAGGTTTTAGGGTATAGAGAGTGATTTTGTTGTCGATGAGAAAGTCCTCCTTACATTCAATCAGATGAAAAATATGGTTACTAGTGCTCTTGTCTTACAGCCACCTGATTGGTCTCATCCTTTCGAGATCATGGCGGACGCCTCAGATTTCTTAGTTGGAGCTATTTTAGGACAGAGAAGGGATGGGATACCATTTTCTATACACTATGCTATCAAGACTCTTGATGAAGCATAACGAAATTATACAGTTATAGAGAAGGAGATGTTAGCAGTTGTGTTTGGGCTAGAGGAGTTCATATCTTACCTCATCGGTTCCCATGTTATTATATACATGGATCACAATACCATACGATACTTGCAGGCAAAGAAGGATGTCAAACCACTCCTTATCAGATGGATCCTTCTTCTCCGGGAATTTGATTTAGAGATTTGAGATAAACCTGGAGTGACAAATGTCGTGGCATATCACCTTTCCTGTATCACAGATGCAGAGACCTTTGAGCAGAACATGATTCCTATTTCCGAAACCTTTCCAGATGAGCACCTTTTGTCTATGGATTCACTACCATGGTATGTTGATATTATGAACTATCTTGTCTCCAAGAAAGTTCCATAAGATTGGCTGGAGTACAAGGTAGACAGAGTTCTGTCAGATATTCATTATTACCAATGGGAGGATCCATACCTATTTTGTGAGGGTGCGGATTATATCTGAAGAAGATGCATTCCTCAGGAGGAACACACCAATGTACTTGAGCACTATCACAAACTAGCATATGGTGGGCATCATTCGGGGAAACACATGGTATCAAAGTTTTACAGAGTGGCCAATGGTGGCCCAAATTTTTTAAGGATGCTACAAAGTATGTTCGAGGTTGTACTGACTGTGAGAAAATGGGAGGAACTGTTGGTTCCAAAGATACCATGCCTCGAAGATACATACAGATTTTTGATGCTTGGGGTATAGACTTCATTTGCCCATTTCCTGTCAGTCAGGGATTTTAGTACATCCTGCGCGCCATGGATTATGTTAGTCAATGGGCGGAGGCTATCCCCACCCGAGCCGCATATAGTCATACAGTGTGTTCCTTTCTCAAGGACCACATTATTGCATGGTTTGGGATTCCCAAAATACTGATTTCAATGGGGGAAGCCATTTCATTAATAGAGAAGTAAAGAAGCTTGTGGAGGAGTACACCATTGAGCACAGAGTTGCGTCTCCTTACCACCCTCAAAATAATGGCTTGGCAGAAATTTCAAATAAGGAGATCAAGATGATATTGCAAAAACTTGTACATCCAGATAGGAAGAACTGGTTCCAGATGCTTGATTTAGTTCTATGGGGTTATCGGACTGCGTACAAGTCTCCTTTGGGTATGTCTCCCTACATATTAGTGTATGGAAAGCCTTGCCACCTACCAATGGAATTAATGTTGGACATGCGAGCCCACGACAAGCCATTATGCAATAAATGTTATTGCAATTCACTCCTTAAATCTGAAATAAAGAGTACATAATTTGCATAATAGGTCCCTTAGTAAAATTAGGGTTATGTACCATGGCCATCTTAATGATCATACAGCTGTTGATTCAATTATTGAATCATAGAGGCTGGCGCTTAGATGAATATCTAATGAGATTGAGGACTCATCGAGCACCGTCAAATGATTGTTAAGAGATGATCTCCAGCCTGAGTAGGAGACGGCAATCCTATCTCATTTAGGCCGATATCTGACCGACCTCTTGATGCAAGTCCTCTGCATAGGAATAGAGATTCGGAGGTGTCAGATGAGTTAGGTCAAAGAGTTGACTTAACGAGATCGAGATAACCAAAGTCCTATATCATATGCTGTCATGATATAGGCACACATCCTCTGACCGGAGACAGATGTGTTACTATATGTCTGAGTATGTACATTTGGCAGACCAATAGGTTGATGACCTAATCAAGGTCTATACACCGGCGCGCTGGTGTGCATATAAGGGCATATGAGTAATACGATCTCTCAAAGGGATCATACAGGTTCAGTTACTGAACCGGAAGACATGAGCTCACTCATGAGATATTGGGAAGAATCAAATTCCATGCGCATGGTCGTCTCGCTTTGGAAGCTTGACTGAATTTGTAGGTTTGATATATACTTTTGGAAAGTATATGATCAAGACCTAGGTATGATATATGATTTTGGAAAGTATATGATCGATACCGACTCCCAATGATCGAATGAGAAACTTACTGATAAAACCCTGAAGTAGACAGTATAAAGTTGATCTAATACTTCGGGTTTATTCTGAGTCTTCCAGTATGCAGGATGTACAGGTATTAGGAATACCTGAGGGTGATGTGATCATAAACGATTGTATAACCATGACGCTTCCATTCCTAGGGAGTGATGAAACGGGTTTGGATTTTAGTGACTCCTCTCAGTAGAGAAGTAATCTGATCTTAGTCCAAATGTTGGACATTAAACTGAATGTGATTCAGATTCAATGAGAAGATTAGATTTACGGTCTTGATTTAATCAAGCATCTATGGGAGGCCCGAGATCTGGATTTGAGATGTGATCTCAATATCCATGTCACTATACGTCGAACAATACAATCGCCATGTCTTTATCTCCAAGTATTCGCGGAGAAAGCGCATTATCCTTGAAAGAGTTCATGGATAATTCTATTGTTGATATATGTATCCGAGCATTGAGAAAATGGATAATTAAATGTGAATTATCATGAATAATATGAATTTGATTCATATTATATGGAGAGTTATCTTAGATAATTAAATGTGATTTGATTATCAAAGATGTAGATAATGTGAATGTGATTCATATTATTTGAGTACATGAGAATAAGTTATCCAATATAATTAAATATGATTTAATTGTTATGGATAAGAATAATGTGGATAGAAATATCCAATTATTCATAATATATTATAAATGTGATTTATAATGTATTAGAGAGAGTTAATTATAATTTATATGTGTTGATTAATTATTATGTGTATTGGGTACACATTGTGTAATTAATTGACAATGTAAATTATATGTTGTTTTGGGTTGTGAATTTGATTCACAATTTTTCTATGGCAAGATTGCAATATTCTCAAATATAATTGTGAATTTTTTTTGAAGAATCAAAAGCCAACAAAAGTTGTTGGAAATAAATAGAGGAGATTTTCAAGGAGATATGCAATCTCATGGATTTCCATGAGATTGCTCTCTCCATGGAAAGAGGGGGGCGGCACATCATTCCTATAAGGAATGTGTGGCCGTCCACTTTGGAAGGTACATGGAGATGAAATCTCCATGTATCTTCTCTCCTTATTTATTAGTTTGATTTGGATTAATTTGTATTTGATTTTGTCAAATATATTTTGATCTAAATTTGTTGGTTTTACCAACAACAATCTTAGCCATTGGATTGACAAAAATCAATCTCATCCTTTGATTTTATATGTCACATGGATTGAGATCCATGGATCCCAAAACCCTATAAATAGAGAGGCACTCCACGCTCTCTATTTTGCACAACACATCTCTCTCTCTCTCTCTCTCTCTCTCTCTCTTTCTAGAGGTCAGCCCTCTCTCTCTCCCTCTCATGGCCGTCCACCATGGATGCCATGGAGAGGTTCTCCATCGCCGTGGCATCGTCGTTATGCTGCCCGTTCTTCTGCTCGTGGATCTCCGTCTCCTTCGATGCGCCTCGCTCGTGAAGAAGACGTCGGATATCGTGTGTCGAGATCAGGAGATCCGCCGCTTGGATCATCAACATGTATTGCGAGAAGCACGCGGTTCATCCCCGCGCTCGCAAGCATCTCCTCCGTCGGATCGGACTTGAGACAGGAGGTCTCTTCGTTTAGAGACTCGATCGCAACCACGCTTCAAGAGGTAATCCTATTACTTGTTTGTGGTTTAGACGAAACGATCCGAGAAGTGTTCGTGGATCATGTGGTTTCTTCGTAAGAAAATTTTTTAAATTCCGCTGCATCGAGCAACTAGTGCGACTAGTCGCTCTTCGTCGTATTCGATACGACGCTCACGCTTCCGTGATGCGCTTGAGGATCTAACCATATCCTTCAAGTGGTATCAGAGCCTTAGGTCGATGGTTTCGAATATGATTCGCTAACCGAGGACGACTTGGGTTCGTTAAGGTCGCGAAAGTTTTTTATCGCATTTGATTTCGCAGATCTGTTTAGTGTAATTTTTCGGCCATGTTTAAATTGTTTAAACACGAAAATAACACTTGGATTTTGTTCCCCATTAAATAAGGAAACCATACGATCTGAGTTTGCGTAAATCGGATTTTGTATGCTCTAGATATGGTCGTTTTAATGAACATGTATGCACTGTTGCGGGAACTGTGAATCTGAACGTGATTAAAATGTTAATTACTGTTTAGACTTGCCTCGAAATGCCTGAAACATCCGTAAATTTTAAAGATGCAAATTAAATGTAGTCTCATAAGGATAAAAATGCAAATATTTAAAGTTTTAGCACTGAAAAGTAACAAATAAATATATACAAGGATTAAAATGCAAATTTTTTGAGAAATCACATGCATGGGCACGTGCGCCTTGCTGGATAGGACCAATATGCAATTACAATAATCCCATGGAACCAATCAATAATAGATAAGATATGGACTTTTATTGCAAATTTCACAAGATGTCAGATGCACGGCACGAGTTTAGTTCAAACTAGACTAAGTTGCAAATAACATAAATTAGAAGGAAATAAATGCAACTGTTCAGATAAAAATAATACGACACGTATCCTCACTGGGACTATTCAAAAATAAAACGAAGACAAGGGGAAAGGCGCAAATACAACATTAAATACGTGGCAGAAATAACAACTATGATGCGCTTCCAATCTGATCGAATGGTGGAGAGTGAATATGGGTTGAATGGCATCGATCCATTCTGGAGCTTCTATCTCGTGGCTGAAGATAGGGGCTTTTTGGATGGCTACAATCAATTCTGGTCGCCTTGTTCTTGATTGAAGGGTTGCAAAATGGTCTGGACGAACTGGGAAGAATTTGCTCCTTGAAATTAGATCGTGTGGATCTAACTCGAATTAGTGTTGAATCTCCTCAAATCATGCCCAAAAAATTGCTCTAGATGTTCCGCATCTGGTGTGCGCCTTAGATTGGTGAGAAATCGCCAGATAGTCAATCTAGAAGGTGGTCAAACTTCTCTGCTCAGAAACCTGTTCCCGATCTGAATTTTGCTTTTAACTCTATCTTGGAGCTCCTTAGACCTACAAATGATAGCTTATGCTCGAAGGTATCCTTCGAGCAAGAAATTAAGCCAAAACTATAGACGATGGTGAATGCATGAAGGTTACGACGAGGGTGGTCGGAGTAGGAACCATGCTACTGATCTAGAATGATCTGGAGCTAGTCAGACGGCAGACAAGATGGAGAAGGATGTGGTGAATGTAATGCCACGATCGGAAGTGTATGAATGTGATTTGAATACATCCGATCATAGATATCGGAGGTTGACGATGATTATCTAACCTAATTGATTGAGCTGAAATTAAAGAGAAAAATAAAGGCTAAATTGAAGATAAACCAACTAGGATACCTATGGAATAGAAGAAGGACGGGAATTGCCTCGATTTGCTAGTGATGGCGGAGAGGCGGAGACGCGATGGAAGGCTCCGACAACGTAGTTGGATTACGTTCTACAGACACCCACTCACGCTCCTAATCGTAGGGAATAATAGATGTCACCTACAACTCACTCCAAACTCAATCTCAGAGAGGAAGACAACCAAAGTATGGATCAAACACACATCGGAGGTGGAGGGGTCTTATTTACAAACTCAAGCCCAATGATTTTCGAATTTCAAAATGGGTGACATCAGAGCATGATTAGCGGATATAAGATGCCATCGATGAAGTTGAATAACAAGATGACAATCATGGAGAAGAGAGTGTGAACAGTTGGAAAGTGACACACGAAATAAAAATGGGACAAGAAATGGTGGAAGCGAGATCATCGGGAGAGTGACAAAGACTGGGGAGTTGACCCGAGTAAACAAACTCAAGTTTGGTCAATTAGAACGGGCTGTATATGCGGGCAAAATAGGGAAAATGACAAAACTGTAAATAAAAACAAAATAAATGAATTAAAAATAAATAAATGAATTAAAAATAAAAAAAATGAATTTATTTAGTTACATAATGTAAATAAAAAATGTTAAGAATAAATTAAAGTTAATTTGTGACTTTAATTAATTAAAAAATGTATATACCATAGTTAAAATAAATAAAAGAAGTTATTTATAGGTATGTATACCTATATATACATGATCCTGATTTTTAATTAATTATTTTTACAATTATATACATAATGTAATATTTTTTTATTTACAATATTTTACAAGGATTTTAATGATATTTTTATTTGATTTTTAATAATTAATTTATTAGGTTAATTAAATAGGTATACGTACAGTATATACCTGGTGATACATATACAATATATACATGATTTTATTTTTGTTGATTTTTTATTTTTGATTTTGTGATTTTTTTTATATTTTATATAAGTTAAAATAAATATTTACAATTAGTTAATAATACAATATTTACAAAATATGCACAAGAAAGTAAATAATTAAATATTATGCATAGTATATACATATATAATATCCAATAATTCCCCAATTGGCTGCATTTCACAACTTAACTCTGATTTTTATGAAATCTCCTCTATTTTAAAGATAATTTATTTTGGAGTATGATGAAAGTGAGATTGATGAATTTGGAGTTCAAGTGGAGAAGATATTGATTTTGCAAGTTTGTATTTGTGGCTTTTAGAGAGTGTTGTTATTTACACAATATAGGCAGATTTTAATTGCGATTATTTTTATTATTTACAAGAAAATTTTATTCACAAATTTTAAGAAGAAATAATGGTTATTTACAAAGAGTTTGGTAATATATAAAATTAATGTAAGAGTATGTAAAATGGACAATATTGTACAAGTGATGAACATATATAGATGATAAGTTAATTTTCTGGATTTTCCTGGTAATTATGCCTTATCTCCCCCTACATTCTTCCTTGTCAATCAGGTCAAGTCTTGAACTTTTCTCTGGGTTTGATTTAGCTTGTATTTATTACATATATGTGGTCTCTTCTTTTCTTTATTTTCCTTTATTTTTTTATTTATTTTAGGTTAAAAGAGTGATAAATATACAATATTTACACAAGAGTTAGAGTTAGTAACAGAATGAATTTACTGATATTTATAGGTGTTTTATATGGGAATTTAAGCTAAAATAAATGAATAAAGATGATGAAATGCAGATTCATCAGAGATGCACCGGCATGAGCCCTGATGGAAATAAATTATTAAACGGGGTTGAACAGTAACAGGAAAACAACACGATCTATTATGCAATTTTACCAAAAAGTCACGTGCTTAGCATGCTTATACAAACAAGCATAACTAAAACATAACTAAAATAAGTAGGAAGGGCTCCAATGCAAGTATTCAAGCATTCTAATGCAGACACATCTCTATCTCGGACTTATTTACAAATCAAACAAAAGACAGGGGCTAGAGTGAGTTTTCCACTAATACACGTGGGTTGATGAACAGTTGGATCTGGTTTAGATGTATGATGTGATGATTAAGAAGTAGGCGTGCACGAACGGAGATGATTCGATCTGAAACTCTAGATCTATGATATGGAATTGGGCACGGACCAATGCTTCACATGCAATATGGACAATGCATTCTTGATCGTACGCTCTTGGATGGCTATGGAAGAATAACTAAGAATGGCTCCAATGCTAATATTCAAGCATTCTAATGCAGACACATCTCTATCTCGGACTTATTTACAAATCAAACAAAAGGTAGGGGCTAGAGTGAGTTTTCCACTAATACACGTGGGTTGATGAACAGTTGGATCTGGTTTAGATGTCTGATGTGACGATTGAGAAGTAGGCGTGCATGAACGGAGATGATTCGATTTGAAACTCTGGATCTATGATATGGAATTGGGCACAGACCAATGCTTCAGATGCAATATGGACGATGCATTCTTTATCGTACGCTCTTGGATGGCTATGGAAGAATAACTAAGAATGGCTTCACAAGCGACTTTCAATCGGCCGTAGATTGGTAGATCTGGATCGCTAGAACCTCCTAATGATATGAAGATGTTCCTCCAATGTCTTCACATAAATTGAGGGTGGAGTTGAAGTCCGATGATGCCGATCTAAGGATCTAGGAGCTCAGGTGAATGACATCTGAAGTAGAGCTTCAGATGATGCATTATATCTCCCTGCAATTCAAAGCTTATTTCTTTGATGTTGATCTCCGATCGATTTATTAAGAAGAACACAAGGAATATGGGGTGGATGAAGATCTCCAGTGAAGACGACGAGCAGGAGATCAAATTCCAAGATCTGTATCAATCTGGGGGAAATAAGTATGGAAGAAGGGCAAAGATGATGAGAAGAACGAGAAGGTTGGGTCGGACGTAACTGAGAATGATCAGAGATCTCCGATCGTATGGATTAGAGATCAGAAATTTGAATCGATGATTAGATTAAATACTAGAATTAAAAGCGAAATTAGACGATGCAATTGAAAGGAAATTAACTAAAATTACCTATAGATGGAAGAGGGAAGATAATTGCCTCGATCCACAATTTCAGGCGGAGAAGCTTTGATGACACCGATGGCAGTCCGACGATCGTATGGATCACATCTCTAGGCATTCCTCCTATGCTTCCGATCGAAGAGCAACTTCTCTGACAGCAGCTAGCTCCAGAAGCCAATCTTGGGCGTGGAAATTGTTCAAAAACAGATCAGAAGTGGTCGGTGAGCAAAAGAGAGATCTTATAGCAGCGAGGGTCTGACAGATCTTAATATGAAAGGCGCACACAGGTTGAGGCAAATTATTGAAAAGAGAGAATCAGATGAGGTTGGTGGTTATTTTGTGAGAGGATTCATGAAGGATGAGGGTGGAATGGATGGATGGATCGGTTGGAAGAAATGCAGAAAGGAGATCTGGTGAACGAGATAAATATGTGAGCTGAAAAAAGGGGAGGTTGAGCCAGGTCTCTCAATCAGCAGCAAGCCCATAAGACAAATCACACTAAAAGACAAAAAGTCTAGAAAATATAAGTTAAATTAAATTAAATTAGTAAATGAATTAAAATAAATAAATTTTATAAATAAAAAGTATGAATAAATAAATAATCTTAATTTAGGTGTTTTTTATTAAATTAAATAAATTAATGAAATTTTATTTAAAATAAATAATACCCTTTATTCAAAGGTATTCATATTTATATATACAATAAAGTGATTTTTAATTATTTATTTTATAAATAATTATATAATTTACTTTTTTTATTTACAACATTTTACACGGACTTTAAATATATTTTTTTTATTTCTACAAAATATTTTATTAAGTTAAATAAATAGGTAAAGTTACAATATATACATAGTGAAAAATGTACAATAAACAATGAATTTATTTTGGTATATTTTGATTTTTGTAATTTTTATTTTAATTTTAGTTGAATATAATATAATTTTTACAAAATATTTTAAATTACAATATACAAAAATATGTAAAAGAAATAATTAAATAAATATATTTACACATCAGAAAACATAGGCACACAATACAATACACTCCAAAAAGCCACATTTTGCATCTTAACTCTGATTTTAATGAAACTACTATCATTTGAGTGTGTATTTTATTCGGAGTACTATGAAAGTGAGTTTGCTTGATTTTGAGTTTTTTATGCAACATATATGGGTCTAAGAAGTTCGACATTGTGGTTTGTTCAAAGTATCATTATTTACATAATATTTAATGATTCTTCTTGCAATTATTTTAATATTTACAACTAATTTTTATTTACAAGTTCCAAGAAGTAAATATTTTTATTTGGGATGAATAAAGTGATAATAAAATAGTAGCAAGGTGTATATACAAAATAAGTGACATATGTGCATATGATGAATGGAGAATGAGCTGAATGGAATTTGATTGTTTTATTTATTTTTCTACAAGTGCCCTTATGTCCACCCTACATTATTCCTTATCAAAAGGTCAAGTCTTGACCTTCACTCAGGGTTTGAGTCAACCTGTATTTATTGCATATATACAATCTTTGTATTCTTTATTTTTCCTTTATTTATTTATTTTAGGTTAAATACAATGGTTTTTGTGCAATAACTAAAAAATAATAGGAAATAATAAAAAGATTTATTGATATTTACATATGCTTAAGAAGGGATTTTAAGCTAAAATAAATGAACAAAGATGATGAAATACAGATTCATCACCCCCCTATATTTTACCTTTGCTAGTCCCATATAAAACACTTATTAGAAAAATAAATGACTAAAAAGAAAAAGGAAAAAAGGGAAAATAAAGAACTTAGAGTAATTTTGATTTTCAAACTATTTTTCATAAAATCAAAATATGGAGCTCAACCAGACCTTTGGATTATTAGTTTGGCAGAACCTTATTGAGAATTGGAGTTAAAACCTAACAGATTCTATGTTCCACAAGATTTTTATTCAGGTCGCGTCAACAGTCAGGTCAGAACAAGTCCTCACATGCAAATTCTGATGACTATGAAGCTACTTGTATTATGTATGTGATATATAGCTCTCCACATCAAGAATGATGAAGACCAACCTTCTCTTAGCAAGGTAACCCTAATTCCCTTATCTAGTTACTCTTTCCTTGAGGAGCGGGATATTTCCTTCTAAGATCAGGTACGTGTTGTCTCCACAATCGAAGGGGGAAAAGTAGAAGAATAAGAAGAGAACTGGAGTATGTCTAGTGTAGCCACATCTCCTTATGAATTCAGCCAGTGTCGACAAGTCTCCATGAAGATCTACAATCTCTCTGAAGCAGAACCAATGTGGTCAAATATATACATGAATGATTTTTTTATTGGATTTATATTCGTATCTACATCATGGAAAGAATGGTTGCACTACATAGAACTTTATTGTGCCCCTACGAATATAGAATCTTTCTTTCGGCACATGTTTTTGTATCTTAGAAATATTGTGCTAGCAGACCATCCCTATTTTGAAGCTTTATTGCAACCCACAGCTCCCGTCATTAGACATCCATGCCACAATACTAGGTTGGAGTGCACTGGCCACTCACGGTCACTGCGTATGTTTCCATTTACATGTGTCTCTTTCCAGAGGATTCTTATCCTCACCACCTCATCAGTGAAGAGCTATGTGTAAAGTATTTGTCCAAGTTAGGTCGCTGTCTAAAAGAACCATGCATTTGTACAAAATATTCTAATAGACCTATCAAGATTACATGCGAACATAGTCTTGTGGACTCGAAGAATTAAGTCTCTAGACCTAAAAAGTCTCAACTCCAGTTCCTATATGGTTCCTCTGAAATTAAATGGATTAAGGTCTTAACCAAGCTCCATTCTTTGATTTTATTCCATATTAGTTTAAACATCAATTTCATTCTGAAAAATGCATATACAAGGAATATTACCCAAAGCATTTTTTTTCAAATGAAAGAAAAGAAGAAGTAAATAAAATAAAAGACAAATCTTTCTAAAATGCTTTTTTAGAGAGTTTTACACATTTTTATGGATTTTATTTTTCATTTTTTATAGAGTTTTTTTATATAGAGAATTATACACATGTACAAAAATTTACAATTATTTAATACAAATTAGAAGTATTAATACAATACATATATATACGTTTATACACAGTTTATACAAAATTTTACAAATAGAATATTTACAAGTTTTATATACAAAATTTACATGGTGAATTTTATCTTCCAAAGAGTTTTATTACAAGTTTGAAAAAAAATAATTTTATATATTTTTATACAAGTTTTATACATGGATTTTATAAAAAGACTTTTATACATAAAGAATTTTTATTCACAGATTTATACGATGATTAAAAATTCTATTTACAAAATTTTGTACATTTAGTATATACAAAGAATATATACAAATAAGATATTTACACACAAGTTGACAAAATAATTTACAAACAATTTTTCAAACGTTTTACAAACCTTTATAAAAAATTTACAAAATATTTTACAAAATTTTACAAAATAATTTTTACAACTATTTAACAAAAAGTTTTCAAAACTAGTTTACAAAATTTTACAAATTATTTTACAAACATTTTCTTTACAAACATTTTGCAAAAATTTTTATAATCTAATTAATTTTGATACAAAGTAATTTACAAAGAGTATACAAATAAAACAATTTTAAAATAATTTTTACAAAATAGTTTTACAAGTATTTTTAAAATATATTTACAAAGAATTTTACGAATAATTTATAAAGCATCTATACAAATGATTTTACAAATAATTTACAAAACTTTTTACAAAAGAATTTTTTAAAGAATTTTTATAAACTTTTTTACCAAACATGTTTATTCCAATTTATTAGCCATATTATTAACAAACAAAAGTACGAGTTATTGCAAAAGTATATATACAAAATATATGACACCCACTATACTTTGCTCGAACTATGTCCTCATAATGACAAAGAAGTGACAACAAAAGACATAACTCGTGCTAAGTGTAGAAAAGTGAAAAGAATCTATACAACAATGACTCAAAGAATAACAAATGAAAATAATAGAAGTCTATGATCCCCCTATACTTATGATTAAATAATCCATAGTATAGAGACTGTACAAGTAGGGAAAACCGAGGAAAAGAATGTACAAACTCAACGAATCGACTTGTGTTCCCCTATACTTAGGGTAAAAGGTTCCTAAGTATAGAAAAGAATATAACCAAGTTGAAGGACACGCGAGGTAACACAAGAAATAAAAAGAAATAAAAATGCGAAAGAGGAACAAAATGAATCACATCACTCCTCCTATACTTAGGGTAGAAGATCCCTTAATATAGGCAATGATAAGAGTCATGAAACAGAAAGAAAAGAACAACTCAAGTCATTTACCACCCCTATACTTATGATAGAGTGCATCCTAAGTATTATCCCCCCACACACATAGGTAAGAGGTGAATGATACAAATGGAAGAAGAAAGAATAAAAAGAAAGGAATATATACAAAAGAATATCAACTCATGTATCAGATGTAGAAGATGTCAAAGGATCATCGTCTAATACCAAATGGATGGAATCAACTACAAACAAGAATGCATCATGCTCTAGATAACTGTCCATTCACAACAAATGGTTGTGCATCAGATGACAACCCAGATATGATAATACAACCGTTGTCACGTACAACTCTGACAACGAATCATCCTGACCATTTGCTTTCGAGTTTACAACGAAACAACCTCAATTTCGCATCAAACAACCATACTTTATGATCAGTGATGAAAGTCTTCCTCCTAACATGTCTATCATGCCAAGGTTTGACTTTCTCCTTATACATGAGTGAGTTGTCGTAGGTGAAATGTCAGAATTCTAGCAATCTATTCAGATCAAATTTCCTATTCTAGCCGACTCTCTCATAATCCAAGTTGCATACACTGAGTGCCCATAAAGATTTATGAATCAACTCAACTAGCAAGTGGCAAGCTTTCCATAAACCAATCTATAGGGAGATTTACCCAATGGAGACTTGTACATCGTCCGATAATCCCATAGAATTGAGTCAAGCATCTGGGACCAATTCTTTTTATATGGACGTACAAGTTTCCTAAGTATCCTTTTGATCTCCTTATTTAAAATCTCAACCAAGGTGTTAGTCTGTGGGTGGTAAGGACAAACAACTCTATGCTCAATGTCGTACTCCTTCACAAGCTTTCTGACCTCAAGATTAATGAAATGGCTCCCCCATCTGAAATGATCCTTGAGGAAGGAACAAACCATGCAACTATTAGTAGCTTGGATGGGGATCTCCTCCACCCAACAACTAATATAATCCACAACAATATGGATGTACTGAAAACCCTGACTGACAGATAATGTGCCCATGAAGTCTATGCCCCAAGAAGCAAAAACATCTGAAATCTGAATATATCTAAAGGGAATGGTATCTTTGGAACCGAAGATCCCTCCCATTCTATGGCAATTAGTACAACCTCGAACATAATCTGTAGCATCCTTAAACAAAGCTGGATACCATAGGCCGCATTGAAGTACCTTTGTTGTCGTATGCTTTCCGAATGATGCCCACCATCCCCTAATCTGTGACAATGCTCAAGCACAATGGTGTAGTCCTCCTGTGGAATGCACCTCCTCTAGATACAATGCACAATCTCACAAAATTGGAGCAGATACTCCCATTGGTAAAAGTCAATCTTTGACAGGAATCTATCTACCTTAAGCTTAGGTCAATATTTTGCATATTTCTTAGAAACAAGATAGTTCACAATATCAGTGTACCATGGGCGTAAGGCAATCGACAAAACAAACTCATTTGGAAAGGTCTCTGAAATAGGAAGTAGTAGCTGCTCTGGGGACTCTGCATCTGAAATCCGAGAAAGGTGATCTGTCACAATATTTTTCACTCTAGGCTTGTCTCAAATCTCTAAATCAAACTTATGGAGAAGAAGGATCCATCTAATAAGACGTGGTTTGCCATCCTTCTTAGCCTGTAAATACCGTATGGCAATATGATCCGTGTAAACAATCACATGCGAACCCAGAATATAGGAACGAAACTTCTCTAATGTAGACACTTCTGCTAACATCTCCTTCTCTTTGACTATATAATTGCTCTGTGTCTCGTCCAGAGTCTTGCTAGCACAGTGTATGGCAAATGGTCCACTGTCCCGTCTCCACCCTAAAATAGCTCCAACTGCAAAATTTGGCGCATCCATCATGATCTCAAAGCGAGAGACCAATTAGGTATCTGAAGGACATGAGCACTAGTAGCCATATCTTTCATCTGATGGAAGGTAAGGAGGACTTTCTCTCAATAATAAACTCACACTCCTTGCACAGAAGCTTAGTCAAAGGCCTGGTGATCTTGCTGAAGTCCTTAATGAATCACCTATAAAATCTATCATGCCCAAGAAAAGATCTCAATCTCTTCAAACTCTGCAGCAGATCTAGCTTGGATATCACATCAATCTTAGCCGGGTCAACCTTCATGCCATGTTTGGAGATGATGTCGCCTAATATAATTCCATTAGTCACCATAAAGTGACTCTTCTCCCACGAGAGCACTAAGTTTACCTCACATCATCTCTGAAGTACTTGGTCAAAATGATTAATACATGAGTCAAAACCATCCTTGTAGATCGAGAAATCGTCCATGAAGTCCTCTAGAAAACTACCTACCATGTCAGCAAAAACGACCAGCATACACCTCTGGAATGTAGCGAGTGCATTACACAATTTAAAGGGTATATATATAAAGGCATAGGTGCCAAACAGACAAGTAAAAGTAGTCTTCTCCTAATCCTCAAGAGCATTTGCTACCTAGATATATCCTGAGTACCCATCAAAGAAACAAAAGAACTATTTCCCTGCCAACTGCACAATAATATGATCAATAAAGGGAAGTGGAAAGTGATCTTTCTTGGTCGTTGAGTTCAAGCATCGATAATCTACGCGGACATGCATGAAGTGGGTACATGAGTCGGAATCTCCTCACCACGTTCATTCATCACAATTGTAATCTTGGATTTCTTTGAGACCACGTGCAATGGACTGACCCACTAGGAATCCGAAATGGGATAAATAAATACATAATCACATCATTTCCTGATCTCTTTCATGACAACATCGTAGAGATTAGGATTCAGATGGTGCTGAAGCTCATTGGTCAGCCTGATGTCATCCACTAAGAAGATGTGATGTGAGCACAAAGCTGTACTAATCACATGGAGATCCAAAATACTCCAGCCAATAGCCTTGCGGTTTCTCTCAAGAACCACTAGCACGCGAGATTCTTGGTTGTCGGTCAACTGTGAACTTATGATGACTGGAAACATCTGGTGGGCACCCGCAAGGAAGTCATACTTCAGAGATGAGGGTAGAACTTTGAGCTTGGGTGGTGTTTGAATCAGCTCTACAAGAACCACTGCAACTGCACTGGTAGAAGGTAAATGATTTGCACTGTGTGAACTGTCCACTATGTCTACTATAGGCTCAACATGTAATGTATTAGAAAGATCTGCTAGGAATGCTCTCTACTCAGACAAGAATGGCTCATAAGGTCACTCAAATATCTCAGAACACTCATAAATAAATGGGTCAGATACCTTAGCACTAATCTCAGTAGAATGTAAATCATCAGAAAGTATCTAAAGAAAATCTGCCTTCGAATGCAACTCAGAATACTCATCAATAAATGGGTCAGATTGCTCAGTATGAGGTGTATCAACAGTAATCTCAGAATAGTGTCTATAAGGAATATCAAAATCTGCCTTCCAATGCAACTCAGAATGATCCTCAGAATACAACTCAAACGGTCCGTAAACTAACAACTTAGAATTATTAATAAGGGAGTTCAAGGTAACTGTGCTTTCTAGGGGTTCCTTTGGAGAAAGGAACTCCTGGGTATCCATGAAATTAGTGAATAGATCATTGTCTTGAATCTCAACATGAAAATAACCGTCCTTAGAATATGGTGTACTCGACTCTCTCACATCTAGTGTTGTCGGCGGTGATGGCCTTGGATCTAGGATCGTCTCAATCTTCACCTTATCACCGTGAGAGTGAAAGGTGATCTCTCTAGTACCATAATCAACTACCTCTTCGACCGTTCATAGGAATGACCGACCAAGTTTGATCGTGGTATGGAGTAACAGTGCAGATGTGTCCATATCCATGACGACAAAATCAACCGAGAAGCTCATGCCATGCACCGTTACAATAACGCCCTCCAGAATGCTCCTCAACCTCTTGATCGATCTATCAACAAACTGAAGGATCATCATGGTTGATCTAAGAGGCCCCAACTGATGAATCTCCATTTCATCACCTTTATTCTTTCATTTTGACCTTCATTCCCTAGCTAAATGCATGTATATACTGTTATTTTTCCTAAAATAACACTCATTATTTATTGAACCAATACTATATAAAATACATTGTTTAAAGTCAAAATCAAAGAATAATGAAAATAAAAGAAAAAGAAATAATACCAAAGTTATTTTATGACCCTAATCCCTGAGAACTAGGCATCATGATGACTAGGTCGACAAGGAATAAAGTAGGGGGAGATAAGTGTCAAATACATAATAAAACCCTAATTTTTTAGCCTTCAATATTGCAGTTTTTGGACCCATTTTATTCTTTATTATTTATACCTCAGATCAATATACTTTTGAAAGGTGTAGATAAACATACAAAGAAAAATACAAAATTGATTTCATCTAAAAATAATATATAGTGTTCATTCTACACTCTAAATAAGAATAAAAAACCGAAACTACATAGACCCATAACTTCACCATAAAAACTCATAATGCATCAAAATCACTTTAATTGTATATAACTTTTAATTAGCTATTTAATGAAAGTGGTTTCATTTAATCTTGAATTAAGATGCAAAAGTTAGGTTTTGGACCCCTATTGTACAATATACATGAATCAATTTATTTATTTTTTATATTCTTCATTAATTTATATTTTTATAATTTTTAAATATTCTTTATAATATTTGTACATATTTAGAATACAATAAACCAATTAAAATACATTAAACTAAAATAATATACAAAAATTACATAGATGAACATACTATATTTATACCTATATAATTAATACCCATATTTATTTAAGTACGCAAATAACATTAGAAAAATACAATAAAAATATACTTGTGTACATTTAAATAATTTATAAATATAAAAACTAAGTATATACAAAAATAAAATTTAAAATATAAAATAAAAATAAAATAAGCTATATATAGGTAAATATACCTATAACTATACATGTAAATACTAACTCATAATAAATAGCTCCATAAAAATAAATAAGAACAATAATTAAATACGACATAAAATAATAAACTTTTTTATTTTCTACCCTAAAATTAGTTATTTCATTATCTATTTATTATCGATTTTACCCATAATTTTCCCTTGGGATTTTTTTGGTTGGTCAATATGGCTTGAATGATGTCTGACATGCTAGGTGGCTGGAGACAAGGGAGTTGACCTAGGTTAACTAGGGTTTGTTTCTGGTTGGTCCACGTGGACCAACCAGAAACAAACCCTAGTTAACCTAGGTCAACTCCCCTGCCTCCAGCCACCTGGCATGTCAGACATCATTCAAGCCATCTTCTCCCAATTTTCTCTTTCG
The DNA here is from genome assembly GCA_037367405.1 of Ottelia alismoides. Taxonomy (NCBI): domain Eukaryota; kingdom Viridiplantae; phylum Streptophyta; class Magnoliopsida; order Alismatales; family Hydrocharitaceae; genus Ottelia; species Ottelia alismoides. The sequence continues at coordinate 807,905 of JAZKJV010000149.1, forward strand.
ATTCATTGATTTTCTCTTCTTGATTCCTTCACGGAAATCCTTCTATGATCTACCCTCAATCACGTTAGAGCTATTTCAAGGTCAAAGATTCATCGATTCGTGGAAATACCCTAATCGAATAAGCCCTCTTCACCATGTCTATAAATAACCCCCTCATTCTTCCTTCTTGATTTTAAGCCCTCTTCGAGCCCTGCAACCCTAATACTTTTGGTGAGTGAGTTCGTAGTGACAACATGAGTACCCTCAAGGTGTTGGCAAGGAGAATGGAGGTGGAGAGGTGGTCCACCACCATTGAGACACCCATCTCCGGTGTGGTCCCTGCTCCCTGGATTTCCAGGTGCGAGCTGCTTATTTTCTACTTTTTAAGGTAGCTTTAATCTTAGTTAGTTTAGTTCTATCATTTATTTCATCATAAGATTAGTAGATTGGTTTCAATCTAGAAATCAAAGATTGCTGGAGAAATCTGCTTCAGTCATGTTTCACCGTGACCCCGCCGAGTTACGACCCACATTCCATGTTCGTTTCATTCCCCTTCGCCTGCTGCATCTTTTCCTCAATTCGAACCAACCTACTCCCTCATGGATCAGCAAATCAGAGCTCCTCTGCCATCTCTTAGTAGAGCTCCTCTATCTTGCTCATTTTCTTTGCGCTGCAACAACATTCTAGGTCAAGGTAATTCGCCTCGAGCCCCTGAGTCTTCTTCTGCAGGTTCGACATGCCAAAGAACTTTGGAGGGTCGATTCTAGAGCTGAAGGAGGTTAACAAGCACCTGATTCTTGGATGAGATCCATGCCCCTCTCCAGCTTGGCCCAGACCATCTGGTTGGTGCCATTCAACGTAGATGACTCCTAGGAAGACGTTCGACCCCTCCATACATAAAGAGAAGGCTAGAGCGAGGAGATACACTCGATCGAAGGGAGGACATGGAAGAGTCCTTCTCTGTTCTTCCTTTGACCCTCAACATCGTCAGATTTAATGCACGACCCATATCTAATCTGGGTTGTTGATTCCAAGTGAATCGCTGCCTCGCCTCTGTCGTTAGATGCCCTTAAGTGCGCCTACGCGGCACACTTCTAACCCTAGATCGTGCCTCTACAGGGATCAATTTCATTGATGCCTGGTAATTTTTTTATATTATTTATTCAATATTTAAATTTAGGCCTAAAGTGTAAATAAAAGTGGTTAAATTGCATGGAACCCCTCGCATTTTTTGTATTTGTGTTTATATATGTGCCTGCTCACCTCACGAGCCTCCCCCCACGTGAGGTGGTTATTTTGCAAATGTACCTCACAGGTTTTTATATTTATAATTAGTAAAAAAATTGTACATTACGTGTTAAAATTTATGGATAAATTGTACAGAGGACCTTTAATGTTTTATATATTGTGGATATGCCCCTACCAGGTGTTTTTAATTTAAATATGTACGGTTAAATTACACCTTAACCCCTGGATTTTTGTATTAGGGTTCTGAATCGCATGGAAATTTTTAATATTTGCAAAAAGGTCCTTATTAGTATTTCATTTTTGTGCATGTTTCTCTACTTTTTATAAATACCATCCATGCTCCAAAAATTATGCAAAAACAAGATAATGTACCTAGAGACTTGTTTTTTATTGTATATTTTTATTTTTGCATTTTACACAAATTTCCTATTTATTAAAAATAAAAAGAGCATTTTTTGTATATGTTTGCTTTAAAAAATCCCTAAAATTATAAATGCTTTTTAAAAAATTCCAAATATTATTTGTTGTTCATTACAGTGTTTTATAGCTTCACACCAAAAATCCCTAAAAATAGAAAAAGAAAATGATAAAAAAATTAAAAAGCCCTATCATTTGATAAAAAAATATTAAAAATCCCTAAAATTTCTGCAAATATTTCTTTCAGTTTGATAATCTTATTTAAATATTTTATTACATGTGACAATTAGTTTTGAAAAAATTTGACTTTATTTAATATTTTTAAATTCCAAAACAATACGACGTATTTATTTAATCCTTATTTTAAGATATTTTGAACTCTAAAAATACATAAAAATTAGCACAATCATTGAAATTCATGAAAACAAGAGAAAAATATAAAAAAATCAAAAGCATTATACTTTGAGAATTTCTAATTATTTTTACTTATATTTATAATTATAACACTCCATCTTGTATTATATATCTACGTATATTTCTAGATAGTTTTTATTGCATTTATAATTACTTTAAAAATTGAATTAATAATATATACAATAATAATATATAAATAGTAAATATATATAATAATTGATTATTAAAACCCCATAAATTCATTAATTAATTAATTGAGTGAATATGGTACAAAATACAACTTATTTTTTATTATTTATTTATAAATAATAATTCTTGCTACCACTTGTTTGCTCCCTGTATTCGACAATCTACACATAGTTACATCTATATACATTTATAGTATAGTTATAACAAATTTTAACTCACATACATTTATCTCTTTAAATTTTAGTGGGTTAATTGTTGATCAGAGGCACACTTGATCACACATCAATTTTTGATCGTGTTTTGAATACCAGACCAGTGCAAAAGGCCCCTATCAAATGGCATCGTTATCGGGGAGCAACGTAGTATAACATGATTTTTTTATCATTTTCAATTATTTTATCTATATACACTGTTTTTTCTTTTCTCTTACTTGTGCATATTTAGAGCTCTCATATATTTATACTAATTATTTGATTAAATTAGTAGATATCGTTCTTGTTGTGTTTGATGCGAGGATGACGAATACGTGATTCATCACTCTAATTAGCTGAAAATACGTCCTATGAATTTAGGTTCATTTGCATGTTAACTTCATAAATTAACTTTCATGCACTTGTAAATAATTTGCATAAATTAACAAATCATATTACATTTATAATCATTGATGAATCCCTCATTCACATGCTTTATTATTTTATTTTAGCCAAATTCACTATGCAAATACCTGTAAATACAGGTCAATTCCAATAAATTAGCATTATGCATGAATTGGTTAATATTATGTAATTAAAACTTATTTATGCAAAATAAAAGAATAAATACAAAAAGAAAAAGAATAAAATAAAGATGTAATTATGTAATAAGTACAGACTCATCGGAACCTCGAGAGACGGTCAAATATTGGCCTGATCGACAATGAATAAAGTAGGGAGAGATAGGGTCCTTATTCATTGTATATATTCATCACTACTCATCATGTATATATGCTTCACTTATTTAATTTTCTTAATAAAATTTATAAATAAAAATGTGATGTAAATAATAAAAATAATTACAAAATTTAAAATATGTACAATTATACAACACCTATACTTATATATATGTATTTATTTTTTTCATTTGTAAATAAATGGCATATATATTGTATTTTAAAAAATTATATATACTCCTAATAATTAGATAAAATTTAAATAAAATTCATAAATTACAAAATAAAACTAAAATAAAATAAAATCATCATTGTATAATTTCATCAATATTGTATGTATTGTACACAATATTAATTTATTATAACATGAAATTAATCTATACAAATCAAGTAAAAATGTTTTTATACAATTTAATTTATTTTATAAGTAAATTAAATATAAAATATAATGTATTTTTGTAAAAATAATAAAATAAAAAAAACATGTATACAAAATATAGGTATAATATACCTATACATATTAATGCATATTGTATATAATATTGTATATACATTATTAAAAATATTTAAAAGGACAGAAAAATAGTTTGTAAAATAACAAACATTTTGATTTTATTCATTTTTATTTTAAAATTATTTGTTATTTTCAATCGATTTTACTTTTATTTTGTGAATTCGAATTTCCTGATTGATCAACCCGGGTCCGTTGACTTGGGCCAACCTTCAACTCCCCCAGGTCTGACCCGATAAATGTTCATCGGACTCAATTTCTCGATATTTTCCACCTGGGGTCCAACCACTTATCTTGGATTGTGGACCCATTTCTTCCCTACAGATCCGTCATCCTCACGGATCCCTAGGAGGGTCTGAATCCACCCAGATTCGGCACCCTCTCTCGATCTTTCTAGAACTCGAGGCACCCTATAATCCTATCATCAAGCTCCACCCTGCCCTAGCTCGTTCCTCGCTCCTCTTCACCTGCATATTTGTCTTCATGATAGTGACATGATACTCCATCTTCCATTTGGAAAGCGAATTGGTGCCAAGTCGATCGGATCTCGATCGTGGCCAGAGCTGTCCACCATGACTAGCCTCCCAGGCCCTCTACAGCCCGGTTGAGGCCACAACCCTGATGACCACTCCGCCTCCCCTAGCATTCCATTCTAGTGCTTTTAGGTACCCTCTAGCCTCCGCATTTCGCCGTTCATTCTCGATTTCCTCCATCGTCCACCGTTTGCCATCTTTTCTCCGACTTGAGCGTGGAGACCCATATCCCCATTCTGTTTGTTTAGATTGATGCGCTATTTCAAAACTCATCCTCCCTCGCAACCTGATCATCCAAGTCTTGATCATCGGAGTGAGATTAGGCTTGAAATTCTACCTCCACCTGCGCAAGAAGTCTCCTTCGCCTCCTAGTCGTTTCTCTTGTTTTCCCTTGCAGAATAACCTTGGCCTACAAGCTGTGAATGCACTTGCAAGTTCGGGCGCATGCAAAAGACTCGATTTGACCACAACACATGAGGCGGAGCAGCTCCTGGCAACACCACCTCCAGATTCTCATAGCGATGTTCTCTACCTCATCCGAGCAGTCCACACAGTGCAGAACTACTTCAGGAGTGTGGTGAATCCTTTGACCGATTGATCAAAGCTTTGGAGTTCTAGTATCCCCGATTGCATCAACCCTGGCTAACCCTTCTTTATTGTTCATCTAGAACGCCTTAGTACCATCAAATCGTGAGCCTCCCTTCCAATCTCATTCGGGACTGTCCATCCATGCCTTTTTAGAGACGTCAGATCATATTTTGGGCAGATCTGACACACACGTCATCGATATTCTCTGAGTTGTCAGATCTACCGATCAATAGTCATCAAGACCGTACGTTAGAGCCTCCATGTGCGCACGCCACATCTCTGTAAGGGTATATTGCACTACCCACCATTTCCTTTATTTCGCTTTAGTAAAATAAATGTAAAATTTAGCTTTGAACATTTGCAGTCAGGTGCTCAAAGTTTTATTATTTGCAATTTAGTCTAGTTAAGTTGAAGTCACGTGCATGTACATGTGTTTTTCTTGGATACTTGCAAACATTACCCCATACTTTTTTTTGTTAATGAAATAGAAGAAATTTTTATGTATTTGCAGTTATACCCTTGTGAGAATTGAATCACGTGCACCATTGATAGCGGCTAAGATCAGATTGCGACTTTTTAGAGAAGAGATTGTCGATGTAGAAAAAGTCGCGAAAAGATCTCAGTCGATCAAACAAATTCGGTTTTCTAAAGAAAACCTAAACTATTTATTTTACCAGATAAGTATGCCTGGGTCAAACTCAAGGAGCCAGAATAGATTATTTTGATTTTTTAAGAGAAAATATTTTTGTGATTTATTTTTATCTCTTCTTAAAGAGATCGAAGGAAAGTTATAAGTTTTATTGATTTTTTATTTTTTATTTTTTATTTGATTTTAATCTTTTCCAATTTTTATTTAATTTCCAAAAGGGATATTTTTCACAAGATTTAGTTATTATATAATAGGTGGAATATAGGTAAAATATAGGTGATATAGTATAGTAGGTAAAAAGCCGAGCAACAGGCTCGAACTACACACGAAAACAAAACAAAATGGAGTCAGTTTTCAAAGAATTAAAACACGATGAAAACACGAGAAAAATACATGAAGAAGTACTTGAAAATCTTGCGGAGGTAGTTGTGTAACTATCCCAAGAAAAACTATGAGAAGTAAGGTCAAAAGTAGGTACAAAAGTCCCCTAAAGCCCAGGGTGTAATCGCAAGAAAAAATATTAAAAAGTTCTACAATTAGGTCCTTTACAGGGACTGAAATGAACAAGAAATAAAGAGTTTTACATTTAGGTCCCTGCGGAGGACCTAAATGTAATTTCCGGAAACCTTCTAGAGCGGGGGTAAATTCTGAAAATCTTCTGGAGTTAGTGCGCAAAATTCCCACCGGTTCGGATTGAAGGGTTGAGATTAGATGTAGAGGCGTTGATCGACGCTTCAGAATGCACCACATGTCGCAAGATTGTGCGACCTGGTGTTCTTCAAGTTCTTGAATTGTTTGGCTCGCTGGTGATGTGGGCGTCTTCTCCGATTTCTCTTGATCAGCCAACGAAAGCTTTGGCTCTCCGGCGGGGCAAGAGGGGTGGCTCCTCCACCCCTCAAGCTCACCCGCGGTAGTAGGTGGTCGGAGGCGACTCCAAACAACAGAGGAAAGGCGATGAAGTTGGAGGTCCTCTACAACCTGGAGCGACCAGAGTTTGTTGCAACTTTCTTTGAGTTGTGATTTCCTTGATGATGAAAGCTTCCAGATGCATGGAAATGGCTCCTGATGGAAGAAGAACTGCAAATACGATATTTATGTGCTCGATTCACGAAGAATCGACCAAGAGGTGATATACTTGCAAGATCAAATAAGTGGTTTCCAGAGTTATTGAGAATTGCGTGAGAATGGCAAGAAAAGGAATCATGATTTGAGATGATTTGAAGTTTATCCGATTGGTTCCTAAAATCTGGCGGTTAAAAGGAATGGTTAAGCATCCTAATGACGTCTTAACCTCGCTAATGGATACACGAATATCGATGAGGAATTAGATGAAAAGTTGATGAATAGGTCTGGGAGAAGAGGTGTATGTACCTCTGGTAACTTGCTCGACGGACGACCTTCGCCGGAGCTGGACGTGCGATGTAGCGGCGATGCAAGGCTGCCAAAAGCCTTGGAACCTCCTCCAAAGATCCCTCCTCCATGCGAGCTTGCTGGGGCGAAGCTGTCACCTCCAATTCCAGCGAAGCGAGGCTGGAAAGTATGGGGCGTCGGCCACTGGAGCTGGAGTTGCAGGTGGTTGGAGAATTAGTTGCGAATGTGGGATCTTTAGGGGCTTATATAGACAGATTGATTGATCCCCAAGTAAAATCTAATGGTTAGCGATGGAGAGGGTTGTTAGTAGATTCAGCTCGAGGGTTTAGATCATTTGGAGGAATTAAAACGTGAGTGAAATAAATTATTGATTTGGCTGATCAACACAGACTGCAAAACAACTTCTTTGAGGAAGATGCACTAGGTGCTGACAAGTGTCAGCACCTGGTAGGCCAAATGCTGAAAATGCTTGTAAATTCATTATTAAATAATAAATAACGTTATTTTAAATAGGTATAAATACAAGAAATGTAAATAATTTAATTATCTAATTTATGGAATAATTATTTTTTATAAATAATAAATATTATTAAAAATATATATATTATATTAATAAATAAGTATATATAAACATGTATTGAATTTTTAATTTAATAAATAAAAGAATAAATATCAATTTTATATTTTCTTAATTATTAGAACAATAAATAAAGAATTTGTAAATTTTTAGGGAATTTAATAAACTAATTTACATATATTAATAAATATGGATATTAGTGATATAGTTCATTTTTACCTATAATTTAGGTTTTTTTGGTTTTATTAAAATAATAAATAAGCTGCAAAAATTATGAAATAAATTAGGGTTAAATTACAAGATCATGAAAATAATTAGAAATTATAAAATTAAGAAAAATACAAATAATGCGTTCTACATAAAATAAATAGCCCAGAAACCCCGTTGTCTTTTGGTCCCAAAACCGGCTTTTTGCAAACGGACTCCAAATTCGATGAAACCACCTTTATTAATTAGAGAATATTATTTTATGAACTTTAAAGGTGAGTAGAGTGAAATTGGAGTTCATATGAGGAAGTTATGATGTTAGGAAATTGAGATTTTGACAATTTATAGGTTGGATTTCTTGGCATATATACAGGGTAATATTTTTATCTTAGTTTTATATTTTTATATACATTTTTTATAATACTTAGGAAAGATTTTGGAGAAAAATATATCCATATGAATTAATTAAAAATCTTTGAAGTTTTTTATTTATTTTATAAATAGTGAAAGGTGTATGAGGTGTGACTGAATTTATTTTTAGTTTTCTTTCCTTATCTCCCCCTACTTTTTGGTTTGTCGACAAGTCCATGCTGACGTGGTCTCGGGGGTTAGGCTATAAATATACCTTGTAGTTATATTTATATTTTTAAGTCATATTGTACATATATACATATATCCAATCTGCCTTTTGTTCATTTTCTTGTTCATTATTTATTTACATGATTTTGATGGTTAAAAGTGAATATTTATTCATGAATGAGGATTTGTTAAAAGATGGGAATTAATGAATATTTGCATGCATTTGTTAAGGGTTTTAAGACAAAATGCGACAGAAAAGTTAATGAATCATGGATTTATCAATCCCCTATACTTAAACTTTGCTAGGCCCTTAGCAAACACTTATTTGAAAAGTAAGTGAAAAAGAAAGAAAGTTAGAATGAATTTGTTTTTCTAAACCAATTTATGAGAACAGACAAAGGACAGAGCTCGATCTCGCCTGAAACAAGAATTTTGTCGGAGCCTTAACTAGGATTAGAATTTTATCCTCAACAGTCCTCAAGTTCCACAAATCCTTACTCAAGATCACTTCATCAGCTAGTTCAGACTCACTTATTCATATCGCAAACTCTATCATCCTTGAAGTCAACTTGTACAGTGTGTGAATTGATTTATCTCTTCCTGCTTAGAGAAACAAAGAAACCGTCCATCCCGACTATACACTTCTATGGCTTCCTCATCCCGCTACTCTTTTCTCGGGGAGGGAGGTATTCCCTTCTGAGTTCAGTTCTGCTATGTCCACAATCGAATATAGAGAGAAAGTAGAAGAATGAGAAAAGAAGTGGAGTGCGACTAGTTTAGACGCAACTCCTTGTGAAGCTCAACCGGTGTAGCTGAGTCTCCACTAAGATGTGCATGCATTTTTGGTGGAAGCTTGGACCATTGTGGTCTTATTTGGTGGCTTCTTCTTTTCTTTGACTTTGTAATTTGCTTGCACTGCATTCATCTTTTTGTACCTCGACAGATATAGCATCTTTTTATTCCGTCCTTTTTTTAAGGTCATAGAAAAATTGTGTCAGCAGATCCTTCCCTCATCCGAAGCAACTATCACAACCCCAATCTCTCCCGTCTTTAGACATCAATGCCGCAAAGATAAGGATAGAAACACACTACCAAAATGTACTGCCCTTCGTAATTCCATGCGAGTCAAGCTAAGTGCAGAGTGCAGGTGTTCAAAATTGGTTCACTGGTGTAGAGTTGTACGGATGACTCCAAATGGTCTACTTAAGCACATATGACTTGATTTCACGAATATGGTCTTATAGAACCCAAAGATTTTAAGTCAAACGACCTGAAGAGTCTAAATTCCAGATCCTAACCAGGCTCCTTACAACGAAAGTTAAAGGCTGTAATCAAGCTCCATCTTTTAGACTAGACTCAGTCCTTAGTTCCAGAAATCAAACTTATTCTGAAAAATGCAAATGCAAATGCAACCATGTTTTTGTGAAATATATTTTCTGAATTTTACTCATTTTTATGGATTTTAACGATTTTGTTATTTTTATGAATTTTAGGACTTTGTATTTTTTATGGAATTTATGGTTTTTATAAACAAGTTTTTATTCATGAATTTTACAAGATATATTTTATTTGAGTTAAATATCTAATGTATTTTATAGATTTTATCTACAAAAGATTTTCCAAGGATTAAATGGTTTTTACACATGTTTTAATAAAGAGGATTTTATATAAATTTTAAATACATATTTTAAGTACATTTTTTAATTACAAGTTTTAAATACAAGTTTTAAACATATTTTACTTATTTGTAAGGATTTTATAAATAATACATAAATATAAGTGGATTTTAAATTAACCCTTACCTACTTTTTATGGATTTTATAGATATAGAAAATACATAAAAGTACGAGTTATGGACAAAAGTATATATACAATATATAACACACCCCATATACTTAACTTGTGCTATGTCCTCATAGCGTCAAAAGAGAAAAAGTAGGACATAACTCGTGCTAAGTAAAAGTGGGTGAAAAAGAATAAAGAGTACAAGTCAGTCAACCCCCCTATACTTACGATCAGGTCATCGTAAGTATAACGGAAGAGCGAAAATGGGATGACTGAGTAAAAAGAATAAATAACGAATGTTCAAAAGAAATAAAGAATACGAGATCATCGAAATCACTCGGTCCCCCCTATACTTAGGATAAGGCATCCTAAGTATAGAAAAGAGTGTGGCCAAAAATCGAAGACCAGTGATTTGTGAAAAAGAAAGGCTATACAGAAGAATCAGAACAAAAATAAACATGAATCAGCAGACAATCGGTCCCCCCTATACTTAGGATCCGGTATCCTAAGCATAGAAGACGAGAAAAAACGGGGACGATTGTGGTATACGAAGAATATACAAGTGTTGTGGGTCTCCAAAATCGAAAGGCTTAAAAGCATTTGTACAGGATGAGATGAAAAGAAAGGATGATCATGAATCCTGTACAAAATAGATCACTTCAGTACGAGCCAGATGATCAGTAGTCTCAACGAAGTGCTTCAACATCTACCTGTTAACCATGAATGGCTGTGCACCAGGTGACACATCTGATATTGCTATACTGCCATTGTCGTGCACCGTTCTGACTACATAAGGTCCTTCCCACTTGATTTTTAATTTTCCAGGAAAAATTCTCAATCTCGCATTGAACAACCAGATTTTCTACCCCGGGACAAAGATTTTGTGCCGAATATGTTTATCATGCCATTTCTTCACTTTGTCCTTATAAATGAGTGTGTTCTCATATGCTTGATTTCAAATTTCTACCAGCTCATTCAAATCTATCTTTCTCTTGGCTCCTGCTTTCTGTACATCCATTAATATTTCTCGAATTGCCCATTCGTATTTGTGCATGATCTCTACAGGCAAATGGCACAGCTTTCCATAAACCAGTCTGAATGGTGAAGTACCTATGGGAGTTTTGTATGCAGTACGATATGCCTAAAGAACCTGATCTAGAAGTAGTGACCAGTTCTTCCTATCCGGTCGTACTAATTTCTGGAGAATTGATTTCACCTCCCTATTTGAAACTTCAGCCATGCCATTCGTCTGCGTGTGGTAAGGAGAAGCTACTCTGTGATCAATGTCGTATTGCTTCACTAGCTTTTTCACCTCCTTATTAATGAAATGGATACCCCCATCAGAAATAAGAATACGTGGGATCCAGAACCATGAAATAATGTGTTCCTTTAAAAACTTGCAAATGATCTTACTATCTGCGGTTCGTACGGGTATAGCCTCCACCCATCTACTAACATAGTCTAAAACGAGAAGAATGTACTCAAAGCCATTGCTAGAAGGGAACGATCCCATGAAATCTATGCCCCATGCGTCGAAGATCTCGCAAATAATGGCGGGTCGGATCAACATTGCATATCTAGCACTGACTGTCCCTACAGCTTTTTGACAATCTAGACAACTCTTTACAAATGTGCATGCATCTCTAGTAAGAGTCGGCCACCATAATCCGCTCTAAAGTACCTTCTGCGCTGTCCTCTTCCCTGAGTGATGTCCTCCTGACTCTAAAGAATGACATAAAGTGAGGACACTATTATATTCCTCCTGATGAATACAACGCCTATAAACACAATCCGGTCCTTCGCGAAAAAAAAGCGGATCCTCCCAATGGTAGTATCGTGCCTCAGAAACTTGTTTCTCAATTCGGTTCTTTGGCCAACATTGAGGGCTTTTCTATGTGACCGGAAAATTGACTATATCTGCATACCATGGAAGTTCGGTAACCACAAAGATGTTTTCGTCAGGAAATCTCTCTACGATCTCTGGCATGTACTTATCTAAAGGTTGATCTGACTGTAATCGGAAGAGGTGATCAGCTACCACATTCTTTACCCCAAGTTTATCTTTGATGTCCAAATCGAATTCCTAAAGTAATAGAATCCATCTAAGAAGGCGTGCCTTGGCATCCTTCTTTTCCATTAAAAATTTGATAGCTGAGTGATCTGTGTAAACTGTGATTTTCGAGCCAAGAAGATATGATCGGAACTTATCTAGAGCAAACACTACTGCCAACATCTCCTTTTCTGTCACTATGTAATTTCTCTGAGCATCGTCTAAGGTTCTGCTGGCATAGTGAATAGCAACGGGAAATCCATTCCTCCTCTGTCCTAATACAGCCTCGACCGCAAAATCGGAAGCATCCGTCATGATCTCGAAGGGTAGAGACCAATCAGGCGGCTGTAGGACAGGAGCACTGATAATCTTGTCCTTCAATGTGAGGAAGGCATTAATACATTTATCATCTAACGAAATCTCGATGTCTTTGCCTAGTAATTCAGTTAACGGTCGGGCAATTTTGGAGAAGTCTTGGCTAAACCGTCGGTAAAAGCGGACATGCCCTAGAAATGACCGTAACTGTTTGATGTTGGATGGTGGTTTGAGTTTCTTGATGACATCCACATTGGCAGAGTCAACCTCCATGCCTCGCTGGGAGATGATGTGCCCCAACACGACCCCGTGAGTAACCATAAAATAGCTCTTTTCCCAAGATAGAACGAGATCTACCTCACAACACTTTTCAGAACCTGGTCTAGGTGCGCTAAACAATCATCAAAGGACTCACTATAGATCGAAAAATCATCTATAATAAACTCTAGAAAATCACCGACCATGTCCGCAAAAATAGCAAGCATGCACCTCTGGAAAGTAGCAGGAGCGTTGCACAATCCAAAGGGCATCCATCTAAAGGCATATATGCTGAACGGACATGTGAAAGTGGTTTTCTCCTGGTCTTCAGGAGCAATTGATACATGGTTGTATCCAGAGTAACCGTCAAGGAAATAGAAGTACACCTTCCCTGCCAACCGTTCTATGACCTGATCTATAAAAGGCAAAGGGAAGTGGTCCTTCTTTGTCGCAGTGTTCAGTTTCCTGTAATCAACACATACTCGCCACGACGTGGTTACTCTATTTGGAATATCCTCTCCATTCTCATTCTTAACCATCTGAATTCCCGACTTCTTCGGGACAACATGTAATGGGCTAACCCATTCAGAGTTGGAGATGGGATAAATTAACCCTGCATCATACCATTTCGTAATCTCTTTCTTAACAACTTCTCGTAAAACCTGATTCAGCCTATGCTGAAACTCTCTGGAGGGTTTGCTGTCATGATCGAGATAGATATGATGCGAACACAAAGATGGATTAATACCGCGGAGATCGGATACCGTCCACGCAATAGCCTTGCGGTTTCTTTCTAGAATCTCCATCAGGCGAGATTCTTCTTTGTTGGTCAAAGACGAACTGATAATGACCAGAAACCGTTGATGTGGACCTGCAAGGAAAGCATATTTCATGTTCGGTGGCAAAGTCTTTAACTCTAGTAAGGTAGAATCTGGATCTGCTGAAACATCATCTATATTTAAACTGGGATCTGTATCGGTTGTGGATTTGTCGGCATTCTGATTATCCACCATGTCAATATGCTCTAAAGTCGGACTACGGAAGATGTTCAAGACATCATCCGACTCCTCAGAATGATCAGAGGAAAATAACTCAGCTAAATGAAACTCTGTCTCTGGATCATCTGAAACGGAGGAATAATATAAAGTCTATGAATCTGAAAGATCTACATTAAACTCCTCAGAATTCTGATCCCTTTGCTTCTCATCATACAGACTAAAATATAAAGTTCTGTCTGAAGAATCGCCCCCTGTAGTCTCGGACCCATCCTCTACTAGGAAATCTTGGGTCTCTACTTGACACCTTTCGAGGTCGTCAAAACGGACCTCATCCATGTAATCTCAGGTGGCCAAAGAACTCAGAAAATCAGAAGATGCATCACTAGTTGTGTTCAAATCTCTTGCCATCTCTATATGTACCTTCTCGCCCTCAGCACGAAAAGATACCTTCCCTTTATCATAATCGAAGAGAGCCTTCGTGGTCTCTAAGAAAGGCCTCCCGAGAATGATCGGGGTAAGGTGTAATTGTGTAGGGCAATCCACCTCTAGGACCGTAAAGTCCACTGGGAATTGCAGACCCTGCACGGTTACGATAACGTTCCTAAGTATACCCTTAGGTCTCTTTACAGTTCTATCAGCAAACTGAAGGATCGCGCGAGATTTGTAAAGAGGACCTAACTCGAGCTTATCGAGTAAGGAAGAGGGTATCAGATTGATCGAGGAACCGTTATCTAATAGAGTGCGGTCGAATTCGGCTTTTGCGATCTCGCATCTGACATAATGTGCACCTGAGTCTTTCTTCTTCTTTGGTAACTTATTCTTAATAGCACAAGATGTGGCCTTAGTCAAGACATGTTTCTCTGTTAGGGATCTCTTTTTCCTAAGCGTGGTGCATCGGTTTTTCAATTGATTTTTAAGCGTAGGAAAATGATCTAAGGCATCGTGAAGCAGGCTTCAAAAAGATGTGATCTTTAAGTAAACGTTCAGTCTCTAGAGAAACATCATTCTTTTTGGTATTTTTCTTTCATTTTCCAAACAAAGCATCGGGAAAAGTAACAAAGTCAGGAGTCAGAAAATCAGAATTTTTATTCATTCTTGAATCAGCTTGTACATCGAGAGTTTCAGAATTATGTAAAAAACTCTCTAAGATAGGGGAAGAAATGTTTTTCTAGGGATTCTCTGCCTGATCTGGCATGATGTCATCGTATGATTCGCTAGTGTCCATATCTACTGTATCGACATCGCTCCCGTATCTCGAGTCTGCAGGGTGGTCCTCATCATCTTGCTGGTTCTCCTCCTCGGCTTCAGAATCATGCGGTTCATGGATTTTCTCGTGCTCCTCGTCACGTGCCCGCTCTTCTACTCCAGCAGGTGCTCATTGTGATCTACCGCTCCTGAGACGAATGAAGTTAGATAAAAATTCAGGAAACAAGATCTTACTTGTAGTGTCTACCTGATCTGGATGCCTCCTCTTATTGTTCAGGTTCATCTGAGGCTGGGCTGGAAGAGTGGTCTTTGGTGCAGTTAACTCGTCCAGACGACGGTTAACCTGCTCCATCTCAGTCTTGTGTGCAATCTAGAGCTTACTCAGCATGTCCATGATCTGGTTGAGTACCTGGGCCTGTGAAGACATCTCTAGTTCGGTATGGTGTCCCTGGCTTGCTCCTCTCTTTTGCCTTGGTGTGTATTGCTGAGTAGTGGAAGGCTGGGAATGTCGCTGTGGTTTGGAGGAAGACTGCTGCGGCTGGTGATAAGGATAATTTTGTGAATAGTGAGCAGGATGCTGATATGATTGTGGTCTCTGATGATAGACATTCGGGTGATACTGCTGCTGCGTGAAGCTCTGACGGTGCTGGAAATACGGACGTCCATGCTGTGGATGACTGTACGGCTGCTGCTGCTGATTCGGTATACTCGGCTGCTGAATCGGAGTATACCAAATCTTGTTAATCTTGAGAGTGGATTGTGGCTCCACCTCCATCTCTCTAGTACTGGTGATCTAGCCGGGATTGGCATGAGACTGATCCTCATGCCAATCGATCTGCGGAATCTCAGACTCACTCTGAACGTAGTGGATTTGACGGTTGGGTGGAGTGGGTGCGATCCTCCGTGCTGGTTGTGCGGTCGAAGAAGACTGGCTCTGCTGATACTGAAGTTGGAGCTCTGACACCTTCTTTGAAAGATCACTCAGCTGCTGAGGTAGAGATGAGAGTTTCTCCAACTCTCGTAGCGCTGTAAGTCTTGGACTTGCTTCTGAATCACGTCCACCAACGTCAATTTCTTGCTAATGTATCCCATGTTGGTGTTTGATTCAGAGTCTGAAATGTTAGCCACCTTATGGTAATCGCGGTGATGTAGTGGCTGTGGGGCTTTCTGAAATACCCGAGTAGAGTCCACGACTCTCAAATTCTCGAACATCCCTTCGAAGATGGCCCAGACTGACTCGGCGTCCTTGTTCAAGTAGCTGCCGCCACATGCGGCACTCACGAGCCCCTGCATATCCAGTTGGAGTCCTCCAAAATAGCTCTGAACTAGCACCTTCATTGGTATCTCATGATGCGGGCATCTATCCGTAAGGTCCTTGAATCTATCCCATGCCTCATGGAAAGATTCATGCGGGAGTTGCGTGATGTTGGAGATTTGGCTCCTCATCATGTTCGTCCTTCCCAGAGGAAAATATTTACGCAGGAAAGTGGACTTCAGATCGTCCCATATAGAGATTTCCCTCCCCAGATGACTCAGCCAGTAAAGTGCCTTATCGGCTAAGGCAAAGGGGAAGGCCTTGAGGCGTACAACCTCCTGCGTAACTCCTGGATAGCAAGCCGTACCGCAAATCATCTCGAATTGCTGTAAGAAGGTAAACGGCTCCTCTACGGCATTCCCATAGAACTTGGGAAGCAGTGAAATAAAGGACGGTCTCAGCTCGTATGGCCTTTGATTTGGCGGTAGCCGAATCCAATGGTGGAGCGTTCTAGCACCCGGGTCATACTCATCCCGTAAAGTAGCGGGATCCACTACAGGCGGTAACTGGTTCCCGACCCCTGCTCACAGCGCGGCTATTTCAGCCCGCAATTCAGTCTGAACTCGGAATTATTCTCGAATCTGTAGATTCATCTGCTGAAGTGTATCGAGAATCCCAGTAGTAACATCTACGGTTGGATCTGGTCTTCCTTCTTAATTCTCCCCAGCTGGTGGCCTCTCATCTGCTGCTGGTCCTTTGCCGCGAGCCATCTGATAGTCTGTGAAAGAGAAGCTCTCGTAAGAACTTAGCCAAAAATCGGCTGGTGATCTAGATGTATTAAGGCAAGAGTCTGCCTCAATGTTTTGGCCTGGAGGCGAGGGAGTCTGGATCTTACTCTCCTCGAGATCAGATGGGACCAGCTCGGGAGGAGGGTCATCCTGAGCTTGTGAGAATGTACGCTCGACGGTGGATGGTTGAAAGCTCACGGAGTCTGAGCAGAAAAGCCGTCGAGACGTCATCTTCGATGTCAAGAGAATTGATCAGGAGAGTACGATTTACGATTCAAATGAGAAGGATATATGCGAAAGCCGCGGAAACTCACGCTCTGCAAGCAAACACAAAGCAAACCCCGTTTTCACTAACACAACCTGGTGAAGACCTTAAGGGTTCGGTCTTTTATCTTGTCGATTTTAGGGTTGTAATTAGCAAACAAGTATCGTGGTTATCGCGGGCTGAGCAAGGTGATAGGTTCCCGATGGTTTCTCCGAAACACTGGCCCGAGTCCTTACAGAAGATCATTCTCACTCATCCAGTATGGGAGTAAGTACGGACCATTTCCGGCTACCCGTGTTACTTGAGCACGGAGCCTTACGCAGTGTCCTCAAAACCTCCCACTCTGCTAAGTACACCCAGACCATTTCCGGCTACCAGAGAGTACCCACTGAGGAACAGTGATCATGTGTATGGACTAAGTAGTATTTCACGGGAAATACAGGGTTTTAGGCTCTAACCTTATGGGTCGGCTCTCGCTCGTGCACTCTGAGAAGATGTGCGGGGATTACTCTCCCAAAGCAGATGAATCGTTACGTTTTTTTAGGTCAGATATGTTTAACAGTCCCGATTTTATTTTGTGGTTTTGTAATTTTTTTTGGATTTTTTCAAACAAACGTCTACCGATTTTTTTTATAAAATTCCTAAAATCATCCACCTAGGTTACGAGTCCTGAAACTAGCTACGTAGGCACAATCAGATAGAAAGAAAAACCTAAACAAACATCTAAAAAGCCACGGAAAAACCGATAAGGCGAGAAAAACCGCGGTGGGTGCCCTGATCCCCCGAATGCACGGTATCCGGCGAATCAGACCCCGAAAAAAATGGGGGGGGGGTTGTTTACTCTCTTTTATAGTTTCTCTCCCTTTCTCTCTCTCTTGAAAAAAATTACACTACTCAAATTCTGCCCTCTGCAACCAATTCGTAAAGAAGAAGCTGGCCTCTGCTCTTTCAACTGATTCAGCTTCCTAAGAAGCCGGCTCATCCTACAGGCCCTGCAAAACTTGATTAGCTGTATGAAAAGCTGTACGAAATCAATAGAGAAAAAAGTCGAGAAAATCGTAAGAAAAGCTGAAAGATAGTGAAAACAAAAAAAAGTCGATCGAGAAAAGCCGTACGAAAAAACCTTACGAAAAGCTACGAAAAACCAAACAAAAAGAAGAGAGAAGATAAAATAACAAAGATATGAAAAAAAAATCAAAATACTCTAACGCCTCTCCGGCAACAGTGCCATTTTGATAGCGGCTAAAATCAGATCACTGCTTTTTAGAGAAGAGATTGTCGATGTAGAAAAAGTGTCGAAAAGATCTCAGTCGATCAAACAAATTCGTTGCTAATGAAAACCTACACTATTTATTTTACCAAGTAAGTGTGCCTGGGTTGAACTCAAGGAGGCAGAATAGAGTATTTTGATTTTTTAAGAGAAAATATTTTTGTGATTTATTTTTATCTCTTCTTAAAGCGATCAAAGGAAAGTTACAAGTTTTATTGATTTTTTATTTTTATTTTTTTTGACTTTAATCTTTTCCAATTTTTATTTAATTTCAAAAGGGGTATTTTTCACAAGATTTTTTTATTATATAATAGGTGGAATATAGGTAAAATATAGGTGATATAGTATAGTAGGTAAAAAGCCGAGCATCGAGCTCGAATTACACACGAAAACAAAACAAAACGGAGTCGGTTTTCGAAGAATTAAAACACGATGAAAACACGAGAAAAATACACGAAGAAGTACTTGAAAATCTTGCGGAGGTAGTTGTGTAGCTACCCCAAGAAAAAACTAAGAGAAATAAGGTCAAAAGTAGGTACAAAAATCCCCTACAGCCCAGGGGTATAAGCGCAAGAAAAAATATTAAAATGTTCAGCAATTAGGTCCTTTATAGGGACTGAAATGAAAAAGAAATAAAGAGTTTTACATTTAGGTCCCTGTAGAGGGACCTAAATGTAATTTCTGGAAACCTTCTGGAAAGGGTAAACTCTGGAAATCTTCTGGAGTTATGCGCAAAATTTCCACTGGTTCGGATTGAAGGGCTAAGATTAGATTATACAGGCGTTGATCGACGCTTCAGAATGCGCCACGTGTCGTAAGGCTATGCGACCTGGCGTTCTTCAAGTTCTTGAAGTTGTTTGGCTCGCTGGTGATGTGGGCGTCTTCTCTGATTTCTCTTGATCAACCAACGAAAGCTTTGGCTCTCCGGCGGGGCCAGAGGGGTGGCTCCTCCACCCCTCGAGCTCGCCTGCGGTAGTAGGTGGTCGGAGGCGACTCCGAACAGCGGAGGAAAGGAGATGAAGGTGGAGGTCCTCTACAACTTGGAGCGACCAGAGTTTGTTGCAGTTGTCTTTGAGTTGTTATTTCCTTGATGATGAAAGCTTCGAGATGCGTGGAAAGGGCTCCTGATGGAAGAAGAACCTGCAAATACGATATTTATGTGCTCGATTCACGAAGAATCGACCAAGAGGTGATATAATTGCAAGATCAAATAAGTGGTTTCCAGAGTTATTGAGAATTACGTGAGAATGGCAAGGAAAGGAATCGTGATTTGAGTTGATTTGAAGTTTATTCGATTGGTTTCTACAATCTGGCGGTTAAAAGGAATGGTTAAGCGTTCTAATGAAATCTTAACCTCTCTAATGGATACACGAATATCGATGAGGAATTAGATGAAAAGTAGATGAATAGGTCTGGGAGAAGAGGTGTATGTACCTCTGGTAACTTGCTCGACGGACGACCTTCGCCGGAGCTGGACTCGCGATGTAGCGGCGATGCAAGGCTGCCAAAAGCCTTTGAACCTCCTCCGAAGATCCCTCCTCCACGCAAGCTTGCTGGGGCGGAGTTGTCACCTCCAATTACGGCGAAGTGAGGCTGGAAAGTATGGGGGTCGGCCACTGGGGCTCGAGCTGCAGGTGGTTGGAGAATTAGTTGCGAATGTGGGATCTTTAGGGGCTTAGAATGGCTGGCGATGGAGAGGGTTGTTAGTAGATTCAGCTTGAGGGTTTAGATCATCTGGAGGAATTAAAACGCACGCGAAATAAATTATTGAAGTCGGCTGATCAGAATAGACTGCAGAACAACTTCTTTGAGGAAGATGCACCAGGTGCTGACAAGTGTCAGCACCTAGTAGGCCAGATTCTGAAAATCCTTGTAAATTCATTATTAAATAATAAATGACGTTATTTTAAATAGGTATAAATACAAGAAATGTAAGTAAACTAATTATCTAATTTATGGAATAATTATTTTTTTATAAATAATAAATATTATTCAAAATATAAATAATATATTAATAAATAAGTATATATAAATAGGTTTTGAATTTTTAATTTAATAAATAAAAAAATAAATATTTATTTTATATTTTCTTAATTATTAGAACAATAAAAAAGAATGTGTAATATTTTAGGGATTTAAATAAACTAATTTACATATATTAATAAATATGGATATTAGGGATATAGTTCATTTTTACCTATAATTTAGGTACTTTTGATTTTATAAAAAAAATAAATAAGGTCCAAAAATTATGAAATAAATTAAGGTTAAATTACAAGATCATGAAAATAATTAGAAATTATAAAATTAAAAAAAATACAAATAATGTGCTCTACATAAAATAAATAGCCTAGAAACCCCGTTGTCTTTTGGTCCCAAAACCAACTTTTTGCAAACGGACTCCGAATTCAATGAAACCACCATTATTAATTAGAGAATATTATTTTATGAACTTTAAAGGTGAGTAGAGTGAAATTGGAGTTCGTATGAGGAAGTTATGTTCGGAAGTTGAGATTTCGACAATTTATAGGCTGGGTTTCTTGGCATATATATAGGGTAATATTTTTAACTTATTTTTATATTTTTATATTCATTTTTTGTAATACTTAGGAAAAGATTTTGGTGAAAATTATGTCCATATGAATTAATTAAAAATCATTGAAGTTTTGTATTTATTTTATAAATAGTTAAAGGTGTATGAGGTGTGACTGAATTTATTTTTTTAGTTTTCTTTCCTTATCTCCCCCTACTTGTTGGTTTGTCGACCAATCCATGCTGACTTGGTCTCGGGGGTTAGGCTATAAATATACCTTGTAGTTATATTTATATTTTTAAGTCATATTGTACATATATACATATATCCAATCTGCCTTTTCTTTTTTTCTTGTTCTTTATTTATTTACATGATTTTGATGGTTAAAAGTGAATATTTATTCATGAATGAGGATTTGTTAAAAGATGAGAATTAATGAATATTTACATGCATTTGTTAAGGGTTTTAAGACAAAATGCGACAGAAAAGTTAATGAATCATGGATTCATCAACCGTACACTTACTATGAATCAATTGCACTTGGGCCCTTACACATTTATTGCTTGTTAATATTAGGTCATTGGAACTTAAATATTTGCATCTAGGTCCTCTGTACACTGTTTAATTTTTTCTCTCTTTTATTAATTGTAATAAATAGCAAAAAAACCAAAATGGGCATAAAAATTAGGTTTAGCTCCTGCAAGTGTGTTTTATTTATGGCAATTTTGTTTGTTCTTTTCATTTTATTTACTATTATAAAATTATAAAAAATAGTAGAAAAAGTCCATGAGAACCTTAGAAAAATCATGAAAATTCGAAAAATGCCTTAAAAATTTTGGAAACTTAAAGTAATTTATTTTGATTTGTTTGAATTTCTATCCGATTTTAATTGTAGTTGCTTTTATAAAAGACAAAAAATTTGCAAAACCCTAAAAAACCATAACAAATATATAAAATCATATAAACATCCAAAAAATGTGATTATATTTTTATTCATAGATATTTTCATATAGTTTTTAATAAAATTGATTCCAATGAGTTTTAAGCATATTTGGTATTTTGAAATTGAAAATCACTCCTAATTGTGCACTGTTTGAGTTTTTCTTAGTTTTTTATTTTTATAAAATCCATAAAAAGTCCACGAATTCTTCAAAAACTACAAAAACTAATAAAATTGTTAAAAACACAAAATTATTTTTTCTTGATTTTTTGGTTATTTTTACCATATTTGAAAATATAAAAATAGTGTGTGTTTGCCTTTTTATTCATTGTCTTTATTTGCCTTATTTTTGAAAAATTAAAAAATTTTCAAAATTAAAAACCACCAAAAAGAAAATAAAGTCCTTTGAATCTCTAGAATTGATTACACATATTATCATAGTGCTCCATGTGTTCGCCCTTGGTCTCTATACCATGTTAATAAAAGTGGCTTAGACCACTGTTTTACTTGCTTAATTTGTTTGTGGTTGAATAATTTTCTCGATATCCATCTAGTTGTCTTAGGTGACAAAAACACTTGAATTTTTTAACTTAACCATGCAAGTTTTTTGTCTAATCAATCATCCATGCATTTTTCACCTAACTTCATGTATTTTAATTAATTCATGCTAACTCCAATTGATCTCACTATCCTTAATCTATGAAAAATCCTAAAAAATGCTAACTTATTTATATGCAAAATAATCTCAAACCTTAATTCAGATCATACAGACTAAAACATTGATATCTTTCTCATACGTTGTTCGATTTCACTTTACTCACTCACTTTTAAAGTAATATACATTCAATCAAATACATTCAAAACTCACTTTTAAAGTAATTTCATAAAAATAGGAGCTCATTTGTGAAAGTTGAGTTTTGGGCGTCTTTTGTGCATTGTACATTTTCATTGATTTTGATCTATCATTTCATGTGCATATTTCATTTATTCTAGTTGTTTTCTATCTTCTTTCTCTAAGTTATTCATTATTTTAATAAATCACATAAAAATCCAAATCCGAAAAAATCAGAAAAGCAATTAAAAAGACCAATTTTGACTTCATCCTTCTAGCCTAATCCACTTGTACATAATTAACTTCACTAATTTTTCTGACCTATTGAAAACCTGTAAAAATTCCAGAAAATGTCAACATAGTCCATTTAATCATTTCATAGCATGTTTTATTTTTTCATGCATTTATTCTATCACAAAAAATCAAATAAAAATTTCAAAGCTAAAAAAGTTGATATTTTAAACACATAAAATATCACCAAAGAAATCGTATCTTGCATTCTGTATTTCATTTACATATGAGATCTTCATGAACATTATAGATTACGTTTAGATCTATATTTTCCATGTTGAACACTTTCGCATTTCGAGTCCATTTTCTAGTTTTTATCTATTTTATCTTGCACTTTAAGCAGTGGTGAACTCTCTGGTCAACACATGTCACGTGATGCATAATCCTTGGAGACACATGGCTCCTAGACAACCTTACCCTCTCTCTCCATGTGCCAAGAACGTGAGCCCCCCCCCCCCCCCTTCTCCCTATCATGTGCGTAGCGCATGACTTCTTTCATCCCTCCTCCGCACATGCCCGCACGTGAGGACTCCTCCCTCTCCATCTCCGCCTTACTGGCGTCGCTGCTCCTTTGACCCTCGATACTCCAGCAACGCTGCCTTGCGCAGAACACCTGGTCTCATAACCCTAACCACTCTATCCTTCCTCTCCTTGGCCGAGTCTCTGGCCATCGAAGTCAAACTCCAAAGCTGTAACCTCCTCTCTATTCTATACTCTCTAATCACCCAACCACCATTATCCCCTCAAGC
The DNA here is from genome assembly GCA_037367405.1 of Ottelia alismoides. Classification (NCBI taxonomy): domain Eukaryota; kingdom Viridiplantae; phylum Streptophyta; class Magnoliopsida; order Alismatales; family Hydrocharitaceae; genus Ottelia; species Ottelia alismoides. Next base: position 831,630 of record JAZKJV010000149.1, read on the forward strand.
CCTCAACTGCCAGCGACCCTCTTCTTATGGCCCTATCCCTCCTTGAAACCTGCAACCTCCAACATTTATCCCTTATCACCCCAATCCTCCCCTCGTCGACCAACCTCCTGCTACCTGTCTCCTATTTAAACATCTAGCCGAGCGACCATGAGGGGCATCTGCCTACATATGCCTAGATCGACCGATATCCGCCATCTAGCACTTCTTCATAGGAATGAGGGAGGGAGTCTGAGCTCTAGGTCGGTGATAGCAACCTATGCTCGAGGAAAGAAACTCCTTGGAGGCACGATCTAGGGGTTTCCTTAAATCCTGCCGCTATCAAAAGCACCAAGCGTCCTTCTCCTCCATGGAGTCGAGGCGATCAACGGAGAGGGCTACGCCACTCCAACCATCAGGCGATCTTTGCACCTTCTTTTTCATCCTTTTTTTCTTCATCCTTTATTTCCATCATTCTCATTGAACCAAAACCACCTTCATCACCCCTTCGTCACTAATCGCCATTACCCGACTCAATCACCACCATATCAAAACCTCTCTATTTCCCTTCTAACCCTCCACAAGCCCTCATCATTTTTCTCCTCTCTATTACCATACAGGAGCATCATCCACCTTTCATCGACCTCCTCGAAGCAGCGACTCCACCGACAACCCTTGGCCATGTGTCAGTCTCTTAGAGCACCACCCACATCACGTTTCTCCGCCATCTGAAGCCTCTGGAGCAGTCGTCCATGATAATGAACAAATTCCAGGGCTGACATCTAGTTTTCGTCAGATCAAGAATGTGGAGGATTGTAGTTGTCCAAGGACGCCCAATATCCAGTCGTAGGATCGACTGCCAATAGAAGGCCTCTGATTGAGCACGAAGCACAAGCCAAGCCACATGTTTCGGACATCTGAAGCAAAGGGAAGCTCGCCATGTGCAACCTTCCTACCGAGCATGTACCTCGGCTATCTAACCAGCTCCCTAGCCTCTACCCCCGTGCTACACACGTGCCATGGGCAATTTATAGGCGCATCCTCCCAATCTCCCAGAAATACTAGAAGGTCCAGGTGGCCTAGGCAAATTATGTAGAATCCCATCCAGTTCTAGGAAAGTACAAGAACACCCCTACCATGGGTAATTTACACAAGAACCTAGCTGATTTCTCGGAATTGTAGAACATTCCTCTGTAGTGGTATATGTGCAAGTATTTTATTTAATTTTTTACAAATAGGTCCATGAACTTCAATTTCTCAAAACTCGAACATTTTTTTTATCGAATTTTTATGTTCTTTGTGTTGTTTTGATCCCTGATTCATTGTTTATTATATAGAACATTGAAAGTCTACTTTGAGACATTTTGGCATTAATTATTTGATGAGATCATTTCTTATATTGTGAGCACAATTAATATTGATATTGATTTATTTTATTGCTCAAAAATATGTGATTTAATAGGGGACTTATTTGGGAGAATCTTTTGGGATTAACTGAACCACTAGTTAAACCAATGGAGAGGGCTCTTAAATTTATTTGATTAGCTTGAATTGATCGCTTGTTGCTCTCGTGCAACCAATTTGATTACTCCACATTCACCTTAGTTTTTGCATAATCATTTCATCACATCATTGCAAAATTTTAAAATTCATAAAAAATTTGTATTTATTCTATTTATCCCCTCACAACACATACCAATATTTTTTCTACATTAAAAATAATTTTGAAAATTCAAGCATCATAATTTTTTGTAATTAATTACATATTTAAACAAAATCATTAAAAAGTTGACAAAGATAAAAATACTAAAAATATTCATGCGTTGAAACCCTAATTTTTAGATTATTTAGTTATTAATCTTAAACCCTCTTATTACCTCCCTAAATTCAATTTTGGGACTTACCCATGTCAAATAAATAAATCCGTTCTCATCGAGACTTGATTTTTAGTATCATTTCTCTGTGTGATCACTGTTGAGGAATCATTGAATTTCCCGACTACAACAACTTCATCATTTTATTCGTTAATTCCACAAAATTAACATTGGGATTTCTACGCTCATCAAATGGTGCCATTTTTGGGAGGTATACGATTTAGGATTAATTTTTAGGTATTTTGACTATTAGGTTTTTCTCTCCCTGACTAGTCTGACCCTCCATTTTCTTGTATTTATTTCTACATTTATTTTCTCAGCATTTTTTCTCTTATTCATTTTTGTATATTTTTATGTAAACATCTCTCTAATATTTGATCTCTTATTTTTAGCACGAGGTACCCGATGAACATAGAGTCTCTTTCTCTGAAGCCGACACAACTTAGAGCAACCGAAAGAGCGGAAAATTTTATTTTTGGAGAGAGAATATTCATCTTTTATTAATTTGTAATTAGCTGCTCAATTCCAGCCGTTCTTAATCAGGTTCTCGCATGTGTAAAGAGACTGGACATTTTCTTGTGGTGTGTCGGTCCTCCTTAACTCTCCGATGAGGGTGGGGCCCGACTTGAGTGGTTCATAGTTTTAGAATTGCACTACGGCTATTACAACTACTAGAATTATTGGTTGTGCTTGTAGTGTTAGGACTAAACTTTACACTTAATAGAGACACACTTTTAGATCGTTCAATATAGTCAAAATTTAACTCAATTCTTCCCAGCTAATAGAACTTTCTACTAGGTGTAGTTTTGTTGGCTTGCATTTCATATAGAATATATTTAAAAGTCTTGTATTGCATCCCACATGGAGATTGTGAGGATTCACTATAAGTATTTTAACAGAGCATTCATCATTATTTTTTTCACGTGCATCCATTTTTCTCGATTTCCTCCCTCTGTTTTGTCACTTAAGGTTTAAAGAAATCAGGACTGGACGGTAGACGTGTATTTCGCTCACAATAATTTCAATGATCACCTAGATAAAATTGTGACTGCAAAATGAGTATAACTTAAATTAACCAATAAAATTGAGAATTTCTGCGGGACAATAACCGAGTATGTGGATTCATTTATTGTTCTAAGCAAGTAAGGGACTCACACATAGGATAGAGCCAAGATCCTGAATCTTCATTTGGACTAATGACAAATGGCTAGCTACTTCTCAATAAGGGAACTACGGTCTCCATTAGCAGAGTGGGTGGCTAAAGGACAACGTGATTGGCACCATCCTCAAGAACACGGGTAGCCGTTTTACGGTCCGTTCTTACACCAATACTGACTGAAAGTGGATGCAACTAGACGTATGAATTCAAGTTGTCTTTAGGAGAATTTATGGCACCTAACATCTCGCTTACGAACACAAGATTGGAATTATCACCGACTAAAATTTAACGGATAAATGGCTAAACTTTCATGGCCTTAACTGTGTGAGTTGGTGAATTTTGGGGTTTGCATTGTGTATTGAATTGTAAAGATCATTTGCACTTGCATATAAAGATCGAGGTTCGTAAATCACTCTTAACCCTTCATTTACGATGATGTCAAAATATCGGTATCCGTACCCAGACTTCGTGGGTTGCACTTACACAACTGAATCCGACCATCTTCATCTTCATTTTCATATCAGGATAATCCTCCCTTTAAGTTAGTTCTCCCCCAGCCATCATACACTCCACCCTCATTCCACTCCACTCCTTCTTCAGTTGGATATTTACGACATGAACCGCCTGCAGAACTGAATGATTATTATGTAGAAACAATGGAGCAAGAGAATTCAAGGATGTACGTGTACATAACTGAATTTGATAGAGAAACACAATTCTCGGTTATGATTGATAATTCACTACTTGAATTATCCCTTACCCGGGATAACTCTCTCCCCGCATATAATATGTTTTCCTATAATCAGACCTATGAGATCCAGATTCAAGGAAATAGGACTCGTGACCCAGCCAACACCACTGAGATTGATTATTACTTGTCTCAGAAATACATTCCAGAGGCACAACATGTCAAGTGCAGTTAATCATCTCCAAGTCATGAGACGATAGTGGATGGCATAGCTCGGATCAATCAAAGAGCTGATAATTTAACAGAACAACTTGACAATGTCATTCCAAATAGTAAAGGACATAATGAGAATCCAAGGAGAAGTGAGGACCACACAAAATGAACTTGAGACACATTCAGTGCAAATTTTTTAAACACATACACCATAGGTACCACAAGCATCTGACCAATCCACTAACCATTCTATTGACTCCAATAAAAATTTCAAAAAAATTATAAAATAGAAAATTAAAAAAATTAGACAACATAGATATGGAAGCATTTTGTAAAAGTGTGATCTTAGAGCTTCCACTAATCAAGGCCATAGAGTATGTGCCTGATCTTCAGATATTTGTGAAGAGTCGATTATCACCCAAGAAGATGGACAAAAAAGAGGTCTCCGAATTCCATCTAATTACTGTGTCCACTTCGATGGTGAAGACAAAAAGAGCAATAGCTGCAGAATCAAAAGGTTAATGAGGGTTAATTTTGAAATTGAGATCACCGAATTTAACCATGTTCGGATTGACGATGAATCAACCTTGAAAATTCTCTCCAAGTCTATGTTTGAGTGACTCGAACTCGGACCATTCAAAAAGACTAGAGTGATTGTTCAATTTCCTGACCGATCCACAAAAAGATTGAGAGGAATTGTTTTTGTCATCGTGAACTTCCAAGGTGTCAAACATAGAGTGGACTTCGTTATCTTGGACATTGAGCACCAAGGAGAGTTGTCTGAGTCTCTCATCATTCTGGGAAATCCCGTTCTTAGCCTCAGCTAGAGAGACTATCGATTGCGAGACTCAAGAAATTAAATTCCCAGACCAGAACCTTAATGATCAAACTCTCGAGGACATACCCGGCCCTGAGACAATCGAACATGAAACCGAAAATCATGATCAGGAGACTACCACTTCATGTGATCAGACCTCTTCGCATGAAACACAGACACATACCCTAAGAGAGACACCCAGAGATCGATTGTTGAACTAAACTTTGTATCTCACCGCATCTCTATAAAGAAGCACCCTGACACTGCTCCTATGATAAAGCCAGAGACAGGAGCTTATGTGGATTCAGACCATGTTTATGAGGATTATAACGATTATCTTAGTAGTCCATTTTTTGAGGCAGTTGTAATTAATGAAATACTGGAACCTATCAAAGATCCGACTTGGGAAATCTCTTTTATCACCGAAACTTGGGAAAATCAAAAGGTGACATCTTCTTCCAATCTAGAAACATCTAATTCACCGCACCAGGATACAATTATTTTTTATTACCTTGATCACTACTATGATTCCACACAAGCTAAGGTGACTTGGAGCGGCACAAACACAACATACACGAGACGTCCACTGACCTGGGAAAATATTAAAATGATTATTCATCTGATGGGGATCCGATTGTCAGCACATCACCTCTTGGACCGCCACCAAAAGAGACAACCAAGACCAGATTTACCCATCCTGATAAACCGGTTACTCCATCCTCTAACCGGTTATTTGTTAAGAAGAAGGAGAGCACTGATCCCTCGAGGCATTCCCCCTAACACCTCAATCCTTATCATTCTCATCTTCCTCTTGATGCTTCAAGTCCTAGAAAATTGACTAAGAGAGTTACCTTTGACATACCCGGGAAGGAATTTCTGAGAATTCCTTGTCAGGATTGGATGAGGATATCTATATGAGTGGGCCCAATTCGGATAATCTGGAGCCTTATCAGAGCAAGCACTCGTATGTTGACCCATGTTGGATTTTCCCTATCACTCATTATTATTTTTCTAGGGACAACTCCCATGGTCCCATTGCATATACCAAAACAATTTGTTATGCCCATACTGATACATGTTCATCAGAGTATTCATCCGAAGACAAATCGATTGACCTTAAGACTGAGCGAACTTTTAGAAACAGCTTAAGATCAGGAATAGTTGGACTGCCTCCACCTTTCAATATTATTCTTCTGAGGACAACTTGGATGATGGCTGGGAAACTTCTACTTCATCTTCTTGCTATCATTATTCCCTTCCACCACATGCTTCCAAAAAGATTGCTTGTAAATCTCCTTGATCATCATCCATTCTCCCTCCTGTCCCCATCGGTTTCCTTGTACATCTTCTTCCGATACCTAGGCCAAGTCCTAAGTATAGGGGAGCGGGGATACCATATGTATTTACTCATCATTCTATTCCTAACTAATCCATACTAACTGTTTAATTTTTTCTCTCTTACACTTAGACCGAGCTATGGCTTCTTTGCGCTTTTTGTTATTTGAGGACATAACAGTCGCTAAGTATAGGGGGTGTGTATACTTTGTATATATTACCCAAAGCTCTTACTTTCACGTAAGTCTATATTTTATTTACGGTGTGGGTAACAATCTTGTTAAAAAACCATAAAATCAAAAAAATCACAAAATTCAAAAAATGTGCATGTTTGCATTTCAGCATATGCACTTCATCCAACACTACATGCATTTGCATTGGTGAACAACACTTGTGTTATGAACTGAGTTATGAGCAGGAACCAAGAATGGTCTGGACTTGATCTTAATCCACATAACTTTCATAGGAATGTCATCAGGAAATAGGATTCTAGAAGCTTCAGGTCTTTGACTTAATTCTTCGAGTTCCTCCTGACAATGTGCAAACTTTGACTCTTAGTGTCTATCCTAGTTGCCTCATTCTGGGTACGACTCTTGAATAGGGAATTAATATGTACTCTCGTACTATGCACTTATCTCAACTCAGACGGGGTGTTGGAAGACCGCGTGACCCTCTTTTTTAGTAGCATGATCATCTAAAGACCAGAGTTTAAGTTGAAATAAAGCTTCAGATGAGGGATGGACGAGTAGCACAATTTTTTCTAAGACATTAAAACATGTGTAGAAAGAAAGATTCTATATATGTAGGGGCACAAAAGATCCATACAGAGCAACCAAAAATCCATACCAAAAGAAGCCAACTATCAAATAAATATTCGACCAAAAAGGTCCAAGCTTCAAGACAACCTGCAGATCTTAGTGGAGGCTTGGTTAAACTGGCTAGCTTCACAAGGAGTTGTGACTACACTGGTCACCCTCTAGTACTTTTCCCCCTTCCTTTTTAAAAATTTCTTCCCCCTTCGATTGTGAACACAACACGACTGAACTTAGAAGGAAATACCTGAATCCCCGAGAATGAGTTATTGGAAAGGAGGTTTGCATGGTAGCCCAACATTCTTTATGGTAAGATCTAACACACTTCACACACATGAGACGGTTATTCAATATCCATTAGGTATGCTTTGGGAGGAGGATTGATCTAAGATGACCTCTGAGTTGAAATTGTCACAATAATGTGTAGAACTTGGAGGTTGTTGATTTTAAAACCCTAATTCTTGCAGGAGTTCTACCAAATTATTAATCCAAAGGTCAGGTCTAGCTTTATTTTCACCTTTGTTCATGACTTTAGTATGGAAACCAATATCATTTCACTATTGCATTTCATTTTAGTTGCTCGAAGACAAGCAAGGATTAAGTATATGGGGGTTGATGAATCTGCGATTCATCTCTCGAATTAGCTGAAAATAAAACTTTATCCCAAGAATTTAGGTTCATTTGCAAGTTAACTTCATAAAATTAACTTGCAGGCACATGTTAATAAATTGCATAAGTTAACACTTCATATTGCATTCACAATCATCCATGCATTTTTCACCTAACTTCATGCATTTTAATTAATTCATGCTAAGTCCAATTGACCTCAAACCACTCCATTGTGTACATATCACTAACCTTAATCCATGAGAAATCCTAAAAAAATGCTAACTTGTTTATATGCAAAATAATCACAAACCCTAATTTCGGATCGAACAGACTAAAACATTGATATCATTCTCATACAGTGTCCAATTTCCTCTACTCACTTCTAAAATAATACACATTCAAATACCTTCAAAACAAGACCAATTTCATAAAGATTGGAGCTCATTTGTGAAGGTTGGATTTTGGGTCACTTTTATGCAGTGTACATTTTCACTGATTTTGACCTATAATTACATGTGCATATTTCATTTATTCTAATTATTTTCTCTTTCATTTTTTAAATTATCCATTGTTTTAATAAATCACATAAAAATAAAAATCGAAAAAAAAATAAGAAAAGCAATAAAAAATACCAATTCTGGCTTGAGCCTTCTAACCTAATCCTCTTATACATAATTAACTTCCCTATTTTTTCTAATCTATTTAAAATCTATAGAAATTCCAAAAAATATAAATAAAGTCCATTTCATCATTTCATAGTATGTTTGATTTTTGCATGCATTTATCCAATCACTTAAAATCAAATGAAAATTTCAAAGCCAAAAAAATTTGATATTTTATATACATAAAATATCACCAAAGAAATCGTATCTTACATTCTGCATTTCATTTGCATGAGTCCTTCATGAACATTGTAGCTTGCATTTAGATTTACATTTTTTGTGTTGAGCACTTTTGCATTCGAGTCCATTTTCTATTTTTTATCTATTTAATCATGAATTTTAAGCACTGGTCAAATCTATAGTCTACACGTGCCACGTGGAGTGCAATCATTGGAGCCACCTGCCTCCTAGAATCCCTCACCGTCTCTCTCCATGTGCCAAGCACGTGAGCCCCTCTCTTCTCCCAGTCACGTGCCTAGCATGTGACTTCTTTCTTCCCCCCTCTGTATGTGCCCGCACGTGAGGACTCCTCCCTCTACATCTCCACCGCACCGGCGTCACCGCTCCTCTGACCCTCGATCCTCCAACAACGTTGTCGCGTGTTGACCACCATGTCTCGAAACTCTAACCGCTCTATCTTCCCTCTCCTTTACTGAGTCTCTGACCATAGAAACCTATGTCCCAAGATGTAACCTCCCCTCTACTCTATCCTCTCCAATCACCTACCCACCATTATCCCCTCATGCCCTCAACGGCCGGTGATCCTCTCCTTATTTTCTTATCCCTCCTTGAAACCTGCAACCTACGACTATTTATCCCTTATCACCCCAATCCTCCCCTTATCAACCAACCTCCGACTGCCCGTCTCCTATTTAAACCTCTAACTGGTCGACCATGAGGGACATCCGCCTATATTTGCCTAGATCGACCGATATCTACCATCTAACACTTCTTCAAAGGAAAGAGAGAGGGAATATGAACTCAGGATTGTGACAACAACCTGGGATTGAAGCGACAAACTCCTTGGAGGCGCGATCCATGGGTTTACTAAAGTCCTACTGCTACAAAAAGCACCAAGCATCCTCCTCCATCGTGGAGTCGTGGCGATCAACGGAGAGGGCTATGCCACTCTAGCCATCAGGCTATCCTCGCACCTTCTTCTTCGTCCTCTTTTTCTTCATCCTCTATTTCCATCATTGTCATTACACCAAAACCATATTCATCATCCCTACGTGTCGAATCGTCGTCGAATGACTCAATCACCACCATATCTGAACCTATCAAGTTCCCTTCTAATCCTCTGCAACCCCTCATCATCTTGCTCCTCTTCCACCACCGTACATGAGCATCATCAACCTTCCACCAACCTCCTCGAAGCAGCTACTCCACCAACGACCCTTGGCCGTGTGTTGACGGCTAAGACCACCACCCACATCACGTTTGTCTGCCATTTGAAGCCTACGGAGCAGTCTTCCACAATGAAGAACAAATTTCAGAGTCGATCTTCAGTTTCGTCAGATCAAGAATGTGGTGGATCGAGGCCATCCAAGGACCCAAAAATCCAGTTGTAGGGTAGACACCCATCAAACGTCCCCTGATCAATCCAAAAACACCAACCAAACCACATGCTTCGGACATCCTAAGCAAAGGGAAGCTCTCCACATGGAGCATTCCTACCGAGCATGTGCCTTGGCTATCGCAGCTCCCTAACCTCTACCCCCACGTGGGCTACGCACATGTCGTGGGTAATTTATAGGAGCATCCTCTGGACCTCCCAGAATTACCAGAAGGTCCAGGTCACGTGCGTTGTGCGTGTTGGGGGAAAATTACGAGAAGCCCCTCCAGTTCTAGGAAATTACAAGAACACCCATGCTAGGGGTAATTTACACAAGAGCCTAGCCGATTTCTCAGAAATGCAGAATAGTCCTCTACATGCATATATTTGCAAGTATTTTGTTTATTTTATTTACATATTGGCAATGAACTTCTATTTCTCATAACTTGAACATTTGTTATCGGATTTTTATTTTCTTGGTGTCGTTTTGATCCCTGATTCATTATCTATTATATTAAACACTGAAAAAAAACGTTACTTTTGAGATAGTTGACATTAATTATTTAAGGAGATCATTTCTTATATGGTGGGAAAAATTACTCTTGATATTTATTTATTTTATTGCTCAATAATTTGTGAATTAATATGAGATTTAAATTGGAGATTCTTTTGAGATTAATTGAACCATTAGTTAAACCAAAGGGGAGGGCTCTCGAGTTTATTTGATTAGCTTGAATTGAACGCTTGTTCCTCTCATGCATCCATTTTGATCACTCCACATTCACCTTCATCTTTGCATAATCATTTCATCACATTATTGCATCATTTAAAAAAATCATAAAAAAATTGCATATATTTTATTTATTCCCTCACATCGCATGCCATTATTTTTTCAACATTAAAAATAATTCTGAAAATTCATGCATCATATTTCTTTTAGCAATTAATTACATCCTTAAATAAAATCATTAAAAAGATGAAAAAGATAGAAATACCAAAAATATATTTCCTTTGAAAACCTAAATTTTAGATTATTTAATTATTAATCAAAAACCCTCTTATTACCCCCATGAGTTTGATCTTGGGACTTACCTTTGTTAAGTAAATAAATTCGATGGCATTGAGATTGGATTTGAGTATCATTTCTCTGTGTGATCACTGTTGACGAATCGCTGAATTTCCCGACTGCAACAACTTCGATATTTTATTTGTTAATTCCATAAAATTAACGTAGGGATTTCCACACTCTTTAGAGGGCCCTCTACACGAGGACGACTTCTTAGGGAGTCATGGCAACCAAGCATGGTGGATACTGGCCTTATTGCCTTGGCTAGTTGGAGAGGAAGTAGGCATGCCAAGGAAGACATTTAGCATAGATGATAGCTTAGGAATTTAAATGTATTTTTGGTGAGAGAGTAATTCATTTATTCATTATTCATTATTTGTAATAACACAAGAACGTAGACATTACATTAATCAAAGGGATCCATTTCCCATTTGATTGTTCACTTGGGGGCCTCATCGTGATTTTTTCCGAGTTTCACGACTTTATTGTCATTTGTTTTCTAATATTGGGAGTTTTTCGCCTTTTCTATTTTTTATGTGTATGGAGCCCCTAGATATAGAACTGCTTGTTTCGGTAATTAGGTCCAAGCCCTAATAAGAATTATGTGCATATAGTCTCTTACGTTTGGATATAGTCAAATTAGTAATTGTCAACTACTTGGACTTGAACGCATGTGCTGAGAGAGCCATATTACAACGTTGGTAGGAACCGTTGTGGCGGGCACCGAGATGTCTCGAAGATCAGACTCTCAGGTTCATTTATGAATAGTTGACATGTGGTTCTTCATGAATAATAACAGCTACTATTTAGGGCGATTTTGTCGATTGCACATCGTCATGTTGATAGGTTTAAAAATTCTATTTTGCCTACCACATGGAGAATGTTGGGAAGCACTGTAAATCCTCTAACTTTACTTGCATCATTAGATTTTACGATAAGATTTCCATCATCAAATCAAATTGCATGACTTTTTCTCTATCTCCCTCTGATTTTGAGCACCTAGGAATTAAATGAAAATTTACAAAATTTTTGGACACTTGTATGCAAAATATCCAAAAAAGTGAAAACTCAAAAATCTAAAATAAGGGGGCTGTTAATAAACTTTGACCTTAATTTAAATATGTAATGGATTGCATTGTATGGGGTTCATAAAGACCTCATTGTTTTTAGGTACCTTTGGAGTGGACCAAAAACCCTCCCATGAGCAAGGCGTGACTCACTAAGGTTTAGAACTAAAAACCCAGTCTGTAAGTGCCTTGTCTATCGCACGGATTTTTAATGTATTGGCGCTTATATCATACATGGACGAGGAGACCTTGGTCAATGAAGGTGTTCTCGCCTTGTGTGGAATGCCAACCTTGTCTGAATTACTGAGCTTAGGCCACGCCCTCATGGGTGAGTCTTTGTCATCATCTTGCATCCAAGTTGGTCCTTGCATCCTCACGGGTAATTCCGTTGTGAGCGAGGTCCGAAGTAGTGGTTTCACCTATTGACTTCCTCTCTCTCATTCTTTGGCTGAGTAGGGATCCACGAAGGGTTACAAGGACCTCAAAAAGTGCATACTACAAGTTACAATGGAGGAGGACAAGTACGTGATACTTTTCCAACAGTACTCTCGCTCCCATAAGGTTAGGGTCTAAGGACTTGTTAAAAGATATGCCTGAAATAACAATTCCAAAATGAAAAGATAAAAATAGTCGATCCTTTACTGCTTCACATGTGTAGAGTTGGTGAACCCAATTGTGTATTATATGGTTCTAGATTATGGTTTAAAGATCAAGTCCTGCACATTTGCACAAATTTTGTCATGAGTGTTTCCTCTTTGACCCCATGCTCGCTTCGAGACTTCATTCTATTTTGCGTTCCTTTTATTCCCCGTTGGCCATCTTACCCTTCTTCATGTATTGATCCTTCTTTTATTCTACGATTTTGATCCATGAATGGTTTAGTCGGGACTCCGCCGATACCCACATCGATTCCATGGAGTTGACATTATCAATAATTCGAGGTTATTCCCGATAACTCGATTAAGACCTTGCGAACCGATCTCCAGACTCCACGATTCTTTTCCACTCCCTTTCTCTTTCTTAATAAACTGGGACCACTCTTGTCTCACTTCTACATGTCGTGAATGGAGTTCGGTTTCAGTCTACATCTTCTACTTCATTCACGACTGTCTGGGAATGACCCTAATCACAAATTCATCATTTCGGTTGGTATTCATTTTCATTGTGGTCTGATTGGGATACCTCTTGCATTGTAGAGAGAAGTCAATCCTGGATCCCAATCCAGAGATTCTTTCGTCAGATTCATACCCAGAAGTGGCTCCTTAGGGCAAAGGGAAAAGACAACAATAACCCCAGTCAGAGCAAGGCCAAGCGTCCAACCAGAACTAGATGAATGCTCAGTTGCCGACTTCCATCCAAGACGTCCAATAGCTACTGATTGAGCATGCACTAGTGGACACTACATTCAAAGACATGCTGAATGATATGAGGAACATACCTGAAGGAGAAGGAAGAAATGAAGAACCACCCCATGATGATCAAGAAGAGGAGCCGATGAATGAGAACCCTAAGCCTTTGCAGAAAGAGACATATAACCCCAGTGATAGCTAGATGACTGAGTGGATTCGCATCCCACCGGTGTACGCTCTCTTTGAGGTAAAGACTTAATTCCTTTTGCTCATACCCTAATTCCATGGGAATACTAATTAGGAACTATACATTCACCTGCAACAGTTCTCTCGCATCTGTAGAACTACCCGCTACCTTAACATCCCATTAGGTGTAGTCAAGATGATCACATTCCCCTTCAATCTCTAGTACAAGGCCCTGTATTGGGTCATCCATTAGAGAAAGTTTGTGACAACTTGGGAGGAACTTAAGTATGTGTTCCTTCACAAGTTTTACCCTCTCGACCGGTGCAATCAGATGCAAGCCCGAATAACAACTTCTCCCAGGCTACCCACGAGTATGTTCATGAAGCTAGGGAGCGATAAACTGATCTACAGGAGAAATGCCCTCTCCATGATATACCATGGACCAACTTGGTCCAACATTTCCTCAACAACCAGAATGTTAAGAGTCAGACATTAGTTGACGTTTCCTGTAGGGGATCCCACTTCAATAAGGATGAAAATGTAGTTTGGTAGATCTTTGAAATGGTCGAAGGAGAGGCCACCCTCTCTTCATACTGTACTTATCAGAGACAACCCCAAGTCCTCCACAAGCTAGTACACATGGTAGCTTCACATGAGGCAGAGAGACATGAGAGCTCCAACCTCAACATCATTGGGGCCATCTCTCAAAGGTTGATATCATCAAGAGGAGATCATAGGATCTTGAAAAATTATATGTGATCAAACAAAAAACCTAGAATTTGGATGAATTGGATCAGACCTCCAAGCAACTGGAGTTGCTGGTGAGTACCATCAATGCATGCCAGTTTATGACTCCACCGCCCGAGGCTCCCGTTGAGAAGAAAGATGAGCATCCCATGAAGCATCAGCCTCAGCCCAGTCAGTAGCTGTCGACGGTCAAGCACATATACTACATGCAGACTCCTGACTAAGCACCACATCAACAAAAGTTGGTGGTTTACCAATCAGAACCAGACTCCATTTGATTCATTCTCTGCTCCACCTCCTCTCATTCAAGAGATGAATGGAGTTTTGTCCAATGACATACAACTGGCCCATCTTGGTGGACATCAACAAGGCTAGCTTGCAAATTCTTGCCCATTCTCTTAACATCAAGGAGGGAGATATCTCTAGCCCCATTCACAGCCCAGTACCACTAGTCTCCGCAATATCATAATAGTTAGAGACAGGCCTAGCCGTACCAGCAGTCGCAGTACCACCCGCATTAGCCATACCATTCGTATGCGGCTGCACCTCAGTAGTAGTATCCTCCCCCTGGCTACCAACATTAGTATCAGCTTCCTCCACCTCAACAACAGTATCAACATCACTCTTCTCGGTCTCTACACCATCATCCACTATGTGGTTAGCATGTTGAACCTCCCAAGGCGGTTCCTGAGAATCTAAGCCTTAATTATCTGGCCCAGTTAGTAAAGGGCCTAGTAGAGACAATGCAGAAGTTGGACGACTTATGAACACAAAAACTCCAATTCTGGCCCAGGACGAAGCCAACCCCAATAAATTTAAGCACACAGAGCAGATAGAATGTTAAGTTCCATTTATGCCTGTAAAGTTAGATGATAGTGATTTTGTTTTTCCTAATGTTGTTACTCTCAGGAGTGGTAGGACCTTGCCTCCGTCTACCAGTATTAGGAGGAAGAATAAAGCTTCATCATGTAAATCATCATCTTCTGCATCAACCATGCCAACTACAAGTTCAGGTGAGGAAGAAGAAGGAGGAGGATCCATGCCAGTTGCCAGCCATCACCATCTTCAACAAAAAGTACAAAAAAATCAGAAAAATGAAAATATCAAAAAGATGATCGTAGCTGAAGCTAAGTCATGCCAACCATGGAGGAGTAAGCACCAACAGCTGCTCAGCACTAGGTGACGGAGCAGTGACCCCAGTTTTTGGACGTCCACTAGTAATAGCAGTACCGTTAGCTCTAGAATGTACACATTTTTGTAGCATGGTTGTAAAAAATGATGTAGACATGAATTCTGATGTAAATAAGAACAATATTTCTGATTTCAAATCTGTACATATTCCTTTTCCTAATGCAATAATAAAATCCAAAAAAATTGCATTATCTAATCCTGATGTTGTGGATATTCTTGAAAACTTGACTCATGAGTTATCATTGCTGAGAGACATGGAATGCATGCCTATCTTGAAGAAGGACTTGAAAGAAGCGTGCACAAACAAGCATCAGTTGAACCACAATAACAGACACAATAGAGTAGAAAAGCACATCCTCACCATGGCTACAGTGGTAGCAATCAACAAGCTCCTAAAGAAGAAGCCCAATAAAGGAGCACATTTGATCAAATGCAGGATTTTTGACCAAGTCTTCGGTAAATATTTGCTTGACAGTGGCTATTCAATCAACCTTGTGCCCGCCTCAGTGCTTGCACAATTTGGGCTGGGACTGCTAAAGTCAACATGCATGATCTTTCAGTTCGTTGATAAATCAATTAAGTGACCTCGAGGTTTATTGGAAGATGTCATTGTAATAGTACAAGATATGCATTTTCCTGTTGATTTTGTGGTCCTTGATATGGACTCCCCTGCACCATTACTCTTGACCCTGATTATTCTTGGCTAGCCATTCATATGAACTACAGAGGCCATGGTTGATTATGGGTTTGGGAAGATCACATTCTACTCAAGCAACAACAAAATGACAATATATATGGTGATTGAACCCAAACTCACGTTTGATTAAGGCCAAGCAGAACCATCAGAAGCATATTGTCACTTTATTACAGAGATCAGAGATACCAACTTTTCTTTGAATGACACATGGATATATGAAATCCTATTTCTAGAGGAGGACCTGGTTCATGCCAGTCCGAACAAGAGGAATTCATTGACAATTTATTTGAAACATTAGCAATAGATCCGCTAATGATCGAGGTGAGCAGCACCTCCATAATTAGGGTTGACCATCCACACCAGTTGAGTTTATGAAGTAACTGAGAAGGAAGCTCAATCTAAACCAGAATTAAAGCCACTTCCGATAGGCCTCAAGTATGCTTTCCTTGTGGGTATAGCAAACATGTATCCAGTCATCATCAGCAACATGCTGACCTACGATCTAGAATCCTGAGTACTTGAGATTTTAGAGAAAAACTGTAAGGCACTTGGTTGACACGTATCTGACCACTGTGGGATAAATCCTACTCTATGCTCACACCACATTTATTTGGACTAGTCGTCCTGAGAATTTCATAGATGGATAACCCTAATTTACGGGACGTTGTCATGAAAGAAATCACGAAATGGTGTGTTGTAGGGTCTATTTATCCCATCTTTCGACTCAAAATGGGTGAGCCCCTTGCATGTAGTTCCAAAGAAATCTAGACTCTCCATGGTTACTAATGAAAGAGGAGAGGATATTTCTACTCTGGTACCTACATCCTGGCATGTGTATTGATTATCGCTGCCTCAATGCTGTAACGAAGAAGAACCATTTCCCCTCGCCATTCATTGATCATGTATAGGAAAGATTGACCGACAAGGAGTTCTTATTATTTTTGGATGGGTATTCCGGGTATAACCAAGTAGCAATCACCCCATCGGACCAAGAGAAGACTATCTTCACTTGCTCGTTCGGTACTTACCCTCTCAGAAGAATGCCCTGTGGTTTGTGCAATGCACCTATCACCTTCCAGAGGTGCATGCTTGCCACCTTCACTGATATGGTTGGCAGTTTTCTCAAGGTATTTATGGACGACTTCTCCTTCTATGGTGATAGCTTTGATTCTTATTTTCAAAATCTAGATAGAGCACTTCAGAAATGCTGAGAAGTCAATCTCATATTATCTTGAGAAAAAAGCCACTTCATGGTCATCGAAGGGATTTTGTAGGGCCACGTCATTTCCAAGCATGGCATGGAAGTCAACCCAGCAAAGGTGGATGTGATCGCCAAGCATGAGCCCCCTCAAACTGTCAAAAATTAGAGATCATTCCTGGGGCATGTGGGTTTCTACAAAATATTCATCATAGTTTTCAACCACATCTCGTGACCCTTCACTGAATTACTGTGCAAGGAGACCGAGTTTCATGTTGATCAGTAGGGTTTCCTTTCTTTCAATCAACTGAAGGAGCTAATAACTCAAGCTCCAATCCTAAAGCCACCATATTGGTCTCTACCCTTTGAGATCATGACGTATGCGTCAGATTTTGCACTTGGGGTTGTGTCAGGATAAAGGAAATACAAAGCACCCTACACCATTCACTACACCAACAAGACATTAGATTAAGCACAACTTAACTACACTGTTACAGAGAAAGAGTTGATGGTTGTGGTTGATGAATTCTTGATTCATTAACATTTCGGTCACATTTTGTCTTAAAACCTGTAAAAAATACACGTAAATATTCATTAATTTCCACCTTTTATCAAAACCCTATTCATGAATAAAAATGCACTTTTATGCATCTAAAACATGTAAATAAATAAAAGAATAAAAATAAAGAAAAGAAAAGAAAGTAGATTGTAAATATGTATATATGTACAATATGACTAAGAAAATATAAATATAGTTGTAAGATATATTTATAAATTAACCCCGAGACCAAGTCAGTATGGATTGGTCGACAAATAATAAGTCGGGGGAGATAAGGAAAGAAAGGCATAAAAATAATTAAAGATACACTCCACACACTCTTCATTATTTATCAAATAAATATCAAATCTTTAATGTTTTTTAATTAATTCATATGTGCATATTTTTCAGCAAACTCTTTTCCTAGTAATTTCTAAAAATGTATATAAAAATATAAAAAAAATAAAATTATTATCTTGTATATATGCCAAGAAATCCAACTTTTAAATTGTCAAATTATCAACTTCCGAACATCATAACTTTCCCATACGAACTCTAATTTCACTCTACTCACCTTTAAAGTTTATAAAATAATATTTTCTAATTAATGGAGTGATTTCATTAAAATCGGAGTCCGTTTGCAAAAAAAGTCGATTTTGGGACCTAATGACAACAGGGTTTCTGGGATATTTATTTTATTTAGAACACACTATTTTTAGTTTTATTAATTTCATAATTTTTAATTATTGTCATGATGTTGTGTTTTAACCACGATTCATTTCAGAAATTTTGGAGCTTATTTATTATTTTAATAAAATCCAAAACCCTAATTTATAAATGAAATTAAACTAAATGACTTATACATGTACTTACTAATATATCTAACTTATTTTATTAAAATCCAAAAAATTCACAAAATGCATTATTTATTATTCTAATAATTAAGAAAATATAAAATTAATATATAATAATTTATTTATTGAATTAAAATTCAATACCTATTTATTAAGTTTTATTTATACATATATATTAAAATAATATCTATATTTCGTACAATATTTATAATTTATAGAAAGTAATTAAACCATAATTTAGATAATTTAATTCTCTTTATTTTTCGTTATGATATCTATTTAAAATAACGCTATTTACTATTTATTAACTAATTTATATTGAATTTACGACATTTGTCCAACCAGGTGCTGACACGTGTTAGCACCTGGTTCTTCTTCTCCAAGAAGTCGGTGCAGCTTCTGTTAAAACCGGTCGCTCTTCAAAAAAATTTTGCGCTCCATTTCTAACCTCCTCGATCGATCTTAAGCCTTCACCTTCTTCCCCTAGCTACCTTCATCCATGCCTACCGCTGGATCTCTCCTAACTCCTTGCCGATTCACCTATAAATTCCCCTAAAGTTAGCGCAACCAACTAGACCTCTCCAACTACCTGAAACCCCCAGTTCCAGTGCCGACCCTCCTTCTTCCAAGTTTTGTGCCGGCCAACTACGGTGGTGACAGCGCCCAATCACTGCCTCGCGAAGAAGAACGTCAGAGGATAAGCTCCAGGGCGACCACTCGCCTTGCATCGCAGCTAAGTGTCACGTCAAGCTCTGAGAAGGATCGACCATCAAGCTATTATCCGAGGTAATAAACCTCTCTTCCCCAGATCTGTTCCTCCACCTTCGCTATTTTCCTTCTCGAGTTTTGTGCCATGATTAGGGTAGATAATGGAGTAATTAGGTCAATTAATCACCATTCTTAGACACCCACTAATCTACATCTCCAATTCACTTCGAAATCAACCAGTTCACGTACCATTTTCTCAACTTTTCACTAAGTTTTTCATCAATACTGGAAACATCACAATTTAACTTGCAAAAATCATTAATCCTTTTGCCGATTCTTGAGAGAATCGAGCACCTAAATTACTACTTGTAGGTGTATCTTTCATCTGGAGCGACTTCAGAGCATTTGGAGCTTCCTAATGCAAGGGCATTCACAATCAATGAAGGTGTAACAACATTGTCATCAGTTCCAGGACCAACCGAACCGTGAACTTCATCGACGGAGAACATCGCCTTCCGGTCACCCTTGGAGGAGATCCACCGCGGGCAAGCTCGAGGGGTGAAGGTGTCACCCCTCTGGCCCCGCTGGAGGTCACAGGTCATTATCGTTCACTAGCTAAAATTAGGAGAAGACGCCATCATCGCAAGCTGCACGCCAGAGCTCAAGAACAACAAGAACAACCAGAAGCTACAGGCTGTTGACACGTGGCACGGACGAACGGCCCATATCGCACCTGCTCGTCTAATCCTGATCGTTGATTCCAAAACAGTGGAGAATTTGCAAACTAAGTCCAACGAAGTTCCTGATTTTCAAACGCGCTCCAGAACTTTTCAAAAATAGCATTTAGGTCCCTACGCAGGGACCAAAATGTAATTCCTTTTATTTTATTTTCATTTCAGTCCTTTTCAGGGAACATTCTATAATAAAATAATAATCTTTTCTTTGCAGTTATGCCCCTGTCTTGTTGGGGTTGTTTGGACCTCGAGTTTTCCGTATTTTTCCGTGAATTTTTTAGGGTAGCGTGATAAATATCCTAGATAATTTTCTATTATTTTACCAAGATTTTTCGTCACTTCATTGTGTCTATTTGATTTTCGCCATCTCGAGTTAGTTTTGAGCCGGATTTCTTTTCAATTTCTTTCCTTTAAAATCAAGAATAAAGAGAATTTTTCTGGAATTTCTTTCTTGTCTCAAAAACCATTGTTTTAATATTCTATCTCCTTGAGTTCGACCTAGGCACGCTTACCTGGTAAAATAACCAGTGAACGATAAAATAGGAGAAAAAGATGCTTTATATGATTCATTCTCTCTCTCTTTATTTGAGAGATATGGGTCTAGGAAGTTTGGATTTTGGAAATTCATTCAGACTATATTTTGTATACTGTGTATTATTTTATGTAAACTCAGTTTTGTATTTTTCTATATTTTATTATCTACAACTTGCATGTTCAAAGTTTCTTTATTTGAAGTGTAAAAAGTTTAACTAAAAATGGGTCCCAAAAATGAATAAAGGATGAATAAATAAAAAGGGGTTTTTATTGTATTTTGGACCCTTATCTCCCCCTACTTTATTCCTTGTCGACCTAGTCATCGAGATGTCTAGGTATCGAGATTTAAGGTCATAAATATCTTCAATATTTTATGCTTTTTTTCTTTTCGTTCTTCTATAATTTTGGCATTAAAAATAGTATGTTATATAATATTTGTACACAAATGCATGAATGGTAAAATGCATGAATTAAGGGTATTTACACATATTTACTAAAGTTTTTAAGGCTAAAATGATAGAATAAAAGTGATGAAATGGAGATTCATCAACAAGTACATTGGACATTGGACACTCATGCCAAATTTCCAAGTGTTTGTCCTCTTGGGGCTCACCGTGTTTTCCGAGATTTCTACCAGATTATTTTCTTTGTTTCTCATGATTTGTGCTTTCCGCTTTATTTTTATTTGTTTTGTTAGTCTTTGGTCTTGCTTAATAGTGGAAATTAAGGCCAAACACCTAACTATCCTTTCATGCACCTATAGTCTTTTCGTTTGGACTGAGTTTAATTAATTGTTGAACACTTAGTCTAGAACCACATACTGAGAGAGGTCACTTACAATGCTTGTAGGACCCACTGTGGTGGGCACCGAGTAGCATCAAAGACCAGCCTTAGGTTTTTTTCTTAGTGTTCAACATTTGGTTCTTCACATGTAGCAATTGCCTACTTAGGATGATTTCCTTGTGTTATCGGTATATAGAATTGGTTTAAAAATTCTTTTTTTTCCATCTAGCATGGAGAGCATTGGGAAGCAATTTAAGTCCTCTAATTGAGCATTCATCATTTAGGAACTAAGGTGAGATTTCCATCTTAAAGTCACCTTGCATTGCTTTGTTGTTCTCTCCCTCTATTTTTGGATCACTTAGGAATCAAAGAAAATACAAAAATCGTTAGGCTCGTATACTGAATTCACTCAAAGCAATTGATAACACAAAAAAAATTAAAAAAAGGAATGTTAAAAATACTTGATCTAAATGAATTTATTAATAGGACTCATTACATCGGGTGAGCAAAGCTCTCATTTCTTTTTAGGTAGCATTGTAAGGTCTCCTTCTAATGTGAGAAAGCGATATCATAAGGATTAGAGCCAAAAACCAGTCTGTGGATGCCTTGTGTATCGCTTGGATTCTGAAGTAATGGCACTTCTATTATACGTGGATGAGTAGGGACTGATCGACGATGATGTTCTCACCTTGTGTGGAACATCAGCATTGTCTGAAGTACTGAGCTTAGGCCATGCCTTCATGGGGATGTCTGTCTCGTGATCTTGCATCCAAGAAGGTCCTTGCACGCTCACGGGTGATTACGTTGTCAGCAAGGTCCTAAGTAGTGGTTTTGACTATCGGCTTCCTCCCTCTATTTCTTTAGCGAAGTATGGATCCAGGAAGGGTTGCAAGGACCTCAAAAAGTGCAGACTACAAGTTACAAAGGAGCAGGATAACTACAGGATACTTTTCTGACAGTACTCTCGCTCCTATAGGATTAGCGCTTTAAGGACTTTTTAAAAGATAATTGTTGAAAATCAATATAAAACTCACAAAGATAATTGTCAAACCTTCACGACTTCACGGGTCGATTTGTTGAATCCATTGTTTTGAGTTTGATTGCTTAGTTCCATTTAGGTCAAGATCGAAAATATCACGTAGTTGCGCCATTTTCTTCTTTCATCCTTTTTTATTTCTACTCACTTTGAGACATTCTACTATTTTACACTCTCTTTTTTTCTCGTTGACCTCTGTATCATTCCTCCACATCGATCTCCCTCTTTACCTTTGAGATGGTGATACATGGATGGCTTAGTCGAGACTCCATCGACACCCACATCGATTCCATACGCTCGTCTTCTCCAATAATCTGGGATCACTCTTGTCCCGAACTTTGCCCATTTTCGATGGCAACTGATTTTTACTCCTTATATCGCCATCCTTAATGAAGTTCTATGTTGACCTTAACATAGAACAATTTTCTACATCTGGTGCAGCGATACAAACTGATCGGGGTATTCTTCCATGTGCACAACAAGGACCCGATCCGAAGCCTAAGAAACTCCCAAATTCAGAGAGAGATGTGGCTCCTGCAGGAAGAGAAAAGGGACCACAACCCCAGCCAACCAAAGAGTCAGATTAGGGGGAAGGGCAACACACCACATAGAATAACATCAACATCCAGCTCCTATCTTCGATTCAAGCCATACAACAACAAGTTACTAATCAAGGTTTAGCCTAGGTCACCTTCTAGGAGATGCTTAATGATCTGAGGAGAAGGAATGATGAGCGAGATGCTAAACGAGAGGATGACCAGAACAAGGATAACTTTCATAGGGATGATGTAGAAGACAACTATTCAGTAGCTGGAACCCATGACGAGGGAAGAGAGGCAAGACCACCATAATCGAAGCACACATTGAAGCAAACGTACAACCTTGGGGTGGGACATATCAATGAGTGGATTCAGGTTCCACCCATCCATGCCCACTTTGAGTTGAAGCTGTAATTCTTGTCTCTGCTCCCGACTTTCCATGGGAATACAACTTAGGAATCGTATATCCATCTGCAATAGTTCAGCCACATCTGTGCTACAACATATTCCTCTGGGAGTAATCAAGATGATTGCCTTCCCTTTAAACCTCTAAGACAAGGCCATGTACTTGGTCGATCATTTGGGGAAGGTAGTAACAACCTGGGAGGAGTTGAGTCAGCATTTCTTTACAAATTTCATCCTTTCGATCACTTGAATTAGATGCACACCTGTATTTTAATTTCATCAAGCAATCCCACGAGAAGATACACAAAGCATGGGAAGGGTTCAAAGATCTTCAAAAGAAGTGTCCCCACCATGACATTCTGAAAGCTAGCCTTATCAAGCACTTCTTCGGTGTGCTGACACTTGAGAGCCAAAAGCTTGCACATGCAACTTGTGGTGGCTCGCATTTTAACAAAGATGAGGATGTCATCTGGGAAATTTTTAAGGAGATGGTCGAAGGAGATGCTACTTAATTCTCATCCCATGAGTACATGAAGATGCCCATAGCAGCCACAAGCTAGTTAACATGGTTGCTCATGTATAGGACATGGATGAAAGATCCAATCTGAGAATCATTGGGAGCCACATGTCCAAGTTTGATATCATGGAGAAGAGGTCTCAAGACATCGACAAAATTGCAGTCATCGAGAAGAGGACCTAAGGCTTGGAGAAGCTCGATCTGATTTCCCAGCAGCTGGAGTAACTTGTTCGGGCAATGAATGCCAATGCCTGCAACTATGTGTCTGACACTGCTGAGACATCTACTGAGACGAAGGAGCCAACACCGGCATAGCCTCCTCAGCTGAGTCTCCCGCCTCCCTAACCCGTTCAGCATGTGTATTTTATGCAGGCCCTGGAGCAGCCCCCAAAGTCCCAAGCACATATTGGTATTTATCATCCAGAGTCATAGCCATCCTATCTAGAGCAGTTCTATACACCTACGCCACTTATCCAAGAAGTCAATGGTGTCTGGAATAATGAGATGCAGCTGACCCATCCTCAGGGACAACCTAGGGTCAGAATATGGGCAACATGCCCTATCACCAACAGCAGCATGGTGGAAGACCCTACCAACCCTCTTATGAACATCAGCCTCCGTACCACAGTAACACCTGGAGGCGAAATTTTCATCAATGTTCTCTGCAGATCGATTACCGTAGTAAGGGTTACCATTAGTAGCAATTTGCTTCTCAATACCACCACCAATACTTCGATCCTCCTCAGTATTCCCAATACTCTTCATCCCCTCCTCCTTACCATCAATCTTATCAGGTTACAACTAGACACCTCAGTACCATAGCCAATGACCCCCATCATGCCGACCCATCCAAGGAACCACTGGTGAACCCGCCCCTGGATTGTTTAGCTTAGCTAGCAAAAAATATGGCTGAGATGAGCCATGAGATCGAGGATGTGACAGCTGCAAAGATTGTCATTCCAGCTCAGGTCGAGGTTAACCTGAACAATTTTCATTGCAAGGAGCAGGTAGCTGGTAGTGTCCAACCCAATTCAGGTGAACTTAATTGCTTTTTATCTAATGTCGTTACTCTCAAGAGCGGTAGGTGATGAGGCTAAAAATCGAGTTTCGCGGCTTCTTCTTTTTATTGAATTTGTCGGTTGTAGCAGAAGCTGCGAAAGAAATTTCGTTTTTTAAAACCTATCAAACAAATACGATTTTCTGTTGGAAAACCGTTCACTAATATTTTACCAGGCAAGTGTTCCTGGGTCGAACTCAAGGAGGCAGAATATATTCCCTAGATTTTCCTCTTCGTAATTTTATTTTGATTCTTCTCTAGGTCAGAATGCTTCTTTTTATTGATTTTTATTTTTATTATTTTTATTTGATTTTATTGTTTTCAAATTTTTATTTAATTTTCAAAAAGGGATTTTTTTTCAAAAGATTTATTTATTATATAGTAGGCGAGTAATATCTAGGTGATACTATATAATAGGATGAACGAGGTTCGAGCCGCGTACTCGAACTACACAAGAAAACAAAGCAAAACGAAGCGGCTTTCGATAATATCAAAACACGACAAAAACTCGTCAAAAAGCCGCAAAAAATTGATACTAAGTAGCTGGGGTAGTTGTGTAACTACCCTCAAGAAAGCGTCGAAATCCGAGGTCACAAGAGCAAGAAAGACCCCCTACAGCCCATGGGCATAAGCGCAAGAAAACTAATTAAAAATACTTGCAAAAAGGTCCAGGAGGACAGTTCTGAAAGAAAAAATACAAGAACCTTTACATGTAGGTCCCTGCGGAGGGACCTAAATGTAATTATTTAAAAGTCTGGAGGCGGGTTGCAATTTCTGGAAGTTGGCTGGACTTATGATGCAAATTTTCCACCGTTTCGAATTGAATGGCGGAGATTAGAAGTCCCGCGCGCGATCGGACGCCCACACTTCTGCCACGTGTCAGCAACCTGTGCTTCGTGTGTTCTTGAGTCTGTTGAGCAGCTGACGGATGGGCTCTCTTCTCCAATTTATTCCGGCCGGCCTTCAACGACTTTGGCGCTCCGGCGGGGCCAGAGGGGTGGCTCCTCCACCCCTCGAGCTCGCCCGTGGTAGAATGGCGGTCGGCGAAGCTCCGAGCGGCGGGGGCTTCTCGATGAAGATGGAGGCTCAGTCCTCCCTGGAGGTAGATCAGTTCTGGTAGTCCACCTTTGAAGTCGATTCTTATGAAGATCGAGGAGCTTCCAGGTCTGACGAATGAAGCGCGATGATCTTGAACCTACAAATGTAAGAAATATATGCTCGATCCTCCCACGAATCGGCCAACTTATGAAGATCACAACCTCCAAAGTTTGAAGAAAAACAAATATTTCCAGCCAAACACCCAGAAGTGCGAAGAAGACGATGTTTTGAAATCGAATTGAAACAAGATGGAAGGCGATTCGAGAGGGCTTTTGACTGTGTTTTAGCCTAATGATTAAGTGATCTAAATCGGTGATTAGCGTTGCTAATCAACACATGAAAATCGAGAATAAAATCGAAATGAAATGGAGCAAAAGGTCTAGGATTTCCAGGTGTATTACTTGGAATTATTGCTCGACGGTCGACCTTCGAGCCGGAGCTAGACGCACGATGGCGGCGATGCAAGGCGGTGGTGCACCTTGGAACGATCCTCCGACTTCCCTTATTCCTCGCGGACTCCTCCTTGGCGCTGTCACCGCCGTCGATTGGCCGGAATGAGGCTTGGAAGTAGGGGGTTCGGAACAACCTGGAGCTGAAGCTTGGGAGGTTGGAAAGTTAGGTGTGAATGGCGACCTTGGAGCCTTTTTATAGGGCGATTGGCTTGGGCTCCAAGGTTAATCTAAGGGTGGCGGTGAAGAGGGTGGTTAGGAGAAGAAGATGGGACGGGTTAGATAGGTCGGAAGGGTTGAGGTGAGCGCGGGAAAATTGGGTGTAGTCGGCCGTCTGAACAACCTCCGGTGCAACCTCTTCTTGAGGAAGATGAACCAGGTGCTGACACGTGTCAGCACCTGGTTGGCCCAGAAGCGAAAATAGCTTATAAATTAAGTATAAAATAGTAAATTAAGTTATTTTAAATAGGTATAAATACAAGAAAGTTAAATAAATTAATTTTCTAAATTATGGTATAATTACTTTTAATAAATAATAAATATTATTTAAAATATAAATATTATATTAATAAATATGTATTTATAATAAGGTTTTAGATTTTTAATTTAAGAAATAATTAAGTAAAAATTAATTTTATATTTTCTTAATTATAAGGGTATTAAATAAGACTTGTACGAATTTTTTGAGATTTTTATGAATTAATTTACATATTTTACTAAATATAGTAAGTATCTACATAGGTCAATTATACCTATATTTTGAGGTGTTTGATTTTATAAAAATAATAAATAATCTCCAAAAATTATGAAATAATTTATGGTGAAAGTACAAGATCATGAAATAATTTAAAAATTATAAAATTAAGAAAATGATAAATAATGTGTGTTACATAAAATAAATAGCCCAGAAACCCCTTTGTCTATTGGTCCCAAAACCGACTTTTTGCAAACGGACTCCGAATTCAATGAAACCACCTTTATTAATTAGATAATATTATTTTATGAACTTTAAAGGTGAGTAGAGTGAAATTGGAGTTCGTATGAGGAAGTTATGATGTTCGGACGTTGAGATTTTGACAATTTGTAGGCTGGATTTCTTGGCATATTTACAGGGTAATATTTTTAACTTATTTTTATATTTTTATTTACATTTTTATGAATAATTAGGAGAAGAGTTTGGTGAAAAATATGTTTATATGAAATAATTAAAATTCTTTGAAGTTTTGTATTTATTTTATAAATAATGAAAGGTGTATATACATGTGTTAGATTATTTTTCTTTGGTTTTCTTTCCTTATCTCCCCCTACTTATTGGTTTGTCGACCAATCCATGCTGATTTGGTCTCGGGGGTTGGGCTATAAATATATCTTACAGCTATATTTATCTTTAAGTCATATTGTATATATATACATATATTCAATCTGTCTTTTTCTTTCTTTTTCTGGTTCTTTATTTATTTACATGAATTTAGTGGTTAAAAGTGAATATTTACACATGAATGGTGTTTTGTTAAAGTATGAGAATTAGTGGGTATTTACATGTATTTGTTAAGGGTTTTAAGACAAAACGCGGCAGAAAAGTTAATGAATCATGGATTCATCAACCCCCTATACTTAAACTTTGCTAGTCCCTTAGCAAACACTTATTATGAAAAAGTAAGTGAAAAAGAAAGAAAGTTAGAATGAATTTGTTTTCCTAAACCAATTCATGAGAACAGACAAAGGACAGAGCTCGATCGTGCCTGAAACAAGCATTTTTTCAGAACCTTAACTAGGATTAGGATTTTATCCTCAACAGTCTTCAAGTTCCATAATCCTTACTCAAGATCACTTCATCGGCTAGTTCAGACTCACTTATTCATATCGCAAACCCTATCATCCTTGAAGTCAACTTGTACAGTGTGTGAATTGATTTAGCTCTTCCTGCTTAGAGAACCGAAGAAACCGTCAATCCCGGCTATACACTCCTATGGCTTCCTCATCCCGCTACTCTTTCCTCGGGGAGGGAGGTATTCCCTTCTGAGTTCAGTTCTGCTATGTCCACAATCGAATATAGGGAGAAGTTAGAAGAATGAGAAAAGAAGTGGAGTGCGACCAGTGTAGACGCATCTCCTTGTGAAGCCCAACCGGTGTAGCTGAGCCTCCACTAAGATGTGCAGGCATATTTGGTGGAAGCTTGGACCAGTTTGGTCTTATTTGGTGGCTTTTGTATTGCTTTGACTTTGTAATTTGCTTGCACTGTATTCATCTTTTGTGCCTCGACGGATATAGCATCTTTTTAGTCCGTCCATTTTTTGAGGTCTTAGAAAAATTGTGTCAGTAGATCCTTCCCTCATCCGAAGCAACTATCGCAACCCCAATCTCTCCCGTCTTTAGACGTCAATGCCGCAAAGATAAGGATAGGAACGCACTACCAAGGTGTACTGCCCTTCGGAACTCCATGCGAGTCGAGCTAAGTGTAGAGTGCATGTGTTCAAGGTTGGTTCACTGGTGAAGAGTTGTACGGATGACTCCAAATGGTCTACTTAAGCTCAGATGATTTGATTTCCCGAATATGGTCTTACGGAACCCAAAGATTTTAAGTCACCAGACCTGAAGAGTCTAAATTCCAGTTCCTAATCAGGCTCCTTACAACGAGAGTTAAAGGCCGTAATCAAGCTCCGTCCTTTAGACTCGGCTCAGTCCTTAGTTTCGGAAATCAAACTTATTCTGAAAAATGTGAATGCAAATGCAACCATGTTTTTGTGAAGTATATTTTCTGAATTTTACTCATTTTTATGGATTTTAAGGATTTTGTAATTTTTACAAATTTTAGGACTTTGTTTTTTTATGGATTTTTTTATGATTTTTATAAACAAGGTTTTATTCACAAATTTTAAAGATATATTTTATTAAGTTAAGTCTCTAATGTATTTTACAAATTTTATCTAGAAAGTATTTTACAAAGACTGAATGGCTTTTATACATGTTTTAATAAATAGGATTTTAAATAAGTGTTATACAGATTTTAAATACAAATTTTAATTACAAATTTTAATTACAAGTTTTAAGCATGTTTCACTTATTTACCAGAATTTTATAAATAAGAGAGTCTATTTTAAAATTAACCCGTACCCACTTTTTATGGATTTTATAGATATAGAAAATACATAAAAGTACGAGTTATGGCCGAAAGTATATATACAATATATACGCACCCCCCTATACTTAGCTTGAGCTATGTCCTCATAGCGTCAAAAGAGAAAAAGGAGGACATAACTCGTGCTAAGTAAAAGTGGGTGAAAAAGGGATATCGATGACAAGTCAGTCAACCCCCCTATACTTACGATCAGGTCATCGTAAGTATTACGGGAGAGCAAAAACGGGATGACTGCATGAAAAGGATAAATAACGAAAATTTAAAAGGAAAGAATATGAAATCTTCGAAATCACTCGGTCCCCCCTATACTTAGGATAAGGCATCCTAAGTATAGAAAAGAATGTAGCCAAAAATTGGGGATCAGTGATTCGTGAAAAAGAATGGCTATACAAAAGAATAAATACGAAAATAAAATGTAAATCAGCGGTCAATCTGTCCCCCCTATACTTAGGATCTGGTATCCTAAGCATAGAAGACGAGCAAAAACAGGGACGATTGTGGTCTACGAAGAATATACAAGTGTTGTGAATCTCCAGAATGGCTCAAAAGAATTTTTACATGAAGAAGTAAAGGAATAATCATGATTCCTGTACAAAATAGATCACTTCAGTACGGGCCAGATGATCAGTAGTCTCTACGAAGTGCTTCAGCATCTGCCCGTTAACCATGAACGGTTCTGCACCAGGTGACACATCTGATATCGCAATACTGCCATTGTCGTGCACCGTTCTGACTATGTACGGTCCTTCCCACTTGCTTTTCAATTTGCCGGGAAAAATTCTCAACCTTGCATTGAACAACCAAACTTTCTGCCCAGGGACAAAGCTCCTGTGCCGAATATGTCTGTCATGCCATTTCTTCACTTTGTCCTTATAGATAAGTGTGTTCTCGTATGCTTGATTTCGAATTTCTACCAGCTCATTCATATCTATCTTCCTCTTAGCTCCTGTTTTCTGTGTATCCATCAATATCTCATGAATTGCCCACTCAGATTTATGCATGATCTCTACGGGCAAGTGGCACGACTTTCCATAAACTAGCCGGAATGGTGAAGTGCCTAAGGGAGTTTTATATGCAGTACGATATGCCCAAAGAACATGGTCTAGAAGAAGTGAACAGTTCTTCCTATCCGGTCGTACTAACTTCTGGAGAATCGATTTCACCTCCCTATTCGAGACTTCGGCCATGCCATTCGTCTGCGGGTGGTAAGGAGAAGCTACTCTGTGATCGATGTTGTACTGTTTCACTAGCTTCTTCACTTCCTTATTAATGAAATGGCTACCCCCGTCAGAGATAAGAATACGAGGAATCTCGAACCGCGAAATGATGTGTTCCCTTAGGAACTTGCAAACGGTCTTGCTATCTGCGGTTCGTGCGGGTATAGCCTCCACCCATCTGCTAACATAATCTACAGCGAGAAGGATGTACTCAATGCCGCTGCTAGAAGGGAACGGTCCCATAAAATCTATGCCCCATGCGTCAAAGATCTCGCAGATAATGACGGGTCGCATTGGCATTGCATCTCTGGCACTGACTGTCCCTATAGCTCTCTGACAATCTGGACAACTCATCACGAATGTGCAAGCATCTCTGGTAAGAGTCGGCCACCATAATCCGCTCTGTAGTACCTTCTGCGCTGTCCTCTTCCCTGAATGATGTCCTCCTGATTCTAGAGAATGACACATAGTGAAGACACTATTATATTCCTCCTGAGGAATACATCGCCTGTAAACGCAATCCGGTCCTTCGCGAAAAAGAATCGGATCCTCCCAATGGTAGTATCGTGACTCAGAGACGAGTTTCTCAACTCTGTTCTTTGGCCAACCCTGAGGACTTTTCTGTGTGACCAGAAAGTTCACTATGTCTGCATACCATGGAAGTTCTGTCACCGCAAAGATGCTCTCATCAGGAAATCTCTCTGCGATCTCTGGTGTGTACTCATCTGAAGGCTGATCTGTCTGCAATCGGGAGAGGTGATCAGCTACCACGTTCTTTACTCCAGGTTTATCCTTGATATCCAAATCGAATTCTTGAAGTAATAGAATCCATCTAAGAAGGCGTGCCTTGGCATCCTTCTTTTCCATTAAAAATCTGATAGCTGAGTGATCGGTGTAAACTGTGATCTTGGAGCCAAGTAGATACGATCGAAACTTGTCTAATGCAAATACTACTGCCAACATCTCCTTTTCGGTCACTGTGTAATTTCTCTGAGCATCATCTAAGGTCTTGCTGGCATAGTGAATAGCGATGGGAAGTCCATTCCTCCTCTGCCCTAATACAGCCCCGACCGTAAAATCTGATGCATCTGTCATGATCTCGAAGGGTAGAGACCAATCAGGCGGCTGTAGGACAGGAGCACTGATTATCTTTTCCTTTAATGTAAGGAAGGCATGAAGACATTTGTCATTTAAAACGAACTCGATGTCTTTGCCTAGCAATTCAGTTAACGGTCGGGCAATCTTGGAGAAATCTTGAATAAACCGTCGATAAAAGCCAACGTGCCCCAGAAATGACCGTAACTGTTTGATGTTGGATGGTGGCTCAAGTTTCTTGATGACGTCCACCGTGGTAGGGTCAACCTCCATGCCTCGCTGGGAGATGACGTGCCCCAACACGATCCCGTGAGTAGCCATAAAATGGCTCTTTTCCCAGGACATAACGAGATCTACCTCACAACACTTTTTCAAATCCTGGTCTAGGTGTGCTAAACAATCGTCAAAGGACTCACCATAGACCGAAAAATCATCCATAAAAACCTCTAGAAAAACACCGACCATGTCCGCAAAAATAGCAAGCATGCACCTCTGGAAGGTTGCGGGAGCATTGCACAATCCAAAGGGCATCCGTCTAAAGGCATACGTGCCAAACGGACAAGTGAAGGTGGTTTTCTCCTGGTCTTCAGGAGCAATTGATACCTGGTTGTATCCGGAGTAACCGTCAAGAAAACAGAAGTACCCCTTCCCTGCCAACCGTTCGATGACCTGGTCTATGAAAGGCAAAGGGAAGTGGTCCTTCTTCGTCGCGGTGTTAAGTTTTCTGTAATCAACACATACTCGCCACGACATGGTTACTCTCTTTGGAATCTCCTCTCCACTCTCGTTTTTCACCATCTGAATTCCCGACTTCTTCGAACAACATGTAATGGGCTAACCCATTCGGAGTTGGAGATGGGATAAATGAACCCTGCGTCACACCATTTCGTGATCTCTTTCTTGACAACTTCTCGTAAAACCGGATTCAGCCTACGCTGAAACTCTCTGGAGGGTTTGCTGTCATGATCGAGATAGATATGATGTGAACACAAAGCAGGATTAATCCCGCGGAGATCGAATACAGTCCACCTAATGGCCTTGCGGTTTCTTTCTAGAATCTCCATCAGACGAGATTCTTGATCATCGGTCAAAGTTGAGCTGATAATGATCGGAAACTGTTGATGTGGACCTGCAAGGAAGGCATATTTCATGTTTGGTGGCAAAGTCTTAAGTTCTGGCAAGGTAGTATCTGGATCTGTCGAAACATCATCTATATCTGTATGGGGATCTGTGTCGGTAGGTGATGTGTCCGCATTCTGATTATCCACAATTTCTATGTGCTCTAGAGTCGGACTACAGAAGATGTTCAAGACATCATCCGACTCCTCAGAATGACCAGAAGTGAATAAGTCAGCTAGATAAAATTCTGATTCATCTGATATGGAGGAATTGTGTAGAGTCTCTGAATCTGAGAGGTCTGAATTAATTTCATCAAAAGCCTGATCCCTTTGGTTCTCATCATCATCTAGACTGAAATATAAAGTTCCATCAGAAGAATTACCTCCTAAAGTCTCGGACCCGTCCTCTGTCAAACATTCTTGGGTCTCTACCTGGTATCTTTCGAGGTCGTCAAGGCGAACCTCATCCATGTAATCGCAGGAGGCTAAAGAACTCAGAAAATCTGAAGATGCATCACTGGAAGTGTTTGATTCTCTCGCCATCTCTATATGTACCTTTTCGCCCTCGGCTCGAAAAGATACCTTCCCTGTATCATAATCGAAGAGAGCCTTTGCGGTCTCTAGAAAAGGCCTCCCGAGAATGATCGGGGTAAGGTGTAACTGTGCAGGGCAATTCATATCTAAGACTGTAAAGTCTACTGGAAATTGCAGACCCTGCACGGTTACGATAACGTTCCTAAGTATACCCTTAGGTCTCTTTACGGATCTATCAGCAAACTGAAGAATCGCACAGGATTTGTAAAGAGGACCTAACTCGAGCTTCTCGAGTAAGGAAGCGGGTATCAGATTGATCGAGGAACTGTTATCTAATAGAGTGCGATCGAATTCGACTTTTTCGATCTCGCATATGACATAATGTGCACCTGAGTCTTTCTTCTTCTTTGGAAGCTTATTCTGTATCGCACAGGATGTTGCCTTAGTCAGTACATGCTTTTCTGTTCGGGATCTCTTTTTCCTACGTGTAGTGCATCTGTTTTTCAATTGATTCTTAAGCGTAGGAAATTGATCTAAGGCATCATGGAGAGGGATCTTCAGAAAGATGTGATCTTTGAGTAACTTTTCGATTTGTGGAGATTCAGGATTATTTTTGGTCTTTTTCTTTCCTTTTCCAAACAAAGCATCGGGAAAAGGAATAAAGTCAGGAGTCAGAAAATCAGAACTTTTATTCAACTCAGTGGAGTCAGCTTGTACGTCGAGAGTCTCAGAATTATTTACAAAACTCTCTAAAACAGGGGAAGAAATGTTTTTGTCCGGGGTTTCTGCCTGATCTGGCTTGATATCATCTTCTGAATCGCAAGTGTCCATATCTGATGAATTGGCATTACTCACGTCTCTTGATTCTGTGTCCTCATCCTCTTGCGGTTTCTCCTCCTCGGCTTCAGGTTCATGCTCGTGCTCCTCTGGTGCCCTCTCCTCTTCTCCAGCAGGTGTTTGCGGTGATCTACCGCTCTTGAGACGAATGAAGTTAGACAAAAATTCAGGAAACGAGATCTTACCTGTAGGATCTACCTTGTCTGGATGCCTCCCCTTGTTGTTCGGGTTCATCTGAGGCTGGGCTGGGAGAGTGGTCTTTGGCACGGTTAACTCGTCCAGACGATGGTTAACCTGCTCCATCTCTGTCTTTTGCGCAATCTGGAGCGTACTGAGCATATCCATGATCTGGTTGAGCGCCTGGGCCTGTGAAGACATCTCTGGTTCGGTGTGGTGGCCCTGGCTTGCTCCATTCTCCTGCCTTGGCGTGAAGTGCTGAGAGGTGGAAGGCTGGGAATAGCGTTGAGGTGTAGAAGAAGACTGTTGCGGCTGCTGAAAAGGATAATTCGATGAGAACTGGGCAGGGTGCTGATAAGAAGGCTGCGGTCTCTGATGGTAGACGTTCGGATGAGACTGCTGCGGCGTGAAGTTCTGGCGGTGCTGGAATTGCGGACGTCCATGCTGCGGATGACCGTACGGCTGCTGCTGCTGATGATTTGATATACTCGGCTGTTGCACCGGAGTATACCAAATCCCATTAATCTTGAAAGTGGATTGCGGCTCGACCTCCATCTCGGCAGTGCTGATTATTTGGCCGGAATTGACATGAGACTGATCCTCATGCCAATCAATCTGCGGAATCTCGGGCTCGCTCTGGACATAGTGTATCTGATGGGTGGGTGGAGCGGGTGCGATCCTCCTTGCTGGCTGTGTGTTCGAAGAAGTCCGGTTCTGCTGGTACTGGCTTTGAAGATCAGCGACTTTCTTCGAAAGATCATTCAGCTGTTGAGGTAGAGATGAGAGTTTCTCCAACTCTCGCAGCGGCTGTAGGTCTTGGACTTGCTTGTGAATCACGTCCACCAATGTCAAGTTCTCGCTAATAAAGCCCATGTTGGTGTTGGATTCAGAATCTGATATATTCGCCACCTTGTGATGCTCTCGGTGATGTGGTGGCTGCAGGGCTTTCTGAAATGCTCAGTAGAGTCTACAACTCTCGAGTTCTCGGCCATCCCTTCGAAGATGGCCCAGACTGACTCGGCGTCTTTGTTCAAGTAACTGCCGCCACATGCGGCACTCACGAGCCCCTGTACTTCCGGCTGGAGTCCTCCGAAGTAATTTTGCACTAGTACCTTCATTGGTATCTCATGATGTGGGCATCTCTCTGTCAGGTCCTTGAATCGATCCCATGCCTCATGGAATGATTCGTTCGGCAATTGCGTAAAGTTGGAGATCTGACTCCTCATCATGTTCGTCCTTCCTAGAGGAAAATATTTGCGGAGGAAGTGGACTTCAGGTCGTCCCACGTGGAGAGTTCTCTTCCCAGATGGCTCATCCAAGAAAGGGCCTTATCGGCTAAAGCAAAAGGAAGGCTTTGAGGCGCACGGCTTCCTGCGTCACTCCTGGATAGCAAGCCGTTCCGCAGATCATCTCAAACTGCTGCAAAAACGTGAACGGTTCCTCTGCGGCATTCCCATAGTACTTGGGGAGCAAAGAAATGAAGGACGGTCGGAGTTCGTATGGCCCTTGATTCGGCGGTAGCCGAATCCAGTGATGGAGCGTTCGAGCACCCGGGTCATACTCGTCCCGTAAAGTAGCGGGAACCGCATGCGGTAAATAGTTCCCGGCCCCTGCTCTCAGTGCTGCTAACTCAGCCTGCAGTTCGGTCTGAACTCTATACTGTTCTCGAATCTGTAGATTCATCTGTTGTAATGTATCGAGAATACCTGTCGTGACATCTCCGTTCAGCTCTGCTCTTCCCTCCTGATGGTCCTCAGCTGGTGGCCTCTCGTCTGCGGCTGATGCTTTCCCACGAGCCATCTGATTGTCTGTAAAATAGAAACTCTCATAAGAACTCAGCGAGAAATACTTAGGAGATC
The DNA here is from genome assembly GCA_037367405.1 of Ottelia alismoides. Lineage (NCBI taxonomy): Eukaryota > Viridiplantae > Streptophyta > Magnoliopsida > Alismatales > Hydrocharitaceae > Ottelia > Ottelia alismoides. The sequence continues at coordinate 868,059 of JAZKJV010000149.1, forward strand.
TGGATGATGTATTGAGGCGAGGGTCTGCCTCAATGATCTGGCCAGGAGGCGAGGGAGTCTGGGTCTGACTCGCCTCGAGATCGGATGGGACCAGCTCGGGAAGATGGTCACCCCGAGCCTGTGAAGACATACGTTCGACGGTGGTCGGTCGAAAGCTCACAGAATCTGAGCCAAAAAGCCGTCGAGACGTCATCTTCGATGTCAAGAGGAGATCGGGAGAGCACGTGTACGATTCAAATGAAGAAGGAATGCGAAAGCCGCGGAAACTCATGCCCCGCAAACAAACACAAAGCAAACCCCGTTTTCACCAACTCAACCCTGGTGAAGACCGTAGAGTTCGGTCTTTTTGTTTTTTAGGTTTTAGGGTTGTGATTAGCAAACGTTGTGGTAACGCGGGCTGAGCAAGCCAATAGGTGCCCGATAGTTTCCCCGAGATACTGTCCCGAATCCTTACGCGAGACTACTCGCACTCAGCCAGTATGGGAGTAAGTACGGACTGTTTCTGGCTACCCGTGTTACTTGAGGACGGAGCCTTGCGCAGTGTCCTCTAAACCTCCCACTCTGCTAAGTAAACCCGGACCGTTTCCGGCTACCCGAGCTTACCCACTGAGGAACAGTGATCAGGTGTATGGACCCAGTAGTATCCCACAAGAAATACGGGGTTTTGTCTCTATCCTTAAGTGTCGGCTCTCGAGCTCGTGCACTCTGAGAAATGTGCGGGGGTTACTCTCCCCAAATCACTTGAATTGAATTACGGTTTTTGATCAGATATTTTTAACAGTCCCGATTTTAGTTTTGTGATTTTTATGGTGTTTTCAAACGTCTTTTTTTTTTCTTTTTTGTTAAAAACCCTAGAGCAAGCACCTAGGTTGCAAGTCCTAAAACTAGCTACGTGGCACAAGCAGATAGAGCAAAAACCTAAACAATCATCTAGAAAACCGTGAAAAACCGATAAGCGATGAAAAAGCCGCGGTGGGTGCCCTGATCCTCGGATACACGATATCCGGCGAATCAGGCCCCGAAAAAAAAATGAGGGTTTTATTACTAAGTACAACTTTCTCCCTTTCTCTCTCTTTTACAAATAAAAGGATACTAACGTCCTCGCTCCTCTACAGTCGACTCGTAAAGAAGAAGCCGACCTCTGCTCTTTCAACTGGCTCGTCTTCCGAAGAAGCCGGTTGATCCTGCAGGCCCAGCAAAGAATGTTAGCAAAGAAAAATCGATCGAGAAAGCCGAGAAAGCCGTAAAGAAACCAAAAAGAAACTTAGAAAATAAGGCACGAAGAAGCCGTATGAAAAACCGTACGAAAAAAATGAAACAAAGAGAAGAGAAAATAAAGTCACGAAAATCGAAAAATCAAAGGAATCTAACGCCTCCCCAGCAACGGCGCCATTTTGATGAGGCTAAAAATCGAGTTTCGCGGCTTCTTCTTTTTATTGAATTTGCCGGTTGTAGCAGAAGCCGCGAAACGAGGAAATTTCGATTTTTAAAACCTATCAAACAAATACGGTTTTCTGTTGGAAAACCGTTCACTAATATTTTACCAGGCAAGTGTTCCTGGGTCGAATTCAAGGAGGCAGAATATATTCCCTAGATTTTCCTCTTCGTAATTTTATTTTGATTCTTCTCTAAGTCAGAATGCTTCTTTTTATTGATTTTAATTTTTATTATTTTTATTTGATTTTATTCTTTTCAAATTTTTATTTAATTTTCAAAAAGGGATATTTTTTCAAAAGATTTATTTATTATATAGTAGGCGAGTAATATCTAGGTGATACTATATAATAGGATGAACGAGGTTCGAGCCGCGTACTCGAACTACACAAGAAAACAAAGCAAAATGAAGCGGCTTTCGATAATATCAAAACACGTCAAAAACTCGTCAAAAAGCCACGAAAATTTGATACTAAGTAGCTGGGGTAGTTGTGTAACTACCCTCAAGAAAGCGTCGAAATCCGAGGTCACAAGAGCAAGAAAGAGCCCCTACAGCCCAGGGGCATAACCGTAAGAAAACTAATTAAAAATACTTGCAAAAAGGTCCAGGAGGACTGTTCTGAAAGAAAAAATACAAGAACCTTTACATTTAGGTCCCTGCAGAGGGACCTAAATGTAATTATTTAAAAGTTTGGAGGCGGGTTGCAATTTCTGGAAGTTGGCTGGACTTATGATGCAAATTTTCCACCGTTTCGAATTGGATGGCGGAGATTAGAAGTTCCGCGCGCGATCGGACGCCCACGCTTCTGCCACGTGTCAGCAACCAGTGCTTCGTGTGTTCTTGAGTCTGTTGAGCAGCTGACGGACGGGCTCTCTTCTCCAATTTATTCCGGCCGGCCTTCAACGACTTTGGCGCTCCGGCGGGGCCAGAGGGGTGGCTCCTCCACCCCTCGAGCTCGCCCGCGGTAGAATGGCGGTCGGCGAAGATCCAAGCGGCGGGGGCTTCTCGATGAAGATGGAGGCTCAGTCCTCCCTGGAGGTAGATCAGTTCTGGTAGTCCACCTTTGAAGTCGATTCTTATGAAGATCGAGGAGCTTCCAAGTCTGACGAATGAAGCGCGATGATCTTGGACCTACAAATGCAAGAAATATATGCTCGATCCTCCCACGAATCGGCCAACTTATGAAGATCACAACCTCCAAAGTTTGAAGAAAAACAAATATTTCCAGCCAAACACCCAGAAGTGCGAAGAAGACGATGTTTTGAAATCGAATTGAAACAAGATGGAAGGCGATTCGAGAGGGCTTTTGACTATGCATTTTAGCCTAATGATTAAGTGATCTAAATTGGTGATTAGCGTTGCTAATCAATGCACGAAAATCGAGAATAAAATCGAAATGAAATGGAGGAAAAGGTCTGGGATTTCCAGGTGTATTACCTGGAATTATTGCTCGACGGTCGACCTTTGAGCCGGAGCTAGACGCGCGATGGCGGCGATGCAAGGCGGTGGTGCACCTTGGAACGATCCTTCGACTTCCCTTCTTCCTCGCGGACTCCTCCTTAGTGCTGTCACCGCCGTCGATTGGCCAGAATGAGGCTTGGAAGTAGGGGGTTCGGAACAACCTGGAGCTGAAGCTTGGGAGGTTGGAAAGTTAGGTGTGAATGGCGACCTTGGAGCCTTTTTATAGGGCGATTGGCTTGGGCTCCAAGGTTAATCTATGGGTGGCGGTGAAGAGGGTGGTTAGGAGAAGAAGATGGATGGGTTAGATAGGTCGGAAGGGTTGAGGTGAGCGCGGGAAAATTGGGTGAAGTCGGTCGTCTGAACAACCTCCGGTGCAACCACTTCTTGAGGAAGATGAACCAGGTGCTGACACGTGTCAGCACCTGGTTGGCCTAGAAGAGAAAATAGCTTATAAATTAAGTATAAAATAGTAAATTAAGTTATTTTAAATAGGTATAAATACAAGAAAGTTAAATAAATTAATTTTCTAAATTATGGTATAATTACTTTTAATAAATAATAAATATTATTTAAAATATAAATATTATATTAATAAATATGTATTTATAATTAGGTTTTAGATTTTTAATTTAAGAAATAATTAAGTAAAAATTAATTTTATATTTTCTTAATTATTAGGGTATTAAATAAGACTTGTACGAATTTTTAGAGATTTTTATGAATTAATTTACATATTTTAATAAATATAGTAAGTATCTACATAGGTCAATTATACCTATATTTTGAGGTGTTTGATTTTATAAAAATAATAAATAATCTCCAAAAATTATGAAATAATTTATGGTGAAAGTACAAGATCATGAAATAATTTAAAAATTATAAAATTAAGAAAATGATAAATAATGTGTGTTACATAAAATAAATAGCCCAGAAACCCCTTTGTCTTTTGGTCCCAAAATCAACTTTTTGCAAACGGACTCCGAATTCAATGAAACCACCTTTATTAATTGGATAATATTATTTTATGAATTTTAAAGGTGAGTAGAGTGAAATTGGAGTTCGTATGAGGAAGTTATGTTGTTCGGAAGTTGAGATTTTGACAATTTGTAGGCTGGATTTCTTGGCATATTTACAGGGTAATATTTTTAACTTATTTTTATATTTTTATTTATATTTTTATGAATAATTAGGAGAAGAGTTTGGTGAAAAATATGTTTATATGAAATAATTAAAATTCTTTGAAGTTTTGTATTTATTTTATAAATAATGAAAGGTGTATATACATGTGTTAGATTATTTTTCTTTGGTTTTCTTTCCTTATCTCCCCCTACTTATTGGTATGTCGACCAATCCATGCTGATTTGGTCTCAGGGGTTGGGCTATAAATATATCTTACAGCTATATTTATCTTTAAGTTATATTGTATATATATACATATATTCAATCTGTCTTTTTCTTTCTTTTTCTGGTTCTTTATTTATTTACATGAATTTAGTGGTTAAAAGTGAATATTTACACATTAATGGTGTTTTGTTAAAGTATGAGAATTAGTGGGTATTTTCAAGTATTTGTTAAGGGTTTAAAGACAAAATGCGGCAGAAAAGTTAATGAATCATGGATTCATCAGTAGGACATTGGAGCCATTAGCCACCACGTAAGGAAAGCATCCAGCATCTGATGGGGAGTCATCAGCCCAACCAGCACCGGGGCTAGATACCATTTTTGGAGTAGCATCAGAAAAAGCAATAAAAACACAAAAAAATGAAGAAAATCCAAAAATACAAAAAGAAGGAATCATGAGCAACCTCAGTGGAGACTAGCCAACTTTGGAGACGTCGTCACGTGCAGTAGCCCCAGCATCTGCCTTGGAGAGGTCCCCATATGCAATAGATATGAATTCAGTCAAGGAAGTTGAGCCAACAATTTTTGGTCTATAGATTGTAGATGATTTTATAAATTTACACCACCTACCTATACACCATGATATGAAAATAATTTTGAATAATATTGTAAATATTCCTTTTCTACAAGCAACAAAAAAACATCAAAAAATTGATAAGTGCTTTGCATGATCCCGTAATAGTGGAAATTATTCAAAATTTGATCTTGAATACACCTCCCATGAAAGCTCTTGAGTGCATGCCTGCTGTAAAGAAAGGATTGAAAGATACATGAAAAACGAGGCATCATCCTCATCCCCACAATCCAAGGAGTCAAGGTGGCAAGCATGAAAAGCGCATCCTCACCATGGCCACCATCAACGCCATTAGTAATCTCCCAGATAAAAGAAGGACATGGGAGCGCCATTCATTCATTGTTAGATGTTCGACCAAGAATTTGAAAGAACATTACTCGATAGTGGGTCAGATGTCAATTTGATGCCAACCTCACTGCTCATTGAATTTGGGTTAGGACTACTCAAGCCCACCTAGATGATTCTGCAGTTTGCTGACAAATCCATCAAGCGTCCTAGGGGCATGCTCGAGGACATAATCGTCACCGTTCACAGGATTCATTTCTTGTTGACTTCGTCATGTTAGATATGGACTTCTCCACACCTCTGCTGCAAGCCCCTATTATTCTTGGCCAATCATTTCTTCGAACATCGAAGCAAAAGTGAATTATGGCACTGGAGAGATCACCTTCAGATCTGATAGTGACAAAGTGAAGATTGAGACCGTTTCCGAGCTAAAGCCTCCAATGGGAGCATCTGACGTGAATGTATAGGAAATCAACCGTCCTAAAGAGACCAAATTTTTGAAGGAATTCCGAGATACATATCTTTTCCCGGATAACATGGAGATCCATGACTTCTTTTGCCCCGATGCAGGAGTCGATAAAGCAAATGAATTCCCCCTTGTCGATGAGGATGAGATTTGTGCTCATGTGCCCAATGAGTTTAAAGAACTTTCTGTGGGGACAATGAGCTTGCAAGACCAAGATTAGATCATTGATGAATTCTGCAATAATGTGGGCCTGATTGATAATTTCTTAACAATTTTGAAAGATGAGCCTGAACAGTCAAAGGTGTACATTGAACCGTTAAAAGAACAACCACCTACAGTCATTTATGAAGTCACCAGTGAAGCAGCTCTCCCTCCTCCTGAGCTGAAACCATTGCCTCCAACATGAAGTACACCTTCCTTACGGGTGAGCCAGATATGTACCCATTCATTATCAATGCACACCTAACTGGAGACCAAGAATCATGTCTGATGGAGGTTCTTGAACGTAATCACAAGGCAATAGGTTGGAAAAATCTTGGATATACATGGGATCAATCTGTAACTCTACTCACACCATATTTTCCTTGAGGAAAACATCAATCCTCTCGCGAATATCAAAGAAGACTAATCCGAACCTCCAGGAGGTTGTCATGAAAGAGATACAAAAACAGTGTGATGCGAGATTCATTTATCCCATCTACGACTCTAAATGGCTTATTCCCTTGCATGTTGTGCCCAAAAAATCAGGGGTCACTATTGAGAAGAATGACAAAGGAGAGGAGATCTTGACCAGAGTACCCACTTCTTGGCGAGTGTGCGTTGACTACAGAAGATTGAACCTCGCCACCGAGAAAGACCACTTCCCACTACCCTTCATTGACCATATTCTTGAGAGACTGACTGTGAAGGAATATTTCTACTTCTTGGGCAGGTACTCTGATACAATCAAGTTGCTATAGCTCTTGAAAACCAAGAGAAGACTGCATTCAACTGTCCATTTGGGACATACGCCTTCAGACAGATGTCATTTGGGCTATGCAATGCCCCTGCCATATTTTAGAGGTGTTCCCTGACATGGTGGGTAGTTTTCTAGAGGTTTTCATGGATGATTTTTCGATCTATGGGGATTCATTGATCAATGCCTTGACTATCTGGACTGAGTTCTACAGAGGTATTGCAAAGTCAACCTAGTGCTCTCATGGGAGAAGAGAAACTTCATGGTGACTGAAGGAATTGTGATGTGACATGTTGTATCTAAACTTGTCATGGAAGTTGACCCGACCAAGGTGGAGGTGATTTCTAAACATGAACCACCGACAACAATTAAGCAAGTCTGATCATTTTTGGGTCATGTCGATTTCTACCGATGGTTCATTAAAGATTTCAACAAGTTGACTCGACCATTGACTGAACTATTGAGAAAGGAGAATGATTTTATTATTGGTGATCATGTACTCCTTGCCTTCAATCAACTGAAAGAACTCATCGCAAAGGCTCCTGCCTTGCAGCTGCCCTATTAGACGTTACCCTTTGATAGATGCATTAGATTATGCCATGGAGTCTATACTGGGACAAAGGAAATATAATATCCCAATTTCTATTCATTATGCTAACTGAACACCCGATGAATCTCAAAGGAATTACATAGTCACTGAGAAGGAACTGTTAGATGATTTTTCCCTTGGAAAATTTCATATCCCATCTCTTCGGGTCCTAGGTCATTATTCATGTAGATCGTTCATCCTTTTGGTATTTACAACAAAAGAAGGATGCCAAACCATGTCTCATCGGGTGGATCCTTCTCCTCTAGGAGTTTGAGACAAGATAAACCTAGAGTCACGAATGTCGTGGCCGATCACTTGTCTAGATTTCCTAAGTCTGAATTTCCTGAGTAGAACTTGCAGTCGATCATAGAGACCTTTCTAGATGAGGTGATCCTGTCAGTTTCCTCGCTCCCCTGGTATGCTAATTTTTTGAACTATCTTGTGTCCAAGAAAACTCTACAAGATTGACCCAAGCTGAAAGTAGATAAGCTTTTGTTTGATATCAATTTCTACTAGTGGGAGGACCCATATATCTCTCATGAGGAGGCATATTACATTTGGTAGAGGTGTATCCCTTAGAAAGAAGTCCCAAGTGTCCTCGTGTATTGTCATGACCGTGAATCTAGAGGGCACCATTGAAGCAGGAGAACAGTAACAAAAGTTCATTAAAGTGGCCTATTGATAACTATGAATTTGCAGAGGTCGTGTTAATCCACAAGGTAGATCAATAGTCGTTGAGATGACCCCACACGAAATCCCAATTAATCAACAATTAACCCACAATAGATAATCAAGAAAAGAAAAACAGATGAGAAGTTAAAATTTATTATAACTCTACAACAAGGATGTGTATAGGTGCAAGTATGTAGAGGTCGAACACAAGGAGCAAACAACTAGATCTGGGAAAATAAATGCGCCAAATGATGATTGTGAACTATAATGTGGGTTTTTTATTTTAATTTTTTTAATTTTATTTTTTTATATTTTGATTTATAATTTTATGTTTTTATATTTTCTTTTTATATTTTATATTTTTTAATTTCTTTTTCTTTTAATAAGTATATATATAAAGTTATATAAGATCTATATATTTAATATAAGCTAGAGTTGATATAAAAATTCACAAAAATAATCAAAAATAAGAAAATAAAATTTTTTTCTGTTTTTAATACTTTTTTACTAGTTTTGTGATTTTTTAGGAATTTTTACTAATTTGATAGATTTGTTAATAAAGAATACCCTAAAACAAGGACAAAATAAATACCGGAAATTAAAATGGAGCTTAAAAATATAAAACAGAATCAAAATTTCTCCAAATTTATTTTAAATAAAGATAATAAAATAAAGAAAACTCAAAGATAGAAAATATATTTTTTGGGATTTTTAGGATTTGTTATATTTTTATGAAGGTCTTAGGGGTTTTTCTATTTTTTTGAGTTTCTTTTATATTTTTTAGGGATTTTCTATCTGAAGTTGTAAAATAGGTAACGAAATAAAAAATGATTTTTTGGAATTTTTCAAAAAGTTTTATATTTTTACGTATTTTATAGTGTAAACAAGGATAAAATAGGTGGTTTTTTATTTTTAATAAATAATAAAAAACTTCAAAATTGCAAAATAAAATTTATGCCTGAAAATAGATGCAATCAAGAGCAAACACCGATATTTGTGGATTTTTTGGAGAAATAAAGATATATGAAATAAATATAAGAAACAAACAGAAACTACACAGCCGCTAAGGGTATATATGTAAATATCAAGAAGTCCAGGGGCCAAAGTGCAATTTTTACAAAAATATATAACATGTACAAAAAGTTATATAACTAATTAGAAATAAATAAAGCCCTAGGGACCCTCCTGCAAAAACCCCAAACTCGCGTGTACATGCACATAAGCCATTAGCGAGGAGCTTTATGCAATTATAAAAAATATTAGGGGTTGAACTGCAATTTTGTCAAAAAATTTAACACTTAAATAAAATGTTTGCTGGATTAATTCGAAATACACAAAACTACAGGCCCTTGCCTATAAAATAGCCAAGCTCATCTGCATGTGCATGTGAGCTTCCCTAGCAAGGACCAAACGACAAAGGAAAGATTGAGTGTTATTTAATAAATTAAAAAAATGAATGGTTACAAAACGCAAAATACCTAGTAAAGGCGCACAATCGAATGACGCTCCCATTTCCTTGATACATGTGTTGAGACGAGGGAGCCCGATGATGGTTCGAAGGCAACGACCATGACTAGATCAGGCCATACGATCGAACGGTGTTGGGCGGCTGCGATCCGATGGTGGCTGAAGCGTCCAGAAGATCCGGCCAGATCCAACAATAGCGAAGGGTGGAGGACGAACTAGGAAATGGCCTCGGCGAGGCGAGCTTCTCTGAGCTCGATCTCCTTTTACCGGCGATCTGATGGGATCCAAAATGGCTAAGAGGCTTACAGATGCGATCCTCTATGCGCTGGCAACTCCAAAACTCCCGATGATGGCCGGAGGACGTGTGCCAGGTCGGCAGAGAAGACGAGCTCCAGGAACCTCAGCGACACTCCAAAATAAGCTCCAGCTAATGTTATAGCTCTAAGACCAGCAAAAAAGAGTGAAAGGTTCGAGGGAAAAATGCCTCGACCCTGCATTGGGGTGGAATGGGGCGGAGGATGTGATATGGGAGCCCACCAGAGCAAGCTCCGGTGAGGAGTGGTCAAGGGTGATCGAACGACTAACAGGCGAAAGGAAAAGGGTGAGAAGGATGCTAAGGGTACGGCTATGCTAAGAATGCGAGAGAAAAATTAGAAAACTAGCACCTCAATGGCAGGAAATCTAGAGTTGTACCTCGATGGCCGATGGCTGGAGATGGGGTGGAGATCGCCCCTAAACGCTCACCAAGGCCACCTTGAAGATGTTGAAGGGGAGCTGTCACCTCCCCAGTCCAGAGCACGGCGAAAGATGACCAAGACAAGGTCAAAGAGGGTTCAAAAGTCATTGGAAAGAGAATGGGGGATTTTGTACAAGTGAAGAACATGCTCCTAAATCGAAGAAAATCGAGAGAATCGGTGACGCCATCCTCGATGTAAACATAGGGCGTGTAAGACCAATGGACGGGGAGCAAAATTCATGAAGGACTCGACATGAAAGGGTGAAAGAGTTGGCCTCGAAAAATCCGAGAAAACGGGCAACAACGAGGTGCCAGACAATGGTTGACCTCGGTCAGAGAGTTGATCGAGGTCAATGAACGGGAGGATCTGGTTGGTCCACGTGGACCAACCAGTAAAAATCTTGGAAACAATATTTAGATATTCAATTAAAAATAATAAATGATTTCATTAATTTTAGGTTATAAAACAAAAATATTTTTTATTTTGTGAATTATTTTATTATGATTTTTATTTATTTTTTCAAGGTTTATAATTACAATTCAATCTTTAGGGGCTATATATAGGTATATTCATCTATGTATTTTAGTATTTTTTTTATTTTGTAAATTTGATTTTATTAATTTACATTATTATTTTATAAAATATAAATTAATTTTATATACTTAAATATATTTTTTTATATGATATATACAATTAAATAAGTAGATGAATTATCTAAATAGGTAAAGATATATGCATTTTACCTATGTATTTTATACAAGTATTTTATTTTAATGATTTCTTGATGTTTTATTCATTTTTTAATATGCTCATATATTTTAAATAATATTTACAAAATTATAAAAATATAAAATTGTAAAAATAATCAATAATAAATAAAATGAATATTTTAATCAGGTAAACTATACAATAGGGGTCTAAAACCTAACTTTCAAATCGTAACTCCAAAAAATATGAAACTGCCTTAATTAAATAGCTTATTAAAAGTTATATACAATAAAAATTATTTTGATGTATTTTAAGTTATTATTTGAGAGATATGGGTCTGGGAAGTTGGGATTTGGGAATTTTATTCAGACCATAACTTTTATCTATATATTATTTTTACATGAAATCAATTTTATATGTTTCTATATTTTATTATCTTTTCATGTAAAATGTTTCTTTATTTGAGGTATAAAAAGTAGAACTAAAAATAGGTCCCAAAAATGAATAAAAAGGAATTAAATAAAATGGAATTTTATTGTATTTTGGACCCTTATCTCCCCCTACTTTATTCCTTGTCGACCTAGTCATCAAGATGCCTAGGTCTTGAGGCTTAGGGTCATAAAATATTTTCAATATTTTATTGTTTTTATTTTCTTTTCTTTATTCTATAATTTTGGCATTAAAACTGTATTTTATATGCTATTTACACAATAATGCATGGATGCTAAATTGCCTAAATTATGGGTATTTACAAGAATTTAGTAGGGTTTTTAAGGCCAAAATGGTATAATAGGGGCTATGAAATGGAGATTCATCACCCCCCTATACTTTCCTTTGCTAGTCCCTATCAAACACTTATCCAATAAGTGCAGAAAATAAAAACAAAAAAAAGAAAAGGAAAGAAATTGGATTAGGTTTAATTATCAAACTTCTCTTCACAAAATCAAAATTTGGAGCTTAAGTCAGACCTTTGGATTTTTAGTGCGGGTGGATCCTTAATGGGAGTCATATTTGAAATCCAACACCATTCGAGAATCCCAAAACTCTTTTGAAGTCTCCTCAATAGCCATGTTAGAATACTTCAACTTATACGCAAACCCTTATGACCATGAACCTGACTCGTACAATGTAAGTGATAGTGGCTCTCCCCAACTGAAATGACAAAGAGACTGACTTCTCCATTATTACAACACAGTGATTCCCCAATCCAGCAACTCCTTCCTCGAGGAGCGGGGTATTCCCTTCTAAGTTCAAGTGACAACCAGCTCAAGAAGAGAGGGTGAAGAGAAGAATGGATGGTAGCCAGTGTAGCTATCTATCCTAGGATGCAAGACTAGTGTAGTCAAGTCATCCAGCTGCAGGCTCACATGATTTGACTTTGAAGATCAAGCTTGCTTATGGACTATACAAATATATATATATACTTAGGCAAGCATTTTATTTTCAATAAGGCCTGTCCACTTTTTCGGAGTTTTTTTTTTAAATACTATATAAACATCATTTACATAAGGAGTTTTTCCTCTTGAGCCAGCAGACTATCCCTCTTTTGAAGCATTATTGCAACCCATACTCCCTGTATTTAGATATCAATGCCATTGGACAGGTAGGGGTGCACTTCCCTCCCTAGAGGATGACAAATGTTTCCACTTGTGTGCATCTCATACCGGCAAATCCAATCCCCTCATCACTCCAACTGAGTTGAGCCAAGTGAAAGGTGCAAGTGTCCAAGTTAGGTCATTATCAACTAGAGTCGTGTGTGTGCTCTGAAATACTCTACTTATGCAGTCAAGAATCCATTGAACCAAGTCTCATGATCCTCAAAGAATTAAGTCAACTAGACCTGAAGTACCTCAATTCCAGCTCCTATAAGGTTCCTGTTATTAGGTAGAATTAAGGTCCAATCAAGCTCCAATATCTGGATTTTACTTAGACTTGTTCAATTACCAAACTCAATATGAAAAATGCTAATGCTATATAAATGCAAAAAATATTTTTATGATGCAATTTTCAAAGATTTTGAACTTTTATAGATTTTTGAAAGGATGGTGCATATGCAATTTTTGCATTTTTCAAAAAGATTTTGCAAATATTTTTGGTATTTTTAATTTTGCAAATGTTTTTGTGAATTTTAAAAACAAAAGATTTTGAATTAAAATAGGTACAAATATTTACAAGGAGATGCATCTTATATTTACAAGAATTTAGGCTTTTAAGATTTTACAACGGGTAAGTGGTTAATTTTATAGATATATATAGACAATTAATAAAGAATTTTAAGATGTATATATTCATCAAACTTATTTGAAAAAGATTTTTCAAACAATTTTGGAAACTATAGTCCAAAATAATTTTTGCAAAGAATTTTTACAAACACGTACACACATTTGAAAATCATTTTTCAAAGATTTTTTTTCAAACAATATATATAGATTTTTCAAAATATTTTTGCAACCATTTTCAAGCCATTTGCAACTTTTAAAAATTTTTATTTCAAACAAAGAAAAAAATTTTCAAAAAACAAAAATATTTTACAAAGGTTGAATATATTGAACAAAACATTTTCCAAATAATTTTCAAAATATTTTTCAAAAAGGTTTTCAAACTATTTTTTAAATAGTTTGCAAAAAATGTTTTAACCTGATTTATTAATCAGTAAATACAAAAATTATTTGAGGAATAATAAACATCTTTTTATTATGTGTTTTTAATGAATTTTATAGTATTATTAGCCATAATTATTAATAAAAATACGAAAGTACGAGTTATAGCTAAAGTATATATGGAGTATATACGACCCCCCTATCTTAGCTTGAGCTATATCCTCATATATCAGAGAGAAAAGAGAAGACATAACTCGTACTGAGTATAGGAAAATCTAAAGAATAAACGAATGAAGAAATGAACGAATGAGAAATTGACCGTCCCCCCATACTTAGGATCAAATAATCCTAAGTATAGCAGACTGTACATAAAGCAGGGAGGGTCAAGGGTGGAAATGAACACATCGAACTCAGACTGTCTTCCCCTTTACTTAGGGTAAGATATCCCTAAGTATAGATAAGAAGTGGAGACAATGGAGAGGATCCAAAAAGTGAAGGAACTCGGGGTGCACACCCCTTATACTTAGGACAAAGTACATCCTAAGTATAGAAGACTGATAAAAAAGGGGGACGACACCTTTTTTGGTAGAAAAAGAAAATAGAAAAGGAAAAGAAGAAAAGACGAAAAAAAGAAAACAAGAAAAGAGATCAGAAGACGAAAGAAGATAGAAGAGGATGTACACATCACTCCCCCTATACTTAAGGTGAAGGTAGCCCAGGTATAGGCATCAACAAGACTGATGAAACGGGATGACGTATGAACACTCGGCTCATCCATCGCCCCTATATTTAGGACAAAGTACGTCCTAGGCATGGCACACATGAGAATGGGATGGATGAGCAGTACGAGAGATAGACTAAGGTATGCAAATGCGAGTATACAACAGAGTGGATGAACAGAGATCAAGAAGGTCGAAAGCGAACATTCTTGCAGGACTGCTGAGGAATCGATCTGACATGGTGCAGGTCGACATCAGGGTCCTCAAATGACACAAATCGATCAGGGTTGACATAGTGAAGGTCCTCAGTGGTCCTAGGGTGGGAGGCACAGACAGGTCAGTGGAAGCATTGTGTCTAGGTCTGGCCTTAGGTGTCTCGTTGATATTGAAGTGAAAAGGGACGAACTCATCATCATCGAAAGAAGTGGAATCAAAGTCATCCTGTAAGGTGTCTCTTAAGTCAAAAAAAACGAACTCATTGGTGGAAGTAGTCGAATCTTGTTCGTCCTCTAAAGTCTTAACCGGATCATCATCTACACCAAAAGGCATGAATTCCTAGATAAAAGCAACAAGATCAAATTCAGCCTTTTTAGTCTGATCTGAATCTACGTAAACAGGAACTGACTCATCAGTGGAAGTAGTCGAGTCATGTCCATCCTGTATAGTCTCTGCATCTGCCCTCCGCTCAATAATGTCAATCATGTAAATTCTGTGGATGTCATCAACACATTGCCAAACACCTGAAGAAGGAGCTCTAAGGTCCATGCTTTCTGAGTCTTCATCCATAGGGAGGAATTCTCGGGTCTCAATGGAATCCAACATACATCAAAAGTCTCGGATAGTCTTGTCAAGGTCATAGTCCTCGTGGTCAACTAGAATTGGTGAAGTCACATTAGGTGCAAGTCTTTGGTCAGTAGTGGGTGCAGTCGTGATCACCTCGCTCTCGTCAATAGGACAAAAGCGAATCTCTCATGATCCATAGTCAATGAAGACCCTCGCAGAGGCGAGGAATGGTCGTCCCAAGATGATTGGAGAGTGCTCCTCAGTGGAGGTCTCCATGAGCAAGACGATAAAGTCGATGGTATAGCTCATGCCCTAATTCAAAATGACGACGTTTTCTAGGATACCCTTCGGCCTCTTGATTAATCCATCAACAAACTGAACGATCATCCTCATTTTCTTGAGAGGCCCGAAGTGAAAATACTGCACCAGCGAGAAGGGTAATGTGCTAATCGAAGCACCGCCGTTCAGGAGAGTGTGATCATGACTATGGTCAGAGATGGTGCAACTAATGAAAGGTGTAGCAGTGTTCCTTTTCCTGGGAATAGGGCGGTGTGTGATGACGTGAGCAGTGGCCATGGTCAAGATATGATGCTCAGATCTACTCCTCCGCTTTCTCTTCTTATGATGAGGAGTAGATAATTGCGTCATGGCCTAGCGAAGTGGGGCATAAATGATCTCATGAATAGCGGCCACCACTTTGGGTTCAGTCAACATTTTTTGAATTTTTGGATCTTCTCCATACAAGGAAGGAGATCGGAATCATCTTATACATGAGGAATGCCAAGAGCAGTCTGTACAGTGGAATCTTAAGGGTCAAAGATGGGACTAGATGTGAATGAGTGTGTGGGTGAAGGATCTGGCAGATGGGACCACTCCTCACAGTCTGGCTCGATCATGTGTCTCCTGAATTCTTTTTTATTTTTAAATTTTTCTCATTTTTTGTATTTTTGGCTATTGCAAGCTCTCATGGAAATCCTCAAATGAACCCATGTCATCAAATGGTGGAATATCATCATCATGGTTCTTATTTATACTAGTGAGGTCATTAATCCTCTGTCTCAAATGTTCCATCATCTCGTTCAAGTGCTCAAGGGTGGACTCCATGAAAGGTGACTTCAACAGATCAGTCTCGGGTGGATGTGAAGGTGAAAAATGTGAAGGTGGTAGTGAATGTGGATAGAAGTTCAAGGTCTGATATTGTGGCTGAGGCCAAGATGTAAAAAATCAGGAGCAAAGTCCTCTTGGAAAAGTGAGGTGGAACGACTAAAGGGTACGAAGGATCCGCAAAGTTTGAATAAAAACCGCTCCAGTCAGCCATCTCAAAATCACAAGGTAAACAATCTGGAGAGCATTATGGTCAAGTCACGAGAAGTGAAGAAGAAAGGCGAAAATGCGCAGAAGCGATCTAGGATGCACACAAGCAAACACAAGCAGACTCACACAAAACAAACACACCTCTCAATTCACATACCCAACTCGATGAAGATCGCAAAAGTGCAGTCTTTTTATCTTGTTTGTTTTAGAGTTATGTGAGAAGTCAAGAAGTTGAATAATCACTTACAAGTCTATAATGGGATTTGAGCACTACTCCTTAGTGTGTACGCGAGCAAATAAAAGCAAAAACAATGAGGGGATTACTAGTCCCAAGACTATATTTTTTTCTCTTTGGTCTTTTTTAGGGTCAAGTAATATCAATAGTCCCAATTTTATTGTTATCACTTTTTTTGAATTTTTAATAAGAAATGCACACGCCTATCGAGTAGTCAATTCCTTTAAGCACCTGAGTGATCAAAATCAGAGGGAGAGTCTGAAAAGCAATGCAAGCGGAAAATCAATGATGGTTGCTAAAGAGAAATGCTCACCTTTCCTCCAACACTCTACATGCAAAGATGCTCAGCAGAATTGAAACCTATCTACATGCAAATGCAAGCCGATGAAATCGCCCTAGATGAGTAACTATTATTAGCGTGAAGATCAAGATTCTAAATATCTAGAAGAGAGATCCAAAAGTTCAGTCTCAGAAGTACATCGGTGTCCGCCACAACGGATCCTGCAAGTGTTGTATAGCACTTCTCTCGGCACTCAATCTCAAATCCAAATACGAAGCAATTAGATTTTGACTAGATCCAAATGTAAACTATAGGTACATGAAAATATAACTAGGTGTTTGGACCTAATACTATTGACAAGCAGTTCCTACAGCTAAGGGCTCAATCACACAAAAGAAAGAAAACAAACCAAGAAACAAAAATAAAAACTGTGAAGAAAATCATGGAAAACCGACAAGCCCCCCAAGGGAACAATCCCTCGAGAACTGGACCTCGTGAAGCGTGAAAGTACTGAGAGCATCTTGTATTATTACAATCAAGTGGTCTCTCTCTTACTTAAATTACACAAATAAATACTACAAATAAATGCTCAAAAATTGTCTTGAAAATTCCCTCCGAGTCCTCCTTGGTGCTAGGTCAAACCCGCCTCATGTCAGTGTGTAGGCGCTCCAAAGAGGAGCTCCTCCCTCGATCCACGTTCCTCGCAATAAAGACAACCAAGAGAGTGGTTAAACAATTCAACAAGATATATCAAATAAAAAAAGAAATAAAACTAGGCAAATCATCACAATCAATCAAGCAATGGCAATCTTAGCGGCATGCTCCCCGGCAACGGCGCCATTTGATAACTTTGATTTTGTGGAGATCATGTTAATACAAAAGGCGGATCAATAGTTGTTGAGAAGACCTCAAACGAAACCCCAATTAATCAACTATTAACCCACAACAACTAATCAAGAAATGAAAGCAGATACGGAGTTAAAATTTATTATAACTCTAAGACAAGGATGTGTATAGTTGCAAGTATGTAGAGGTCGAACATAGGGAGCGAATGGCTAGATCGAGGCAAATAAATAGGCAAAATGATTATCGTGAACTATTTGTCTATGTTTTTAATATGGGTTTATTTTTATTTTTATTTTAATTTTATTATTAATTGTATATTTTTATATTTCATTTTTAAATTTTTTTATATTTTCTTTTTATATTTTATGTTATTTTTAATTTCTTTTTCTTTTAATAAGTATATATAAAACTATATAAGATAAATATATACAATACAAGCAATGGTTTACATAAAAATTCATAAAAATAATCAAAAAAACAATAAAATAAAATATTTTTGGGTTTCAAATAATCTTTTTACTATTTTTATGATTTTTTTAGAATTTTAGCTAATTTTTATAGATTTTTAAAGTCAAAAATACCCTAAAATAGGGATAAAATAAATGTCTGAAATTAAAATGGAGATTAAAAATAGAAAATAGAATAAAAATTTCTCCAAATTAATTTTCAAATAGAGACAATAAAGTAATGAAAATTTAGAGATAGAAAATATATTTTTGGGATTTTTTTAGGATTTGTAAAATTTTTATGAAGGTTTTAGGGTTTTTTCCATTTTTTAGCTTTTTTTAATATTTTTTAGAGATTTTTGGTCTGAAGTTGTAAGATTGGTAACTATATATAAAAAATATTTTATTTGGAATTTTTCAAAAAGATTTATATTTTCTATGTATTTTATAGTGCAAACAGGGATAAAATAGATGGTTTTTTATTTTTAATAAATAACAAGAAATTCAACATTGCAAATTAAAATTTGTGCGTGAAAGTAGATGAAATCAAGAGCAAATACGAATTTTTATGGATTTTTTGGAGTAATAAAGATATATGAAATAAATATAAGAAATAAAGAGAAACTACACTTCTAGTAAAGGTATATATGTAAATATCAAGAAGTACTGGGGCCAAAGTCCAATTTTACAAAAATATATAACATGTACAAAAAGTTACAGAACTAATTAAATATGAATAAAGCCTCAGGGGCCCTCCTGCAAAAAATGCCAAACTCACGTGTACGTACACGTGAGCCACTAGCGGGGACCTTTATCTTATTATCAAGAATTTTAGGGGATGAACTGTAATTTTGCCAAAAATTTAACACTTAAATAAAATGTTTGCTGAACTAATTCGAAATACACAAAACTACAAGCCTTTTCCTGCAAAATAGCCAAGCTCACATGCACGCGTACGTAAGCTTCATTGGCAAGGACCAAACTGTAAATATCAGAACGTTAGGGGGCAATTTGCAAATTTTACAAAATAATTTAAATGACAGAGAAAAGATTGAGTGCTATTTAATAAATTACAAAAATGATTGGGCACAAAATGCAAAATAACCAGTAAAGGCGCACGATCGAACGACGCTTCCTTTTCCTTGATACACGCGTCGAGATGAGGGAGCCTGATGATGGTTCGAAAGCAATGGCCATGATTAGATCAGGCCAGACGATCGAATGATGTTGCACGGGCATGATCCGGCGGTGGCTGATGCATTTGGAAGATCCGGTAAGATCCAACGGCAGCGAAGGGCGCAGGACGAATTGGGAAACGACCCCAGTGAGGCAAGCTTCTCTGAGCTCAGTCTCCTTCCTCCGGCAATCTGAAGGGCACCAAAATAGCTAAGAAGCTTCCTGATGTGGTCCTCTATGCGATGGAGACTCCAAAAGTCCCCAATGATGGCCGGAGGACGCGTGTAAGGCCGGTGAAGCAGACGAGCTCCAGGAACCTCGGCGACACTCCAAAATGTGCTCCAGCCGACGTCATAGCTCCAGGACCTGCAAAAAAGAGTGAAAGGGTCGAGGACAAAATGCCTCGACCCCGTAGCAGGGTAGAATGGGGCATAGGATGCGATATGGGAGCTCACCGGAGCAAGCTTCGGCGAGGAGTGGTCAAGAGTGATCGAACGGCTAACATGCGAAAGGAAAAGGGAAAGAAGGATGCTAAGGGTACGGCTACGCTAAGAATGTGAGAGAAAAAGTAGAATACTATCACCTCAATGGTAGGAAAGCCAGAGTTGTACCTCGACGATTGATGGTTGGAGATGGGGTGGAGACTGCCCCTAGACGCTCTCCAAGGCCACCCTGAAGATGCTGGAGGGGAGGTGTCACCTCCCCAGTCCGGAGCACGACGAAAGGAGGACCAAGACAAGGTCAGTGAGGGTTCAAAAGTCGGAGGGAAGAGAATGGGGGATTTTGCACAAGTGAAGAACATGCTCCTAAATCGAAGAAAATCAGAGAATCAGTGATGCAATCCCCGATGTAAACATAGGGCGTGTAAGACCAATGGACGAGGAGCAAAAGTCGTGAAGGACTCGACATGAAAGGATGAAAGAGTTGGCCTCGAAAAAATCGAGAAAACGGGCAACAACGAGGTGCCAGACAATGGCAGACCTCGGTCAGAGAGATGACCGAGGTCAACAAACGGGAGGATCTGGTTCGTCCACGTGGACCAACCAGAAAAAATCCTGGAAAAGTTTTTAGAAATTCAATTAAAAATAATAAACAATTTTATTAATTTTTGGTTATAAAAAAATATTTATTATTTTTGGAATTATTTTATTATGATATTTATTTATTTTTTCGAGGTTTATAATTACAATTTATTTTTAGGGGTTATATATAGGTATATTCATCTATGTATTTTAGTCTTTTATTTTGTAATTTTGATTTTATTAATTTACTTTATTTATTTATAAAATTATAAATAAATTTTCTATTTAAATATATTTTTATTTTATTTTTCTGATATGATATATATAATTAAATAAATAGATGTATTATCTAAATAGGTAAAGATATAGGGTATTTTACCTATGTATTTTATACAAGTATTCTATTTTAATGATTTCTTGATGTTTTTATTCATTTTTTAATATGATCGTATATTATAAATAATATTTACAAATTTATAAAATTATAAAATAATGAATAATAAATAAAATAAATATTTTAATCGGGCAAACTATACAATAAGGGTCCAAAACCTAACTTTCAGACCGTAATACCAAAAAATATGAAACCACCTTCACTAAATAGCTTATTAAAAGTTATATACAATTAAAGTGATTTTGATATATTTTGAGTTATTATTTGAGAGATATGGGTCTGGGAAGTTGGGGTTTTAGAATTTTATTCGGACCATAACTTTTTATATGTAAATTATTTTTACATGAAGTCAATTTTTTATTTTTTTATATTTTATTGTCTACAACTTTCATGTACAAAGTTTCTTTATTGGAGGTTTAAAAAGTGGAACTAAAAATAGGTCCCAAAATGAATAAAAAGGAATTAAATAAAAGGGAATTTTATTCTATCTGGACCCTTATCTCCCCCTACTTTATTCCTTGTCGACCTAGTCATCAAGATGCCTAGGTCTCGGGGTTTCGGGTCATAAAATATTTTCAATATTTTATTCTTTTTTTTTCATTTCATTATTCTATAGTTTTGGTATTAAAATATGTATTTTATATACTATTTACACAACAATGCATGGATGCTAAATTACCTAAATTAAGGGTATTTACAAGCATTTACTAGTGTTTTTAAGGCCAAAATGATAGAATAAAGGTGGTGAAATGGAGATTCATCACCTATGGTGGCCAACATTATTTAAAGATGCATAAGATTACGTCAAGCATTGGGCATTCAGATTTCAGACTTCTTCAATGCTTGGGGCATTGACTTCATAGGCACGTTTCTGAACAGTCAGGGTTACGAATACATTCCACTTGTTGTTGACTATGTGAGTTGCTGGGTGGAGGCTATCCCAGCTCGGTCCACAGACAGTCGTACGGTTTGTAAATTTCTGGAAGATCACATCAAATCAATGTTTGGGATACCAAACATCCTCATATCAGATGGATGTAGCGACTTTATCAAAAGAGAGGTGAAGAAGTTGACTCAGGAATTTCGCACTGAACATCGTGTCGCTTCTCCCTACCACCCGCAGTCTATTGGCTAGGTTAAGTGATCCAACAGGGAGACAAAGACAATTCTACAAAAGCTTGTGCGTTCAGATCGCAAGAACTGATCTTAGCTACTTGATTCAGTTCTTTGGGTTTATAGGATTGCATACAAGTCACCATTAGAAAGGTTTCTTTACCGCCTTCTCTATGGCAAGCAATGCCATCTGCCCATTGAACTGATTCATAAATCCTTATGTGTAATCAATATTTGCAATTTGGACTCCATGAAAGCCGGGAAGAATAGAAAAGTGGATCTGAATAGATTACTCGAGTTTAGAGATTATGCATATGACAACAACCTGATGTACGAGGAGAAGGTCAAGAAGTGGCATGACAGGCACATCCGCAGAAAGACTTTTGAGTCGGGTCAAAAGGTTTGGTTATTTGTTGCGAAACTGAAAATCTTTCCAGGGAAATTGAAAAGAAAATGGATTGGGTCGTTCACAGTGAAACATGAGCGTGACAATGGTAGTGTGATGATATCTGAATTGTCATCTGATGCACAACCTTTTGTAGTTAATGGACAGCTTCTGAAGCCTTACTAAGAATATGATACATTTCCATCTGCCATTGACTCAATTCAAGTTTTATTTGAAGATGAATTAAACGTGAACACTCTTGTAGTTTCAGACAGAGCATATCAAGATATTTTTGAGTGATCTTTCTTTTTCTTCTTTTCTTATTTTCGTTCTTTATTTTATTATTCTTCCGAAAAGTCGTACCCCTTTCATCATTGCTATACCTAGGATGTACTTTGTCCGAAGTATGGGGGGTGTATACCTCGAGTTATTCATCTTCTGATCCCTCACCTGTCCCCTTAACTCTTACACTATATCTATACTTAGGGATATTTTAACCTAAGTATGGGTGGGACAGGTCGAGCTGATGATTTCGTACATTCCCACCATTGACCCTCCCTACTTTGAGTACATTCTCTAATAATTAGGATTATTTCATCCAAAGTATAAGCGCGACGATCAACTTCTCATTCATTCTTTCCTTCTTTCTTTTTTTAGTCGTTGTAGTATAGGCTTGTTTATACTCAGTACGATTTATGTCTTCTTTTTTCTCTCTCTGATCTATGTGGACATAGCTTAAGCTAAGTATAGGGGGGTCGTATATACTTCGTATATACTTCTACCAAGACTCGTTTTTCGTATTTTCAATAAGTAGGGATAAAACACAATACTTTTATAAAATTCATTAAAATTCTTTGTATATACCGATTAATAAATTGTGTAACAAATGTTTCGCAAAATGTTTGAAAATGCTTTAAAAATTTCTTTGAAAAAACTTTTGAAAACTGTTTGAAAAATGTTTTGTAAAATTTTTTCAACCTTTGTAAAAATTATTTTATTTATAAAAATTTCTTTTCTTTGTGTGAAATAAAATATTAAGAAAAGCTATTTGCAAATGATTTGGAAAATGGTTGTAAAAATATTTTTGAAAAATGTATACATATACTGTTTGAAAAATCTTTGCAAAATGATTTTTAGATTTTGAAAATACTTGTAAAATTATTTATAAATTAATTTGCAAAAAAAAGTTTTCAAAATTTTTGCAAAAATATTTTCAAATTATTTTGAGAACTTTGTACATAACTCAAGCAAGTAAAAACTCTATACCATGTATATACAAACTTGTAAACTCCTAAAGTTCAACTCTTGTAAATAACGAGAAGCACTGCCGTGTAAATAGTTGTACCTAATTCTTTTCTAAATATATTCTATTTTAAAAAATCGCTAAAATTTTGCAAAAATCAACATTTCAAAAGAAATTGGAAAAACATTTTCAAAAATAGCATAAAATATTGCAAAATCTTTTCATAAAAATCCTTAAAAAGTTTAAAACCATAAAATTGCATCACAAAAAACATTTTCCTTGCATTGTGCATAACATTCACATTTTTCGGAATAACCTAGACAATTGAACACGTCTAAACAAGCATCTGAAGATTGGAGCTTGGAATAGACCTTAATACACTTTATCTCATAGGAACCCATTGAGGACTGGAAGTGGAGATATTTCAAGTCACTAGACTTCATTCTTTAGGTTCCATAAGACTATGTTCATGAGTCAATTCAATGTGCCTAAATAGAACCTTCATGTCATCCGTAAGACTCTTGAGATAATGACTTGACTTGAAACCTCACACCTAGCACTTAGCTCAACCCAGATGGACTAGTGAAATATTTTAGAGTCTAAGTCAGGACGATGCAAGGCCGCTTTGTCACGGTGGCTTAGGAGCCATTCTTGGAGATTGCAGACACTAGTACTCTAACCACTTCTTTTAGTAGCGATGATATCTAAAGACAGGAGATGTATTAAGACAATGCTTCGGAAGAGGAATGTCTACAATGTAACTTTTTCCAAGACCCCAAAAAATGGGTGGAACAAAAGGATGCTATATCCATCGGAGCACAAGCAAGAATGCATAAGCTGTACAAAGTCAAAGAAAAATACCCAACGAAGCCGGCAACCAAATATTACACAAAATTTTGAGCTTCAGAAAAAGCCTACTCCTTGGTGAAGAAATAGTACACTGACCGACATCACAAGGGAGTGATGACTATATTGGTCCATTCCCACTTCTTTTCCCTTTCATCTAAACTTCTTTCCCATTCAATTGTAAAGAACGAGAGTACCTGAACTTCAAAGGGAATATCTGTCTCCACGAGGAAGAGTTACCAGAAGAGCAGAAGCCTCGATATTTCATAAGTGTTGTCGGGGGAGATCTGAACAATTTCACACCCATGGTTCTATCACTTCAAGGTCGCAAGAGTATGCGACTGGGAGGATGGTTCAGACTTGGCAGAGAATTGGACAGGATGATAGGAGTATGGAATCTAAGGGTTGTTGTATCACAATTCCTGAACTCCATATGGTTCCGAACAAAGCATTAATCCAAAGGACTTCTCTAAGATCCAAACTTTTATTGTGTTAAGACAAGTTTAAAAGTCAGCAATTATTCCAAGTTATTTACTTTTCTTTTATTTATTTTCATTTTCTACACTTATTGCATAAGTGTTTGCTAGGGACTAGCAAAGGAAAGTATAGGGGGTAATGAGTCTCCATTTCATCACATGTATTCTATTATTTTAGCCATAAAAACCCTAGCTAATGCATGTAAATAATATTTATTTCGTACAAATTAATATTCATTATTTTGTTCCATTTATCGTATATAAAATACAGTTTTTAATGCTAAAATTATAGAAAAAGAAAAGAAAAGAGAAAGAATAAAATGCCAAAGGTATTTTATGACCCTAAACCCTGAGACCTAGGCATCTTGATGACTGGGTCAACAAGGAATAAAGTATGGGGAGATAAGGGCCGAAAAACATACATAAATTCCCATTTTTTTTACTTTTATAAGTCATTTTTGGGCCCTATTTTATTTTCCATCTTTTAGACTAAAATAAAGAAACATGTACATGAAAGTTGTAGATATTAACATATGGAAAAATACAAAATTGAGTTTACACAAAAATAATATATAGTGTACTTTTTATACTATAAATAAAAAGACAAAACTCAAATTCCCAGACCCATATCTCCTAAATAAAAGCTCAAAATGTATGAAAATCACATTTAATTGTATATAACTTTTAATAAGTTTTTTAATAAAGGTGGTTTCATCTAATTTGGAGTTAAGCTATGAAAGTTAGGTTTTGGATCCCTATTGTATAGTATACCAGAATAAAATATTCATTTATTATTCTTTATTATTTTTATAATTTTTAAAATATTATTTATAGTTTATGTACATATTTAAAATAGAATAAAACCATAAAAAATATTAAAATAAAATAACATACAAAAGTATATAGATGAAATACCTATACTTATACTTATACTTATACTTATACTTATATAGTATATACCTATATTTATTTAAGTGCACATAATACATTAAAAAATACAACAAAAATATATTTATGTGCATAAAAATAAATTATAAATATTTAAAATATGAAAATAAAATAATAGAATGAATAAAATAAAATATGAAAAAGATAGATGATTATACAAATAAATAAACGCTAAAAAAGTAACTTGTAATAAATAAGCCCATAAAAATAAATAGAAATCATAATAAATACTATATAAAATAATAAACATTTTTTGTTAACTAAAAATTAATAAAATTGTTTATTAATTTTTTTTGAATTAATTTTGAATTTCAAATGTGTTCTATCGTGTAGCAGCTTAGGTGGACCTATCACAAGCCAGCGACAGTTAACCATAGGTCAATTATCCGTCTTTAGCCCTAGTTGTGTCAGATGTTGGTTGACTTTGATTTCGCTAATTTCTTGTGCTATAATCTTTCACTCTTAGGGCTTGATTTCTTCACAAAATATGTTCCTCAATCCTTGTACTAATACATGTGGATGAATCCTCGATTGAGGGACCGTTGAATCGAGCGTTCTGACCGAGTCAGCCTCACCATGTATATAATATCCCCTCGAGCTCCCGTGGATCCTCGATCCTTCTTCCACCCCAAAAGGGCCCAAACACTATGTTTGAGTCTTGATCCTTGTTCCCAGTGATAGCAGGAGTTTGATCGGCTCCTTGGGATCTTGGTAGGGCATAGAATCGAATAGGTCCATTGCTCCTCCCCTGTGTTCTCCCGAGCTCAGCTCTAGGCTCTTAGCTACTGGTAAAGCTTCTACTATCCTTGATTTTTCACCTCCTTAGGGTCGTAGTAGATTAATTCTGTAGTTAGTTTTGCATTATTTCATTTATTCTTGAAAGTTTTCCAACTTCATCATATGACAGAGCTCCAGCTCCATTGCCCTTTTTCTGGACACTCCCTGCTCACTCCGCTTCTCCTCACACCCTCATCTTCTCCCCCATCTTCTGTTGTACACCCCACACCTAATCATTCATCTTGACCATGCATAGATCAAGGATTCAGTTCCTCCACCCCCACCGTTCATTGGAGGAACTCCACCCACTCCCTCCTACATCCATCATGACCCACGACGCCGTCCCCAGCTTCACATTTTTGCCCCTGACTATCTCTTGTAGGAAATAACCAGGAATGAAGACCTTTAAGATTTCATCAAACCAGGAGAGAGCTCCCAGATCTCATCCCTCACCGAGCTCTTTCTAATGGATTTAGGGGCATCTTGAATACACCTGGAGTTGTGGATCCATCCTAGGAGCATTTTGAGACACCCCTGAGCTCTTGGGGATGATCGAAAAAGGAGTGAATCCTGATCGAAGGTTGTCGCAGTGGAGTTCATCCGTTGTTCATCCATGCCACCTTTTCAACATTGGATTAGGATCCTAGTTCCTACAAAGCAACCAACATTGGATCGCCAACGCTTTCAGCCATCCTATCCATTCTCAGATCTAATCAAAGTTGTGCTTCCATGAACCATCATCTACCGTCCACAGGAAGCCACATGGATAGGTGGAGCATCCCACCATCCGATGGAGGGCTATTAGTGGGTATATTGCAAAATCCACCCCTGCTTTTTGCTTTTTATTTTCCAATCCTGAAATTTCTGTTTACATTCAAAATTTTAAGTGAAAATTGCTAAAGATGCCCTGTATTTATTGTTATTCGCGCTTGGGTCCTGTCCAGATCAACTCACGTTCGTCCCACGTGAGGTGGGCATTTTGGAAGTATGCCCTTGCGGGTATTTGTATTTTGTTTTAGTCCAGGAACTTTAAATAGCAGTTATATATATTTGGGTAATTTGCATTTGAGCCCTTGATAAACAAGAAATATCAAGGGTCGTATTAATCCACATGGCAGATCAAAAGTCGATGCGTTGACCGCTCAATAAATCCCGGTTGATCAGAATTAACCTACAATATTGATTAAAACAATTAAATCCCATAAATATGGAAATCATTTATTTTCTCTACCATAAAATTCATAGTGTATAAGAATGTAGAAGTCGAACCACAGAGAGCAAATAAGTAGCCTAGGGTTATCTGTGTACAACCAAGTAATTTGTGCAAAGAATGCTTTTTGTGGGTTTTTTAATTTTAAATTTTTAGTTTATATATATAGATATATATTAATTTTGTATTTCTTTTTCCTTATTTGATTTTCAATTTTCTGATTTTGTATTTTCTTTTTACATTTTTATTTTTTTAGATTTTCTTTTTTTATAAATACAATATAGCTTATATAAAGCTTTATTTACACAAAACATAGGGATAGATTTTTAAATGCTACTAAATATAATTAATTCAAAAAAATGATGTATTTTTTTATTATTTTTCTAATGTTTTAGTATTTTTCTAGATATTTTTGCTAATTTTTATGTATTTTAAAAGTCCAAAATATCCCAATAATGGGATTAATACATAATCCGAACTTAATTTGGATTTTATAAATAGTAAATAATCCCAAATTACATAAATAAATTTTAATACATAAATAATAATATATAGGTAATTATAAAACATAAAAACATATTTTTGGTATTTTTATGGAATTTTTATATTTTTATTAGATTTTGGAGCTTTTCTGATTTTTTAATTTTCTTTTTCTTAATTTGAGGGTTTTTTGTTTTCTAGACTCAATAAATATCAAAATATATCATGTAATTTTTCTTTGGAATTTTTCATTAAGTTTTTATATTTTTTGGTACTTTATAAATTAGACATGGACTAATTAGGATTCTTTTTAATTTTTAAAAATATATGAAATGCAAAAAATGCTGATTAAAAATATGGGCATGAAAATACATCGCATGAAGCATTTATCTCTATTTTTCGTATCTTTAGGAACAATGTAGGTATTTTTAATAAGTGCATAAAGACTACAAAAATGCGTGGCCTGGCCGGGGCATTTTTGCAAATAAAAAAAGTCCAGTGGGATCTGTGCAAAAACACCAAAAGTTTTCAACATTTATAAATATTTCAGGACTAAATGATAATTTTAAAACCCACCAGTGTTCAGATGCAAATAACCCATCACATGGGATGACACGTCATTCCTACAGGTAGGGACCATAATGCACATATATAAAAGTTCAGGGGACTGCTGACAAATTTCACAAAAATGTAACAAATAACTTTCATTTTATTGGACCTTTTCTAAATAAACAGAACCATAGGGGTATACTTGTAATTTTTCCCACCTCACATGAGACAACACGTGAGGTGATGTGGAATGGACCTATTTGCAATTACAAGAAGTTCGGGGATCTTTTTACAAAATTTCCACTTTATTTTAAACGTTCAATTAAATTTACAAGACTAAATGATAAAGACAAAAAGGACAAGGGTATAAATGCAAATTACCCTAAAAACGTGCATGCTGGCGGACTACTGGATGTGATTCACTTGACACATGGTGTCCCCTCGAGCGTCGATGATGGTTCGTCGATGAGCGGTGAGGATTAGATCCAAGAGGGGGATCAAACGGTCGAGGCGTGGCTCCATCGGATGGTGCTGATCAAAACTGGGGCTCTTCCTTGATCGGACAGCTAAGATGCAGGTTGGAAGAACTGGGAAGGGGCTCACCTTGGCAAGCTTCAATCGGGCGTTGCGAGCTCCTCCGGCCTCCTCTGGCGCCACCAAGCATCCCTTCACATTCCTGGAAGCCCCCCGCGTCTGGAGATACCTTCAGTGAGGTACCTGGACCCCTGGAGTGCTCAGGGGAAGTCGAGGAAGAAGAGGGGGTACTGGTACCTGTTCTTCGCGAGAATCGACTCGATGGCGAGTCCCTTGGCACGTCTGGACATGCAGAAAGATAGTGTGCAACAAGACGAAGGTCCCCCGAGCATTATTTGGTCGAGGCAGATGGAAAAATGGGTGCGGTGGAGGTCTCCGGCGAAGAGCGGGGGAAGGAAACCCGATGTCCTGACCCACGATGGATCAGGGGGATTGGAGGCATGTGGGATGAGGAGAATGCGATAAGGAGTGAGATGATGGTGTTTAGAGGGTCTGAGCGACAACGGAGGAGCGCGGAAGAGCTTCCTAGAGCTCGACTCCGGCGAAGTACGGGCAGAGCAATCAAGGCTCGATTACTAATCTAAATCCTAATCTAAAGGCATGCAATTAAACCTACTATTAAAATGCATAAAAGAAGTAAAGAAATAACAACTCTTATACATGGCGGAACACCAGGGAGCAGGGCTACGCCGGAGCGCCGCTGTGGGTACAGCCCCGCCTTCTCTGACTGTCTTCTTCCTCCAGAAGCTTCTCCCTATCACGAAGAATCGATCTGGACCGAAGTCTAGAGTGGAAGAAGGTAAAGGTTGATAAAATTTGGAAGAGGAGGAGGAGCTCTTTATTTATTGGCATGGTGATGCACCCTTATTGATCGAGGTGAATTAAATATTCGAACGTGTTTCTAGGTGATGCAAGAAGGTGGCGTGGATATCTGTTGATCAATGATCATTTTCTCTTCAGGACGCGAGATCGATCGATGGACGAGATGCCCATGAAAAATGGCGGAAAACACGGTGTTTGACAGGTCGAGTTACTTCAGCCAGCAGAGGGGGGGAGTTGATCGCGGTCAATATTTGACGTGCAGTGATTGGTCCAGCCAAGCTCGCTACAGGACAAAACATGTTGGAAATTCAAAAATAATTACTTTAAAAAAAGTAAATGATTTTATTATTTTTCAATTATAAAATAAAAAAATGTTTATTATTTTAAGTAGCATGTTATTATAATTTTTTATTTTTTAGTATATTTTATTACAAGTTTATTTTTAATGGCTTATTTATAGGTATATTTACCTATATTTTATACATTTTTATTTTTATTTTGTATATTTTATTTTATTATTTTCTTACATTATTTTATATATTTATAACTTATTTTTATGATTATAAATATATTTTTATTTTATTTTTATGATGTTATTTGTAAACTTTAATAAATTGAGATGTATATTATGTAGGTATATTCATAGGTAGTTTACCTATGTTTTATGTATACTATTTTAGTTTAATGTGATTTTATGAGTTTTATTTTAGTTTTTTATTTTTAGTAGAATATGTATAATATTTAAAAATATTAGGAAATATAAATGAATAAGGAATAAAAGAATATATTCCCTTTCTTATTTATATACATGTTTAACATAGGTATTGTATCTATGTTTTTACATAGTTTTATTTTATTTACCTTTTCTTTTTGATTTTATTTTAATTTTAATGTACACATTAATTATAGATGATGTTTATAAAATTAAAAAAAAAATATGAATTTGTAAAAATAATGAATAATGAATAAATTGAATATTTTAAATGGTCTTATGTACAATAGGGGCCCAAAACCTAACTTCCACACAGTAACTCCAAAAAATATAAAGCCTCCACCATTAAATAGCTCGCGAAAAGTTGTATACAATTAGAGTGGTTTTGCTATGTTTCGAGTTTTTATTTGAAAGATATGGGTCTGTGAAGTTTCGTTTTTGGCTTTTTATTCTGGGTATAAAATGAACAATGTATATTATTTTTGCCCAAACTCAATTTTGTATTTTTATTTACGTTATTACCTACACCTTTTATGTACAAAATTTCTTTATTTGATGAATAAACAATTAAGAATAAAATAGGTGTCAAAAATGCATAATTGATGAATAAATAAATGAGGCATTTATTCTATTTTTGGCCCTGATCTCCCCCTACTTTATTCTTTGTCGACCAACTCCATTCGGGATTTGGTCTCGGGGTTAGGATCATAAAATATTTTCAATATTTTATTCCTTTTTTATTTTCTTCTCTTTATTATAATTTTGGCATTAAAAACTTTATTTTATGTACAAGTAATACAATAATAAAGAATGCTATAATGGTCAAATTGAGGCTATTTACATGCATTTGCTGGGGTGTTTAAGGCCAAAATAATAGAATAAAGGTGATGAAATGGAGATTCATTACCCCTCCATACTTGCCTTTTCTAGTCCCTAGCAAATACTTATGCAATAAGTATAGAAAATAATAAAGAACAAGAAGAAAAGAAAAAGAGAAAGAAAAAAGAAAGAGTGAAGAGAATTGCTTTCAGTTGTAAAACTTGTCCTTATAAAATCAGAGTTTGGAGCTCCGGTTAGACCTTGATGTGCGAATGTGTGTGGAACCTGATTGGGAACCAAATTTAAAACACAATAGCCTTTGAGAGTCCCAGAACTCGGTTCAACCCACCTCAATAGCCAGATCAGAGTTAGCCTACATCATACGTAAACCCTTATGACTATGAAGCTGACTTGTACGGTGTAAGTGTTGGTGGCTCTCCCGAACTGAAATGACAAAGAGACTGACTTCTCTAGAATGACAACCCAATGATTCCCCAATCTAGCCCTCTGCCCTCGAGGAGCAGGGTATTCCCTTCTATGTTCAAGTGACATCCAACTCAAGAGGAGTAGATGGAGAAAAGAATGGACGGTAGCCAGTGTAGCTACCTTGCCTGGGATGCAAGACCAGTGTAGTCAAGTCATCCAGTTGCAGCATCACATGGTATAACTTTGATGCTAAAGCTTGCTTATTTTCTATACAACATATATACATACTCCGGTAAGCATTTTATTTCTATTTTCAATCCTGTCCATTTTTTTTGGAGTTTTTTTTTCAAACATACTATTCACAACAACATTTACGTAAGGAGTTTTTCCTCTTGAGACAGAAGACTAACCCTCTTTTGAAGCTTTATTGCAACCCACACTCTCCTATCTTTAGGCTTCATTGAAATTGGACCAGGTTGGGGTGCACTTCCCTCCCTAGACGAGGACGAATGTTTCCACCCATGTGCATCTCAGACAGGCAAATCCAACCCCCTCACCACTCCAACTGAGTTGAGCCAAGTGAAATGTGCAAGTATCTAAGTTAGGTCACGATCGACAAGAGTCATGCGTGCATCTCGAAAAGTTCTATTTAGTCAGTTGAGGTGACTTGAACCCAGCCCTCAGTCTAAAAGAATTAAGCCCTAACGGACCTGAAGTACTTTAAACCTAGTTCCCATGAGGTTCCAGTGCAGTTAAGTGCAGTAAGGTCTAACCCAGCTCCAATCTTAGACTTTATTGGACTAGTTCAATCATCAAGCTCACTCAAAAAGAATATGAATGATAGGCAAATGCTATGCACAATGAATGATGCAATTTTTCATAAAGAATTTAAAATCTAAAGAATCTTTTTTTCAATTTTTTTGCAATTAAAAAGAATTTAAGCACACAAAGTATAAAATATTACAACTATTTACACGGGTGTGCCTTTTTTAGTGACTTATTTAGGTACATGGACACCATTGAGAAAGAAATTTACTTACTATTGTGTTTTAATGTATTTAATGATGCCTTTATTCCTCAAATTTATTTGAAGGCCACTTTTGAAAACTCAAGTACAAAATATTTTTTGCAAACCTTTACAAACAATTGAAAGACATTTTGCAAAGAATTTTCAAACGATATATATATATATATATACATTTTTCAAAATAGTTTTACAAAATATTTTTCAAACCATTTGCAAATAGGTCTTCAAATCTTTTATTTCACACAAAGAAAAGAATTTTTGCAATTCAAAACATTTTTAAAAAGGTTGAAAACATTTCACAAAAAATTTCCAAATGGGTCACACCATTTTTCAAATCATTTTGCAAAAACATTTTAACCTGATTTATTAATCAGTCTATAGAAAAAGAATGGAAATATGTCTTATGTATAGAAGGATTTTCGTTCTTACAGGGTTTACACGGGATTATTGCCTATTTTTAAATTTTTATAAGAAGTTTTTTTATAATGTGTACACTCCTTAGACTTATTTGAAAATCATTTTGCAAAAGTTTTGAAAACTATAGTCCAACATAATTTTTCACATAATTTTTAAAACATTTACACCCATTTGAAAATCATTTTGCAAAGGTTTTTCAAACAATATATATAGATTTTTCAAAATATTTTTACAACCATTTTCCAACCATTTGCAACTCGCTTTTCAAACATTTTTATTTCACTCAAAGAAAATAAATTTTTGCAAACAACAATATTTACAAAGGTTGAACACTTTTTACAAAATATTTTTCAAACAATTTTCAAAAGAATTTTTCAAAAAGAGTTTCAAACCATTTTTCAAACATTTTGCAACAAGCATTTTTGCCTGATTTATTAATCAGAATGTACAAAAAGAGTCCAAGGAGCTACAACCATCTTTTATTAGCATATTATGAATAGTTTAACACTTTTTGTAGCCATAGTTATTGTTTAAAATACGAAAGTATGAGTTATGGATTAAAGTATATACATAGTATATATAACCCCCCTATACTTAGCTCAAGCTATGTCCTCATAGATCAAAGAGAAAGAGAAGACATAACTCGGACTGAGTATGGAGAAGTCTAAAGAATGAAGTAATAAATGAATAAACAAGAAGTTGACCATCCCCTCTATGCTTATGATCAAATAATCCTAAGTATAGCAGACTGTACACAACACATGGATGGTCAAGGGCAAGAATAGACAGATCGTACTCAGGTTGTCCCCCCTATACTTAGGGTAAGATACTCCTAAGTATAGTCAAGAAGAGGAGACAACATAGAAGATCAAAGAAGGAAAGGATGCAGGATGCACACCCCCCCCCCCCCATACTTGGGACAAAGTACATCCTAAGTACAACATACTGATAAAAAGGGCGGCACCTTTCTTGTAGAAAAAGAAAATAGAAAAGGAAAAGAAGAAAGAAATCAGAGAAATTTTTTTGAGGTGTAGTATTTGAATCTTTTGCTGCTGCTGGTGTCGTGGATGTGTCTTAAAAGAGCAGAACCTGAATCGAGTCAACAACAACCAAGAAAGTGTCCGGGTCAAGGTAAAGCTTCAGGAGTTGACCGTTGATGACGAATGGTTATGCGTCAGGAGACAGTTCTGATATGGCGATACTACCATTGTCACGCACTTCACGGACTTGAAATGGCCCTGCCCATTTGCTCTTTAATTTGCTCGGAAATATCTTCAACTTTGCATCAAATAACCACACTTTCTGCCTAGCATTGAATGTCTTTCATCTGATGTGCCGATCATGCCAGTGTTTCACCTTCTCCTTTTACATAAATATGCTATCGTATGCAGTCTCAGAATTCCAGGAGTTTGTTCAGATCTTCCTTCCTTTTCTGACCACTTTTCTATGAGTCCAAGTTACACATATTAACTGCCTGTAAAGATTTGTGAATTAGTTCCACGGGCAGATGACATGGCTTCCCATACACAAGACGATAGGGCGACATGCCCAAGGGAGACTTGTAGGCAATTTTGTATGCTCAGAGAGCTGAGTTCAAAAGTTGTGACCAATCTTTCTATCCGGTCTCACAAATTTCTACAGGATCATCTTGATTTCTCTGTTCGATAATTCTGCCATGCCATTGGTCTGGGGATGATAAGAAGATGCAACTCGATGGTCGATGTTGTACTCCTTCATTAACTTCTTGACCTCTTTGTTTATGAAGTGGCTACCCCCATCTGATATAAGAATCTGCAGAATCCTGAATCGCAAAATGATATTTTCTTTTAAGAATCGGTACACTGTCCAGTTCTCTGCGGCTCGTATGGGGATAGCTTCAACCTAGCGACTCACATAATCGACGGCAAGAAGGATGTCCTCATATCCCTGACTGTTAGGGAAAGGCCCCATGAAATCGATTCCCCACGCATCGAAAATGTCTGCTATCTGAATGATCTTCAGGGGCATCGATTATTCCACTATAGTGTGCCCTTCAGTCTCTGACAGTAAGTGCATCGTTTTACAAAGGTTGTTGCATCCTTGAATAGTGTGGGTCACCAGAAGCTATACTGAAGTACTTTTGCTATCGTCCTATCTCCAGAGTGGTGTCCACCAGATTCGAGCAAGTTACAATGCTTGAGGACACTATGATTCTCCTTCTGGGGTATACACCTGCGCCAAATGCAATATGCCCTTTCCCTGAATAAGAGGGGATCGTCCCATTGGTAGAAATGGATGGTCGACAAGAAT
Source organism: Ottelia alismoides (assembly GCA_037367405.1). Lineage (NCBI taxonomy): Eukaryota > Viridiplantae > Streptophyta > Magnoliopsida > Alismatales > Hydrocharitaceae > Ottelia > Ottelia alismoides. The sequence goes on from JAZKJV010000149.1 coordinate 903,697, forward strand.
TTGTCCTTCTGATTTCTCGTCTAGTCCGGCAGTACTACCCCCGATACGAGGTAGTTGACAATATAAGCATACCAAGGGAGTGAATCCACAGCCAAGATTGATTCATCGGGGAACGGTTTCTGTGATGGGTGCATTGTTCAGTGGAGTCTCTTGTTGCTCAATTCTGGAGAGATGATCTGCTACCACATTCTGAACCCCAGGCTTGTCTTTGATTTCCAAATCAAATTCCTGGAGGAGAAGGATCCATCTGATCAGTCTGGGCTTGGCATCCTTCTTCTGCTGTAAATATCGGATAACATAGTGGTCTGTGAAGATGATAACTTTTGATCCAAGCAAATAAGATCTGAACTTTTCCAGGGTGAATACCACAGCCAGCAACTCTTTTTCTGTCATAGTGTAATTCCTTTGTGCTTCATCTAACGTTTTGATGGCGTAATGAATGGCATAGGATGCCTTGTCTTTTCTTTGTCCTAAAACAGCCCCAACTGCAAAGTATGACGCATCCATCATGATCTCAAAATAAAGAGACCAATCCGGTGGCTGTAGGACTGGAGCTCGAGTGACAACCTCCTTCAACTGATTGAAAGCAAGGAGAACCTGTTGATCAACATTAAACTCGATCTCCTTGCAATAGAGTTCTGTTAGAGGTCGGGCAATGCGGCTGAAATCTCTGATGAATCGTTTGTAAAATCCCACATACCCCAAGAATGACCTCACATTCTTCATTGTCTGAGGTGGCTCAAGATTGGCAATCACATCCACCTTTGCCAGGTCGACTTCCATGCTACGTTTAGAAACGACGTGACCCAGCACAATTCCTTCTGTGACCATGAAGTGGCTCTTTTCCCATGATAGTACTAGATTAACTTCATGGCATTTCTGAAGTACTCTGTCCTGGTGCTCAAGACAAGAATCGAAGATGTCACCATAGACTGAGAGGTTGTCCATGAACACCTCAAGAAAATTTCCTACCATCTCGGTGAAGACTGCTAGCATGCATCTCTGGAATGTCGCAGGTGCGTTGCACAATCCAAAGGGCATTCTCCTGAAAGCGTAGGTGTCGAACGGGCAAGTGAAGGTGGTTTTCTCTTGATCCTCGAGGGAAACACTTGGTTGTACCCGGAGTACCCATCCAAAATGCAGAAGAACTCCTTGTCGGCTAGTCTTTCTAGAACCCGATCAATGAATGTCAAGGGGAAGTGGTTCTTCTTAGTTGCTGCATTAAGACAGTGGTAGTCAACACACACCCACCAGGATGTTGGTACTCGAGTGCATATCTCCTCTCCTTTGTCATTTGTAACCACGGTGAGCCCTGACTTCTTTGGAACTACATGTAAAGGGCTTACCCATTTTGAATCTAAGATGGGATGAATGAAGCCTGTGTCACACCATTTCGTGATTTCTTTCGTGACGACGTCCCGGAGGTTTGGATTCAGCCTAATTTAAAATTCACGGGACGGCTTAGCATCTTCTTCCAGATAGATATGGTGTAAACACAATGCCATGTTTATCCCTCGGAGATCTGATACATACCAACCAAGCTCCTTGCGGTTCTTTTGTAGAACCTCGAGAAGTTGAGATTCCTGCTTTGGGTTCAGCCTGCTGATGATGATGACGGGATACATGTTTTCTTCATCTGCATGGAAAGCATACTTCAGGCCTGCAGGAAGTGGCTTGAGTTTTGATCCAGATATGGCCAACTTGTCAGTCACTTCAGAAACAGCACTGGTGGTGGGATGTACTGCATGAACTTTGGTAGAGCTACTATCCTTAGTACTCTGTTGAGATCCTGGTGATGTGCTGAACAGTTCTGCACTAGGCTCATCGTGTTTAATCTGGAGTGAATCCTTGGAGTTAAGAAGGCGCATCAACAACTGGGACTCCGTCTCCCAAGTATCATCGGAGCATGTGTCGATTGTGCTTTCCAAGTCCTCCTCTAGAGAGGGGATTTCTTGGGTCCATGGATCATCCAAAGAAAGTGGTGTATCTCTAATCTGTACAATAAAGTCACAGTCTGCTTCTGGTACGGCACGGCTCTCATTAGTCATGACTTTCGGCTCACTGATCATGTCTATAGTGATCTGCTTGCTGCCCGAACTGAAGGTGATCTTGCAGACCCGTAATCAACCACGGCCTCTGAGGTGCAGGAATGGCTGACCAATGATGATAAGGGTCTCGATTAACGATGCGGGTGAGTCCATATTAAGGACTACAAAGTCAACCGAGAAGTGCATTTCCCGCACATTTACCACAACGTCTTCCAAAAGACCTCTAGGTCGCTTAATGGATCGATCAACGAATTGAAGGATCATTCATGTCTTCTTGAGAGGATCTAGCCTAAATTCTTGCATTGGTGATGAGGGCAGAAGGTTGACGGAATACCCGCTATCAAGGAGAGTGCGCTCGAAGACCTGATCAAAAATCTCACAGCTGATAAGAGGTGCTCCTTTGTCCTGCTTTTTCTGTGGGAGATTGCTAATGGCTGCTACGGTGGCCATGGTGAGAACATGCTTCTCAACCTGATTGCGTCTGTTCTTGCATGTTGGCCGACGCTTGCCGGTTCATGCTTCTTTCAGACCTTTCTTCACAGCTGGCATGTACTCCATGGCCTTCATTAGAGGAATCCCAACTGTCAAGTTGCTGATTATGTCCATAACTCCTGGATCAGATAATGCACTTTTTCTTTTTGCAATTGTTTTGGATTTTTCTATTGCATCAGGAAAAGGAATATGTACATTGCTAGAATTCAAACTAAAGTTCTTATTTACATCAAAACCATCGTCCACAAACTGTTGTACATCCGGATTACAAAATAGAATACAAGCTCGAAGTTGAGGTATTGATGCTGGTGGATGAGAAAAAAGTGGGGCCTTTGTTTTTTCGGCTGGCGAGGGATCGACTGCTGCTGGCAGTGTTCATGAAATCGGCTGCACGGGCCGCATATGCGGCCGCATATGCCCGTGCGGCATGCAAACCGCTCCGATTTCATGAATCAGTGCATTATGCGCCCTCCCCGCATTTGCGGCCCGCATATGCCCCGCATATTCCCCTCATATCCCGCATATGCCACGCCTACTGCTCTAGTAGCTCGGATTTTTCAATTTTCTCATTCAGGTCCTTAATTCTGTAGCTCTGCCTCTTCCTTCATTCTATTGCAAGAATATGACATGCATTTGTATACAATTGCATCGCATTATACCATTACGTATATGAAATATTTTATGTTTTTCTCATGTATTGTTTTCACGAGTATATGCAATGTATCGTCCAATATTCTTATATATGTCGATTATGATTTGCTCATGTAGTGCATGTATGTGCATTGAAGTTTTGTTATTACGAATCATCTAATATGTGAAGTTTTTATGCTAAATTTTTTTTTGTGATTAAATATGAGGCAATTAAAAGCATATACACACTCATCTAACATGAACCGTTTTCTTAGATCTTCTTTAACTCTACTTATATACATAAATTCGATGGTAATTTTATTCATAGATATTTATTTATTTTTAAAAAATAGAAAACCGCGTAGAACCGCATATACCCCGCATATGCCCCCGCATACTGCTTATTCAGTATTCAGTGACCAGTCCGAACGTATACGCATACCGCTTTCCTGAACCATGGCTGCTGGAGGCTCCTCCAAGGCTAGCGCAGCTTCACTGCGGTGACAATCTTCTTTTTCTTCTTTTTGTTTTTGCTAATTTTTTTGTTGTTTTTGTTGCTGCGGATGGTGGTCGGCGACTGCTGGAATGGCTCCTCCTCCTTCTTCTTCCTCACTTGTCCCTGTAGTTAGCACGATTGATGTAGAAGATGATGATTCACCTGAAGCTTTATTCCCCCCCTTTGTTGATGGCAGGCGGAGGCAAGGCCCTACTGCTCCGGAAAGTTTTAGCATTAGATTAAACAATAGTACATTCATCTGACTCTACAGGCATAGACGGGACATCACATTCTACCTGTTCCTTCTTTTTGAATCTATTGGGTTAGCTTCAACCTGAGCTGGAATGCTGGTCTTGGTGGCGGTCAGGTCATCTAACTTCCTGATCATATCTGCTTGCCCTTTGACAAGCTGGGCCAAGCAGTCCAGCGTCGGGTTCACAGGAGTGGCCTCAGAAGATTCAGCGTGCAGACCACACTGTTGCTGCGGGTTTGGGAGCTAAGGCAATGAATGCTGATGGTGCTACGGTGGGGCAGCCACATACTGGTGGAATGGCTGTGACTGACGATACTGCGGCTGCTGATAGTGTTGATTCTTCCTCCATTGATTGGTATGTTGGGGAGGCTAATGGTATTATGGCGGTGGCTGTGAGGACTGCCCAAATCGACCTCCTAAGGTTGGTGGTACTACCGGTTGGCTGATAGCTGGCCCTGAGGTTGTCCAGTAGGACAGGTCACCTGTGTATCATTGCTCCAAACCCTGTTGACTTCTTGAATCAGGGGTGGTGGTGGGAATGTTGTATCGGATGCTGACAGGAAGTCTGGTTAGTACACAACCATCTGCTGCTACGGCTGGCCCTGGTTGGGTGCTTGCATGTAGTATACGTGTTGGACTGTCGGTGGTTGCTGGCTCGGCTGAGGCTAATACGACGGTGATGGATCGTCCTTCTTCTCAGCTAGAGCATCTGTCGATGGTGGTGCCGACTAGACAGAGTTGATGGTGCCCACCAGCAGTTCCAATTGTCAGGTGATATGATCCAGTTTGTCAAGGTTTTGTGTCCTCTTTTCGATCACAGTGAGCTTCTCAAGGTCACATGATCGCTTCTCAATGATATCAACCTTCGAGGGATGACCCCCGATAATACTAAGGTTGGAGCTCTCATCTCTCTCCGCCTCGCAGGATGCTGCCATGTGTACTTCCTTCCGGATGATCTGGGGCTGCTTCTGGTATGCCTTAGATGAAGAGAGGGCGGCCTCTCCTTTGGACATTTCCTCGAATATCTGCCAGACTACGTCTTCATCCTTGTTACAATGAGAGCCCCCACATGCTGCGTCAATGAGCCTGACTTTCTATGTCCATGCTCCCAAAAAATTGTTGGATCGGGCTGGTCTTCGGAATCTCATGGTGAGGGCACTTTTCCTGCAGATCTGTGAATCTCTCCTAGGCTTCATGGATGGATTCGTGTGCTCCCTGAGAGAAGTTGCTAATTCATGCTCGCATGTAGTTGAGCTGACTGAGAGGATTAAACTTATGCTGGAAAGTAGGCTTCAATTCGTCCCAAGTCGTTACAACCTTCCCTAGATGATTAACCCAGTAGAGGGTTTGGTCTTGCAGTATGAAGGGGAATACCATCATCATGAGAACGTCCAAGGGAACATTGGGGTAGTGAGTAGTACGACCGATGCAGGAAAATTGCTGCAGGTGGATATAAGGCTCTTCACTAGTATTTCCATGGAAAGAAGGAAGAATCGCGAGAAACAGGGGCTTCAGCTCAAAGTGAGCATGCACCAGTGGAATGAGGATCCACTCGATCATCTAGATGCCTCTAGGATTGTATGTCTCTTTTAGTGCCAGTTTGGGCCTCCCCTGTTCTGGATCTTCCTCGTCATCAGGAGGGTCACCACCTCCTCGTCTACCTCCTCCTCCCTCAGGTCTGTTCATAACATCATTAAGCATCTCCTGGAATGCATTTTGTGGTAGGTCCTGCGCTGTCAGCTATTGCTAGATAGCTTAGATAGATTCCAAGAACTGTGCATTGACCTGATTCCGATCAAGCATATGTTCTTGCTATGGCTGAGGGGGCTGCTGACCCTTGCCCTTTCCTTAAGGAGCCATATCAGGGTCTGAGTCTGAGGAGATGAATTCCAGATTGGAATCCATGGCTTGATTTGTCTTCTGTCTGCAGAACAAGGCCATTCTCGGTCACGTATGATAGAAGCACCATTACTTCGGAAATCTAGACGATACACAAGGCAATTACAGACTGGGATTTGGGCTCTATTTCTTATGGGACGTGCCTCGCTCATGGGAGGGATTTTGGTCCCCTCTGAAGGTACCTGAAAACAATGAGGGCTTTATGAACCCAGTACAATGATGATCCATTATAGATTTTAATTAAGGTCAAAGTTTATTTAGCAATCCCCTTGTTTTAGTTTTTGGTTTTCACTTTTTTTTGAGTCTGTTTTCATACAAGCGCCTAACCTTTTTGTAAATTTTCATTTAAGTCCTAGGTGCTCAAAATTAGAGGGAGATAGCAGAAAAGTCGTGCAAGATGGTTCAGTGATGGAAATCTCACCATTGAACCTAATGATGCATGCTGAGTTAGAAGACTTACAATGCATCCCAGCTCTCTCCATGTGGTATGCAAATTAGATTTTTTAAACCTATCTACATGACTTTGTACAATCGACAAAATCACCCTAAATAGTAGCTTCTATTAATCGTGAAGAACCAGTTGCTAGTTATGCAGAAATGAGACCAAGGTCCGATCTCTGATGCCGATCGGTGCTCGCCACAACGGGTCCTGCACGCGCTGTATACGACCTCTAGCGGTACGCGGTCTCAGATCTGAATTACTATCATTATTAATTTGACTATATCCATACGTAGTATACTTATAGGAACATGCATTCTTATTAATGTGTGGACCTAGTTACCGAGTCAAGCAACCTAAATCTACGGGCTCTATGCACACAAAACAAAGTAAAAGAAGATAGAAAGATCAAAATGGCGGAAAACAAAATAAAATAAGTCGATAAACATGGAAAACTGCGCTGAGGCTCCCAAGTGAACAGACACCCGGGCACTGGACCTCGTTGTGAAGAGTAGAGTCCAAATTATGTTACATGCCAAAATCTCTCTCTCTCTCAACATAAAATTACAATTTTTTTCTAAGCTAACCCCTCCTTCTGCTTCCTTGGTGCTCTCTACAGCTGGTCAAAGAGATAAGACCAACCTCCTCCATGCTTGGTTGTATCGGAGTTCTAAGACACCGTCCTCATGTGGTGGGCCCTCGCATCAAAGTTGCCAGAAAATTGGCATTAACATTTTTAAATAATCAAGATAATAGATTTTTACAGAAATCAATGAATATGAGCAACCAATATCAAGGAATTAATTTGCAAATGAATTAATCAATAAATCAGGTAAATTATTTTACAAGAAATGACAGCAAAAAAATAGGCTACGCTCATTGCTCTCTGGCAACGACGCCATCTGATAAACGAGAAATATCAAGGGTCATATTTATCCACAAGTTGGATCAATAGTCGATGTGTTGACCGTTCAATAAATTTCGATTTATCAGCAATTTACCGACAATATTGACTAAAACAACTAAATCCCAAAAATGTGGAATAATCATTTATTTTCTCTACCATAAAATGCATAGTGTATAAGCATGTAGAGGTTGAGCCACATAGAGCAAATAAGAAGCCTATGGTTATTTGTGTACAACCAAGTCATTTGTGCAAAGAATGCTTTTCGAGGGTTTTTAAATTTTATTTTTTTTTGTTTATATATATATATATATATATATATATATATATATTAATTTTTTATTCATTTTTTTCTTATTTGATTTTCAATTTTCTGATTTTGTATTTTCTTTTTTCATTTTTATGTTTATAGATTTTCTTTTTTTTATAAATACAATATAGATTATATAAAGATTTATTTACACAATACATAGGGATAGATTTATAAATACAAGTAAATATAATTAAAATTCATAAAATGATGTATTTTTTGTTTTTAGTATTTTTCTAATGTTTTTTTGTATTTTTCCAGACATTTTTGCTAAGTTTTATGTTTTTTTTAAGTCCAAAATATTCCAATAATGGGATTAATACATAATCCAAACTTAATTCCAAATTAATTTTAATATGTAAATAATAATATATATGTAATTATAAAACATAAAAACATATTTTTGGTATTTTTGTGGATTTTTTACATTTTTTGTTGGATTTTGGGGTTTTTTATTTTCAAATTTTCTTTTTCTAATTTTTAGGTTTTTTGTTTCTAGACTCAATAAATATAAAAATATATCATATAATTTTTTTTGAACTTTTTCATTAAGTTTTTATATTTGTTTGGTATGTTATAAATTAGATAGGGACTAATTAGGCTAGTTTTTTAATTTTTAAAAATAGATGAAATCCAAAAAATGCTGATTAAAAATATGGGCATGAAAATACATCGCATGGAGCATTTATCCCTATTTTTTCGTATTTTTAGGAGCAATGTCGGTATTTTTAATAAATACATAAAGACTACAAAAATGCATGGCCAAGTAGGGGCTTTTTTGCAAATAAAATATAGTCCAACGGGTTATGTGCAAAAACACCAAAAGTTTTCAACGTTTATTAAATATTTCATGATTAAACTACTATTCCAAAACCTGCCAGGGTTTAGATGCAAATAACCCATCAAGTGGGACGACACGTGATTCCTACAAGTAGGGACCATATGCAAATATATAAAAGTTCAGGGGCCTACTCGCAAATTTCACAAAAATATAACAAATAACTTTCATTTTATTGGACCTTCTAAATACACAAAATCGCAGGGGTATACCTGTAATTTTCCCACCTCACGTAAGACAGCAAGTGAGGTGACATGGAATGGACCTGTTTGCAATTACAAGAAGTTCGGGGGTCTTTTTACAAACTTTTCGCTTTATTTTAAACGTTCTATTTAGTTTATAGGACTAAATGATAAAGACAAAAAGGGTAGGGGTATTAGTGTAAATTTCCCCAAAAACGTGCGCGCTGGCGAACGACTAGATGTGATTCACTTGACACGTGGCATCCCCACGAGCACCGATGACGGTTCACCGATGAGCGATGAGTATTAGATCCAAGAGGGGGATCCAACGGTCGAGGCATGGCTCCATCAGATGGTGCTGATCAAAACAGGGTGCTCCTCCTTGCTCGAACGGCTGAGAGGCAGGTCGGAAGAACTAGGGAGGGGCTCGCCGTTGGCGAGCTTCGATCGGGCGCAACGAGATCCTCTGGCCTCCTCTGACGCTGCCAAGCATCCCTTCATGTTCCTGGAAGCCCTCGCATCTGGAGATACCTTCAGCGAGGTACCGGGACCCCTGGAGTGCTCAGGCGATGTCTAGGAAGAAGAGGGGTTCTAGGTACATATTCTTCGTGAGAATCGACTCGATGGCAAGTCCCTTGGCGCGTCTGGACTGCAAAAAGATAGAGCGTAAAAAGACGATGGTCCCCCGAGCCTTATTTGGTCGAGGCGGACGGGAAAATGGGTGCGGCGGAGGTCTCCGTCGAAGGGCGGAGGAAGGAGACCCTATCTCCTGACCCACGATGGATCAGGGGGATTGGAGGCGCAAGGGAAGAGGAGAATGCGATAAGGAGTGAGATGATGGTGTTTAGAGGGTCGGAGTGACAATGACGGAGCGTGGAGGAGCTTCCCGGAGCTCGACTTCGATGAAGTACATGCGGAGCAATTAAGGCTCGATTACTAAGCTAAATCCTAATCTAAAGGCATGAAATTAAACCTACTATTAAAATGCATAAAAGAAGCAAAGAAATAACATCTCTTATACATGGTGGAACACCAGGGAGCAGGGATATGTCGGAGCGCCGCCGTGGGTGCAGCCCCACCTTCTCCGACTGGCTTTAGCCTCCAGGAGCTTCTCCCTGTCACGAAGAATCGATCTGGACCAAAGACTGGAGTGGAAGAAGGGTAAAGGTTGACCAAATTTGGAAGAGGAGGTGGAACTCTTTATTTGTAGGCTTGGTGATGCACCCATATTGACCGAGGTGAATCAAAGATTCGAACGTGTTTCTAGGTGATCCAAGAAGGTGGCGTGGATCTCTGATGATCAATGATAATTTTCTCTTCAGGACCCGAGATCGATCGATGGATGAGATGCCCATGAAAAATGGTTGAAAACACAAGGTTTGACAGGTCGCGTCACTTCAACTAGCAGAGGGGGGAGTTGACCGTGGTCAATATTTGACTTGCGGTGATTGGTCCAGCCAAGCTCGCTATAGGACAAAATAGGCTGGAAATTCAAAAATAATTACTTTAAAATTAGTAAATGATTTTATTATTTTTCGATTATAAAATAAAAAATGTTTATTATTTTAGGTAGTATTTTATTATGATTTTTATTTTTTAATGTATTTTATTACAACTTTATTTTTAATGGCTTATTTATGTGTATATTTACCTATATTTTATACATTTTTATTTTTATTTTGTATATTTTATTTTATTATTTTTTTCATTATTTTATATATTTATAGCTTTTTTTGTGAGTATAAATATTTTTTATTTTATTTTTATGATGTTATTTGTACACTTTAATAAATAGAGATGTATATTATGTAGGTATATTAATAGGTAGTTTTCCAATGTTTTATGTATACTATTTTATTTAATGTATTTTTATGAGACTTATTTTAGTTTTGTATTTTTAATAGAATATGTATAATATTTACAATATTAGGAAATATAAAAGAATAAGGAATAAAAGAATATATTCCCCTTTTTATTAATATACATGTATAACATAGGTATTGTATCTATGTTTTTACATAGTTTTATTTTATTTTCCTTTTCCTTTTTTATTTTATTTTAATTTTAATGTACACATTTATTATATATGATGTTTACAAAATTACAAAAATATGAATTTGTAAAAATAATGAATAATGAATAAATTGAATATTTTAATCGGTATTATATACAATAGGGGACCAAAACCTAACTTCAACACAGTAACTCCAAAAAATATAAAACCACCACCATTAAATAGCTCGTGAAAAGTATTACAATTAAAGGTGATTTTGCTATGTTTCGAGTTTTTCTTTGAAAGATATGGGCTTGTGAAATTTGGTTTTTGGCTTTTTATTCTGGGTATAAAATGAACACTGTATATGGATTTTGCCCAAACTCAATTTTTTATTTTTATATACATTATTATCTACAACTTTTGTGTACAAAATTTCTTTATTTGATGACTAAACTATTAACAATAAAATAGATGTCAAAAATGCATAATTGATGAATAAATAAATGAGGTATTTATTCTATTTTTGGCCCTTATCTCCCCCTACTTTATTCCTTGTCGACCAACTCCATTCGGGATTTGGTCTCGGGGTTAGGGTCATAAAATATTTTCAATATTTATTCTTTTTTTATTTTCTTCTCGTTATTCTATAATTTGGCATTAAAAACTTTATTTTATGTACAAGTAATACATTAAATAATGAATGCTATAATGGACAAATTGAGGCTATTTACATGCATTTGCTGGGGCTTTTAAGGCCAAAATGATAGAATAAAGGTGATGAAATGGAGGTTCATCAGCCCTTGACTTTATTTTTAATTGCAAATATACCTTTTCTAGGACATTAATTGTTGGGCATGTTTTCCATTTAATCAAAATAGCATCGTGCTCCAAAAAAATCTCAAAAATTAGGATTAGGTGCATGATTGAATCACACTATATTTTTGGATTTCAATTTTAGGTATTTTTATTTATAAAAAGACAAAAGAGTTGTCCCTAATTGTATTAAAAATTACCAAAAAATATAAAAACATTTTGAAAAATTCCTAAAAAAATCTTTTTTTTATTTTACTATTTTTATCCTTTAGACCAAATACCACTAAAATAGAAAAAGAAACTCATAAAAATTAAAAAGCTCCAAAGTCCATTATAAATAGAGAAAAATTCTTAGAAAATCCAAAAATACCATTTTCTGTTCTGTAATTTTCTTTCAACTATATATTATTAATTGAAAATAGTTTTGGAATAAGTTTGACTTTATTTTATATTTTTAATTTCCAAAATAATTCTTCTCATTTCATTAACCTTTTATTTGGGATCTTTTTGACTTAAAAAATAAAAAAATTAATAAAATTATCTAAAAAATAAAAATAGTAAAAAAATATTAAAACCCAAAAACAATTTAGTTTACAATTTTTTGTTTTTAGTAGCATTTATAATTGTACTACTTCATCATGTATATATAGCCTCATATATTCTTAGATTTTATAACTAAAAAGAAAAAGAAATTAAAAATTAGAAAATATAAAAAGAAAATATAAAATATAAAATTAAAAAAATATTAATATATAAATATAAAAATATTAAAAAAACAAAAACAAAAACCCACAAAAAATCATAAATCGGCTAAGTGCGTGGAAAGACAAATTCTTGTGATTCAATTCTTTATTACACCCCTTTTTCTTGTGTTTGACCCCGACATATTTGTCACTATACATCTTTATTGGGGTATTATAAATTTTACCCAATTTTATTAATTGCTTATTCATTGTCTAGGTTAATTGTTGTTTAGTCACGAGTATTGAGCAGTTGCCTCAGCGACAGTGAGACTGATTTTGTCATATCATTTTTAGAATTCTGATTCTCGTGTTCAACAATGAGTGTGATAATTTTTTAACGATGAGAGTTTATATGCAAGCATGACCTTGCTTTCCATTGACCAACTTGCATTACAACTAGATGGTTTTCGGTGGGTCAATGCAACACTTTCAAGGTACTCGATCTCACCCATTGATTGTACAGTTGGTCTGTCAACTACCGAGACCAAGTCTTCTTATTTCTGTAACTCCTTTGAGTCTGCTCTCCTTGATGACCTTCGTGGGGATGAGCCTTGTTTTTGAGGCATATGATGATTACTTAAATTTTTCGACCATAGGACCATCGGAGGCCCAGTTGCTTTGAGAGTCTCCTAATCTTTACTCTTGATATCTTTATCAGATTGTGATTGACGTGGAGATCTCCATCACTGCTCCATCCTTCTCCACATTTTAGTTTTCCATCTTTAATCACTCGCTCCATTCTTACAAGCTGATGATTTCTTCTGAACCTCCGGGCCCTGGCTTAGTTTTCTTTTCTCTTTTGTGGTATGCACCCACTTGATTGCATACACGTGTTCTTTTCGATTTTGTCATCGTTCTCACTGTGAGACAATGGCAAGAGTACAACATTCATCTGATAGATATTATTCCGTTCTATTTCATCACTCTTGTTGCTGCCGATACTTAAGGATCTCTTACCCTAAGTATGGAGGGGGGTGATGCGTACATTCCAGCAATGTATTTTTTTATTTTTATAGGTTTATTGGTCCCCTCACCTGTCTCCTTTCCTGTTGATATTCCTATCCGTACTTAGGGATCTCATACCCTAAGCATAGGGGGAGATGAACTGAGTTGTTGATCTGTTCATTCCCACTCTCGACCCTCCATGCATGTTGTATACAATATGCTATACTTAGGATTAATTGATTTTAAGTAAAGGGGAGACAATTGACTTCTCATTCTTTCATTCTTTTGTTGTTGTAGTATGGGCTCTTTTATACTCAGTACAAGTTATGCCTTCTTCTTTTTCTTTCTAATCTATGAGTACATATCTCAAGCAAAGTATAGGGGGTGTAAGTACATTTTATATACTTTAACCATAACTCGTACTTTCTTATTTTCAATAATATTACCAATAAATAAACTTCACATAATTCTTTATAAATATAAGTAATAAAATGGGTTAAAAATATTTTAAAAAATGATTTAAAATGGTTGGAAAAAATCTTGTAAAATCTTTTGAAAACTATTTGGAAAGGTTTTGCAAAATGTATTCAAACCATTGTTATAACTCTTTTATTTCTAAAAATTCCTTTTATTTGTGTAAATAATTTTTTTCAAAACCTTTTTGCAACTGATTAGAGAATTTGTTGTAAAAACACTTTGAAATTTCTATAAGTACTATTTGAAAAATCGTTGCAAAATGATTTTTAAATTTTATAAATATTTGTAAAATGTTTTGTCAAATTATTTGCAAAAATAAGTTATGAAAATGTTCGTGACAATGACTTCAAATGTTTTGAGAACCTTGTGTAAATACCATGTCAAATAAAGATATTTCTAAAAATGTATAAAATATGTATATAAGTCTTGTAATTAATCACTAGCTTTCAACTTATAAAATTCTCAATGTAAAGTACACCCAAATTCTTTCACTAACCTTTATTAAAAACACCTAAAATAATGCAAAAACTACAGTCCATAGAAATTGGCAAAAATATTTTCAAAAACCTGCATAAAAATTGCAAAAGTTTGTTCAAAAATCCATAAAAACTTCAAAATCAGAAAATTGCTTCACAAAAATATTTTCTTGCATTCTACATAGCATTTACATTTTTTTAATTGATAAAGACTTGAACTAGTCTAAATAAAATCCAAAGATTGGAGCTCGGTTGGACCATAATCCACTAAATCACAGGAACCTTATAGGAAGTGGAATTGTGGCAATTCAGGTCTACTAAACTTAATTCTTTGAGACCACAAGACTAGATACAGATGTCATCTCGACAACCTAAGTAGAATATTTCGGAACACAAACATGCCTCTTGTCGACAGTGACATAACTTGCACATATGCACCTTACACTTTGCTCAACTTAGTCGAAGTGGTAGAGTGCTGGATTTGCCGGCATGAGACATAAACGAATGGAAACATCTGAAGTCACTATTTTGTGGCCATTGTGCCCCAACCCGATCCAACAACGATGAGGTTTGAGTACAGGATGGTGTGGGTTGCAATAATGATTCAAAAGATGGATAGTCTACTGGCTCAAGAGGAAAAAATCCATATGTAAATGTTGCTGTAAATTGTATAAAAAATACAAAAAATGCTAAAGAAAAATAGATGGGTAAAAATTCAAAGAAAAATCAATTCTCATCAGAGTATGTATATATGTCGTCAATAAGCAAGCTGGAACTTCAAAGTCAAAGTATCCATGTGAGCCTAAAGCCAGATGACTTGGCTATACTGCTCAAGCATCCTAGGATAGGTAGCTACACTGGCTATCATCCATTCTCTTGTCCACCTCATCTTCTTGAGTTGGTTGCACTTGAACTTAGAGGAGAATGCCTCGCTGCTCAAGGAAAGAGTTGCTGGATTGGGGAATCAGGGTCACCATGTTCGAGAAGATTGTCTTTCACCGCTTCAACCGAGATGAGCTACATATCACTTACACTGTACAAGATATACTCATAGTCATAAGGGACTGAGTATGACATCGACTTGTTCTGACATGTCTTTTGAGGAAGACTTGGGTAGGGTTGTGTGGTTCTTAGAGGATGTTGAGTTTCAAATTTGCATCCCAATAAGGTCCCGACCAAACCAAAACTCCAAAGGTCTGAACTACAAACTTTGATTTTGTGAAGACATGTTTAAGAGTTAAAATCAATCCAATTTATTTTTTTTTTATTTTCTTTATTTTCTTTTTTTGCACTTATATGCATAAGTGTTTGCTAAGGGCTAGTAAAGAAAAGTATAGGGGAGTGATGAATCTCCATTTCATCACCTTTACTCTTTCATTTTCGCCTTAACACCCTAGTTAAATGCATGTATACATAACAATAATTTGTACAAAATAACATTCACTATTTTTAAAAAAAAATACTGTATAAAATATAGTAATTAATGCTAAAATTAACGAAAACAGAAAAGAAAATAAAAAGAAATGAAATACCAAAGGTATTGAATGAAACTAAACCCTGATACAGTCAAGAATTGTCTTGGTCGATAAGGAATAAAGTAGGGTGAGATAAGGACAAAAATAACATAAAACCCCAAATTTTTATTCCCTAATAAATAGGTTCTGGTACCTTTTGTATTCTTTATTATTTATACCCCAAATCACTAAATTTTGAACATGAAACATGTAGATAAAAATACAAAGAAAAATACAAAATTTATTTCATTTAAAAAAATGCATAGTATTCCCTAGACACTAAAAAAAATCACAAAGAAAAATTTCCAGACCTGTATCTTCTCCATATGAACTCAAAATTCACCAAGATTACTTTATTTTTCATAAAATTAAATCATATATTTAATGAAGGAGGCTTTATTTAATTTGGATTTAAGTTGCAAAACTTAGGTTTTAGGACCTCATTATGCTATATACATGTATATTATATTCTTTATATTTATTTTTTATATTTTTAAGTCTCTAATATTTGAATAACTTTGTAAATATTATTTAGAACACATGCGAAAAATAAAATGAGTATAAAACAATTAAAAATACATTAAAATAAATAAGTACATTTTAATACATAGATGAATTATACTTATATATACATATACAATAAATATACATATATATTTAAATAAATAAATAACTTCAAAAAATACAATTAAAATATGTATATGTGTATATAAATAAGTTATAATTATATAAAATAAGTATGTAAAATAATAAAATCTAAAATGAAAATAAAAACAAAATACATTATATATAGGTAAATATACTTATAATTATACATGTATAATTTACCACCTACAAAATTAAACTTGCGAAAATAAATAAAAATTACCATAAAATACTACATAAAATGATAAATATTTTTCATGTTTAAGAAAAAATATTAAAATCATTTAATATTTTAAATTGAATTAATAAAGGATTTATGTCTTGTTCCGTCGCCTATTATGCTTACGTGGGCTAATGGGAGATTGGTCATGATTGACCTCGGTCAACTCCCCAGCCTCCTTAAGTCTGTGTCTATCAAACGTTAGACCCTTGACTTCCTCGATTTATATCCGACAATTCTTACATTTTTATGGATTGATTCCTTCACATATTTTCTTCCCCGATCATCGATCTTTCATGCTCACATCTTGCATCGATCCGAGGATCACCGAACGAGTCGTCACTCTAGTCAAAGCATGCCATGTACAAATAACCATTGTAGGACCTCATTTGAATTCTGATATGTTCTTTCTCACATAACCCCTCAAATCAATCTCTATCTGAGTCGATTAAGGTGATAGGATCTCCTCACGTGATTTTAGCGTGCATACAGAGTGTGGATCGCGATCCGAGCATTGCTAGTGATTCCCTAAGCGAAGCTCCACCCCGGCTCCCTATCCCACGGGTTGAGCAATAGATTACTTGCATATGTAGGTAGCTATTAGGTATAGATTTTATTTCCCATTTGTAAGTAGCTTTTAGGTGTAAATTTTATTTCTAGATTTTAGTTTAGGTTTTAATCAACTACAATAGTGTAAATTTCAATCTTGTAATTTGATGGAGCTCTAGATCCGACCATTGTTCCATCATGTCTCATCTCTATTCCGACCATCCTTTGACCCCCATCTCGTTTCTTCTGTGTTTCTCCATCACACCAGTCGCTCCATTCGCTTGATTGACCCTCAATCAGGAGATAGAGGTCCTCCTTGGCCACTTTCGCTAGACTTCACCACCCCACCACATAATGCCTCCATTTCGCCCAATAACTGGTCGAGGTAGTTTTCCCTGGACCCCTCTTTCTTTCTGTGACAGTCCCTGGAGCTCAGAGCATCAGTCGAGGTGATTTTACAGCTAGGCTTGGTTCCTTGGAAGCCCGAGTTTCTCCGACCTACCATGATCCCACCAATGGGTCCTAGGTCTTTCAGATGCATATAGCAGTTGTGGTTTGTCGAGAGGAACAATTTGAGCACTGGAGCAGTGCCATAGTTGCTCGGAGGAGGGGGGAATCAAGGATCAAAGCTCACTGGAAGAGATGTTCTTCCCTGTTCTTGGGGAAGAGCACTAGCCATTTGATCCTCCTCCCACTCCACATCCATAGTAAGATTCCATCCTGGAATCTAATCTCTATCGTTGATATGCGAACAATCATCCACCGTTCGTGCAGCTCCACATGTCAAGTGAAATTATAATCACCATTGGATCAAGCATGTGGAAATAAATTTACAACATACCCAAGCCTTTTTGTATTTTCTTGTTAGTTTAAAAAATTTCTCTACAATTATAAAATTTTTTAAAATTTATATTTTGAACTCGAGGCTTGTAATATATGCAAATAGGACCCTCGCCATGTCACCTCACATGCATAGACATGAGAGGTGGCGGGCATTTTGCAGGGGTCCCCTTTGGTTTCTTTATTTCTATTCAGTTCATAAATTTGGTTATTCAGTGCAATAATTTTTTGAAAAAATCCATTGTGGATATTTAGCTTTTTTATAATTACAAAAATACCCCTACTATTGTGTTCTATATCCAAATATTCTAGACATTTTGCATGATTGGCCCTAGACTTTTGAAGGGGGTTTAGAAATGACTTAATGCTTTTAAGAAATTGCAAAAAGTTCCCTACTAGAACTGTATTTTCTTTTTGTTGACTTTTATTATTATTATGAAACGTCATTTAAGCTCTAAAAATTCTAGAAAGTTAGGTTAGATGCCTTGAATTTTGTTCTACCACATATATTTTATTGATGCAATTTTCTTTATTTTTCTTGTTATTAAATTTGAAAACATTGCATTTATTCCTTCGTTACATTTAAAAATACAAAACAATATAGAATCATTTTTTAAAATTAAAAAAAGATATTATTTAGTACTATATGTTGTGACTACATACCAAAAATCACTAAAAATTACAAAATAATAACATTAAAAATTTAAAAGCTCCAAAATACTTATAAAAATAAATAAAAATTAAAAACCCAAAAATGTTTATTTCTATTTCTAAATTTTGACTATATTATATATTATATATTAAAAAGAGTTTTGGAAAATTTTGAGACTTTTATCTATTTTTAATTCCAACATAATCCAACATATTGTTATTCTTCATTATTTTGATATTTTTAACCATTAAAAATACAAAATAATTAGCAAAATTATAAGAAAAATTAACTAAAAAGGGAAAATATAAAAAAGACAAACACATTTTTTTATAATATTTGATTATTTATATCTATTTCTATAAATATAAAATCCTACATTCTATATGTATATATCCCTATATTATTATTATTATTAAAAATATCCTATATGTTTAAAAACCCATAAAAATTAAAAAAATATTGCACCTTAGGATATTTTCCTGATATATATATTATTTATATTATATATTGTTATTATCATACATATTATCTATATATATACTTACGCACATATCCATCCCACATATGTTAAAAAATTAAAAATCAGAAAATAAAAAATAAAATTGAAGAATTATAAAATCAGAAACAAAAATGTATAAAATTAAAATCCATAAAAATTAAATTATTACAACCCACAAAACTAAAATAAAAAGACAGAAAGAAGGAAATTTTGGATTCATTTGCCCAGTCTATCATGTTTGCTCCCTGAGTTTGACACTCTACACACTTACAACTATTGAAGAGAGATTTCGTGTCAGCCTAAAAAAATGATCCTCACTAAATAAATAGCGAAGACAACATTATCGTTGAGGCGACCCAGAAGAGACCTCTCATTCAAATAGTAAATAATCCATAATATCAATTAATCAATAAATAGAAAAAATGTGGAGTTGAAATTTATTATACTATACAACCAAAAATGTATACCAAGTAAGCATGTAGAGATCGAACTCAGGGAGCAAATGGCAGATTGTGCAATGATGCTAAAAAATATTCTTTTCTCTTGTCCATTTATTATTTTTATGGGTTTCTAATTATCTATCTTTTTTGTATTTTAATTTTTATATTTTTTATTTTTTTAGTTTTATAATTTTTATTATCTTTTTATATTTTCTAATTTTAAATTAATTTCACTTATATTATATAATGTCGATAAGATATGAGGCTTTATATATAAAATACAATATGTAATAATTATAAATACTTCAAAAATAAACAAAATTTAGGAAAGGTAATATTTTTGGGTTTTATATAATTTTTAATGTTTTTGTCATTTTTTCTGAATTTTCGAATTTTTATGTATTCTTAAACTAAAAAATATAACAAATCATGGATTAAATAAATATGCATAATTGAACTAAAGATTAAAAATAGCAAATAAAGTCTAAAATAACATAAATCAAACAATATATATTAAAATAAAGAAAATTAAGATATAAAAATAAATATTGTTGGGATTTTTGGTGATTTTTGATTTTAATAAATAGATAAAATGCATAAAATGCAAATCCAAAAATATGACATGAAAATATATGATGGAAGGCATATATCCCTAATTTTACTTAATTTTTGGAGCATAGATGCTATTTTAAATAAATGCAAGAAATGCACATAAATGACTAAAGTAAGGGGTTCATCTAAAAATGTGGTAAAAATATACAACTAATATTCAATTTTATTAGACTAAACATAAATAAAAAATTGCTAGGGGTATATAGGAAATTTTCCCAGCTCACGTGGGACGACACATGAGCTAAGCTGGATAGTAGGAGAAAGCAATATGAAATAAATACAGGGACCTTTATGCAAAATGTCAATTTATTTACACTATATTTTATTCACATGACTAATAAATAAATAGAAAATTATGTGGGTTTAGATTTGTAATTTCCCCAAATGTGTATGGAGATGGATGATTCTGATCAGTTAACTTGCACATGTCGCACTATCCACACCTAATGGCAGTTTGTGCCCGACACCTGGGATTAGATCTCACAGATGAGATTGATGGCTCTGGCTTGATCGGATCAGATGTTAGCTGCAAGCTTGGAGGAACGGAGCCTAATCGGACGACTCTGGGGATGCTTGGAAGAACAGAGGAGAACTCCTGTTCTTTGGAGCTTCAATCGGGTGTAGCACGAGCCTCCGACCACCTCGGAGTCCTGGAGCAGCGATAAAATGGATCATGGGATCCTCCGCTTTAGGGGACAGTCACCAATGAGCTCCTAAAGCGCCAGCATGGTCTGACGGAGTCGAGGAAAAAAAACGCTCCCAGTGTCTTCTTTCTATACCAAATTGACCCCCCCAAGGGGTCCGTGGATCCCCTGCAATCTATGAAAACAAAATCTCAGGTCGAGGGCAAAGTACCTCAACCCGATTAAGTGTGGAATGGGGTGAAATGGGTGCAGGCGGCAAAGTCTCCGGTGACGTTGAAGGATTAGACCTCGATACGCAGAACCATGAGGGTTCTGGTTGATTGTATGGTTCGGGAATATGGAGAAGGCATTGGGGAAAGTAAGGAGGTGGTTGGTGAAGTCAGAGTGGGTTGGATACAGTGATGAAATGACGTCGGAGCTCGAGAGCTCCGGCTAGGTGCAATCTTAAAACTAGGCTAATGAAGACGATTAAAAGCTAATCTAATGTCTGGAAAAGAAATGCAGTGAATAAAACTACCTAAAAATCATAAAAAACGTATCTCTTATTCCTGATCGGAGGACTAGGGAGCAGGGCGACCAGAGGTCTGCCATGGGTCGCCTCTCCTCATCCCCCAACTGCACTGACAGCTCAGGGGTGCATCATCCATCAACTGGAGACTTGTTGGATCGAGGATAGGGTGTTGTAGCAATCAAAAAGGGACGAAAAAAGAGAAGGAAGGAGAGGGGATTATTTATGAACATGGTGGGGGACCCTTATTGACATAGGGCTTGGGGACAAGATCCAGAGTTCAAGCATTGATCTAGATTGATGGAAGTTGATTTTTACATGAAGACTGATGAAAATGATCGATGGATCAAGCGGGAAAAATGGTAGAAAAGCAGGGAAAGAAACGCTTGGCACGTTAGACACACCGAGGGCTGAGTTGACTGAGGTCAACAAACGAAGCGCTGCGATTAGTCTACGTAGGACACTAAAGGACAAAATAACCAATTTTATAAGAAATTAATTAATTAAAAATAGTAAATAATTTTATTAACTTTTGGGTATAAAATAAATTTTTTTATTATTTAATGTAGTTATTTAATACATTTTTTATTTATTTTTTGGGTTTATTTATAATTTTTAAGGGTATATTTAAAGATATATTCATTTATTGTTTGGGTATTTTATTTTTAAATCATATTTTTGTCTTTATTATTTTATTTTCTTCTTTTATATATTTATAACGTATTTTTATACACCTAAATATATTTTTATTTTATTTTTATGATGTTATTTGTATACTTAAATTAATAGGAAAATATATTATATAGGTATATCTATAGGTATTTCATCTATGTATCTATATAGACTATTTTATTTTTTTATGTTTTCTTTATGGTTTTATTCTATTATAAATATGTACATGTATTATAAATAATATTTATAAAATCATAAAAATATAAAATTGTAAAAATAGTAAAGAATAAATAAAATCAATATTTTATTCGAGTATATGGTACAATAGGTGTCGAAAACCTAACTCCATCCTTAACTCCAGAAAATACGAAATCACCTTCAATAAATAGCATATTAAAAGTTATGTACAATTAAAGTGATTTTAATACATTTTGAGTTTTTATTTAAGAGATATGATTCTGGGACGTATGGGTTCTGGCTTTTTATTTTGAGTATAAAAGGTACACTGTATATTTTTTTTGTGCAAACTCAATTTTGTATTTTTATTTTTATCTACAACTTTTATGTACAGAGTTTATTGATTTGATGAATAATTAATAAAGCATAAAATGGGTCCCAAAAATACATTATTGATAAATAAATAAACAGGATTTTTATTGTATTTTTGGCCCTTATCTCCCCCTATTATATTCCTTATCGAACAAATCAATTCTTGACTTGGTCTTGGGGTTTAGGTTCATAAAGTACCAAAAGGTATTTTATTCTTTTTCTTATCTTTCCCTTATTTTAAAATTTTGGCATTAAAAACTGTATTTTATACATAATAAATGGAACAAATCATGAATGTTAATTTGTACAAAATAATGTTATATAAATGCATTAGCTAGGTTTTTTAAGGCCAAAATAATAGAAAAAAGGCGATGAAATGGAGACTCATCACCCCCCTATACTTGTGTTTTCTAGACCCTAGAAAACACTTACGCAATAAGTGGAGAAAATGAAAGTAAAGAAAAGAATAAGAAAGAAAGTGGATTGAATTTAATTCTCAAACTTGTATGTACAAAATCAAAGTTTAGAGCTCAGGCCAGTCCTTGTTGTTAAAATGTGTGTGGAACCTTGTTAGGAACCGGATTTAAAACACAACAGCCTTCGAGAGTCGCAGAACTCGGTTCAAAACATCTCAATAACCATGTCAGAACCAGCCTACATCATACGAAAACCCTTATGACCATGAAGCTGACTTGTATAGTGTAAGTGATAGTGGCTCTTACCAACTGAAATGGCAAAAGAACTGACTTCTCCAGCATGACAACCCAATGATTCCCCAATCCAGCAACTCTTTCCTTGATGAGAGAGGTATTCCTTTCTAAGTTCAAGTGCATTCGACTCAAGAGGAGGGGTTGAAGAAAAGAATGGATGGTAGCCAGTGTAGCTACCTATTTGAGGATGCATGAGCATTGTTGTCAAGTCATCCAACTGCACGCTCACATGATATGAATTTGAAGCTCAAGCTTGCTTATTTCAAATATATACATATTCCAGCAGGCATTTTATTTTCAATCAGGTCTGTCCACTTTTTTGGTGTCTTTATTTCGACACTTTCTTTAATGTTATATATATTAGCATTTACATAAGGAGTTTTTCTTTTAAGCCAGAAGACTATCCCTCTTTTGAAGCATTATTGCAACCCACACTCTCCTGTCCTTAGATGTCGATGCCACTGGACAGGTTGGGGTGCACTTCCCTCACTAGAGAAGGACGAATATTTCCACTCGTGTGTGTATCATACCGGCAAATCCAATCCCCTCACCACTCCATCTGAGTTGAGCCAAGTGAAAGATGCAAATGTCCAAGTTAGGTCATGGATGACAAGAGTCATGCGTTTGTCTCAAAAAGTTCTAGTTAAGTAGTTGTGGTATCTTGAACCCATCCTTGAGTCTCAAAGAATTAAGTCTGCACGACCTGAAGTACCTCAAATTCAATTCCAATAAGGTTCCAGTGAATTTACGTGGATTAAGGTCCAACCAAGCTCTAATCTTTGACTTTACTTAGACTAGTTCAATTATCAAACTCAATCTGAAAAGTACGAATGCTATGCAATTGCTATGTACAATACAATGAAAATCTTTTTGTGATACAACTTTCTAATTTTGAACTTTTTATGGAAATTTTCAAAAAGGTTTTGCAAATGTTTTCGAGATTTTTCAAACAAAAAGATTTTGGAAGAAAAGATATATACAAATGTTTACATGGGTGTGCATCTTATATTTACAAGAATGGAGTTTTAAGGATTTACAAGAGATGTGTTAATTATTTCTAAATATAAATAAATATATAAAAACTGATAAAAAATGTTTATTTTTTTTAGATGATGTATATATTCCTCAAATATATTTGAAAATAATTTTACAAATAATTTTGAAAACTATGGTCCAAAAAAATTTTTACAGACATTTACAAACATTTTAAAATCATTTTGCAAAAATTTTTCAAACATTATATATATATATATATATTTCATATTTATTTGCAACCATTTTTTAAACCATTTGCAGATAGGTTTTCAAAATATTTTTATTTCATACAAAGAAAAGAAAATTTTACAAATAACACATTTTTACAAAGGTTGAAAATATTTTACAAAATATTTTTCAAACAGTTTTCAAAAGATTTTCAAACTATTTTCCAAACATTTTGCAAAATATTTTTGTCTAATTTATTAATTAGTATATATATAGAGTTTGAGGAATAATAGACATCTTTTTATTAATTGATTTAATGAATTGTATATGTAAAGTATTTTAGCCATAATATTCAAAAATACAAAAGTACAAGTTATGGCTAAAGTACATACAATGTATACATGACCTCCCTATTCTTTGCTTGAGCTATATCCTCATAGATCGAAAAGAAAAAAGAGACGACATATCCCATACTGAGTATAGAAAATCCTATATTACAACGACTGAATAAGAATGAAGAAATGAATGAATGAGAAGTCGACCTTCCCCCCGATACTTAGGATCAAATAATCATAAGTATAGCAAATTGTATCTATTGTATCTACATGTAGGGAGGGTTGAGGGCAGGACTAAACAAATCACAACTCAGTCTGTCTCCCCCTTATACTTAGGATAAGATATCCCTAAGTATAGCAGAGAAAATCAATAGGTGAGGAGACAGTAAAGGGGATCAATAAAAGAAAAGATAGAATCATAGAGAGAATGTATATATCACTCCCCCTATATTTAGGGTAAAAGAGCTCTAAGTATAGGAAACAACAGAAGTGAAGAAACCAAACAGAGAAAGAACAAACATAAATAGGTGTACCCCCTATACTAAGGACAACGTACGTCCTAAGTGTAGACACACATAAGTGGTGAATGATCTGGGGTATACATGACACACAGGAGAAAGCATGAATGAAAAGACAAAACACATATATGCAAGTAGTAAAGATTGGTGAAGTGTAGGACGGTATCTGATAGTCGAATACCGTACTCTCATCATCATCTCCCTATGATAATGGTGACGCATTCAGAAATAGAAAGACACCCTAGTATACAATCAAGTGGGTGTCTGTTACCGGGGAAAAGAGATTTAAAATTAAGTCGGGAACCGGCATCGGGAAACATAACATCAACTTATAGGGAATAGAATGAGAGATCACAGCTAATATCGTAAGATACAAAGGAGGAAGGAACAGTACAAATTCCTCCATGTCACTCATAGTATCAAGAAGATACAAAAAGAGAAGAGTACTAGACTCTCTACGGAGTGTGATACCTGGTGGATATAAAGTCAACAGATCAAGAGCACATTGAATATCACAAGACATGGTTCAACCTTGCGAGGGTCGTCAAGGTGAAATGACTCAGACGGGTCAGAAGTCTCAAAAAGATCAGAAGACTCGGTCTCGTGATCCAATAGATAGGTTACATAACCAAAGAGGAGTCCGAGTACACAAATCAGAAGACTTCGATTCGTGCTCCACCAGATTGGAGATACTAGAAGTGAAGTCGAGTACCCACAAAATGATGTATTCTCCCACAGATAACCCTCAACAGTGATACATGCCACGCATTGAATAATTATAATAGAATTCATCCATGCGTGGGTCTTCACAGAGAGCTAACTCAAAGGAGTTGGCTCCATCAGACGGGTCATCAGAGGCGATTTCGGTAAGAGGCAGATCTGCTACCCAACAGAAGAGACCAACGAAACCTCAATGATGTCACAGGCTCCCACAGATAACCCTCAGGGAGTACTGTGAACTAGGCAGGGAATAATCAGAAGATTGTGACTCATCCTTGCGAGGACCATCAAGGAGAGAAGACTCAAAGGAGTCCAGGAAAACATTTTCGTGCTCCAACAGGTTGGACAAACAATTAGACGGTGAGACCGATAACTCATATCAAACAACTCAATTTCATGCTCCATCAAGGTGGACACACAAGCAGTGAGTGAAACCGATCGTAAAGAAAATGTTGCATTCTCCCGCAGATAGTCCTCGGGGAGTAATGCAAACTAAGTCAATAATATCAAGGAAGCACTGGCATCAAGTCCTAGGTCCTCAAAAATCATCAATCAATCACTAGTCAACAAGAGGGCATAAGTCTATGGAGAGGGAAGAGATGCTCATGGCAATCAGAGTGCAGTCTCTCAAATCAATCAAGTCAACTAAGATAGATCAAGATGGTAGACAATGAGTCTCTAAGTGCTAAATGGGGATAGAAGAGACAAGAGATGGAGGATGGATCAGTCTAGAATACGAGTGAAATCATATGGGTTCCAAGCACTGTCACTTTGAAGCACATTTAAAGATAGTACATCAAACGTCTGAATCAAGACGGGTGAAACCGATTAGAAGAAATCATTAGTCATAGCTCAAGAAATCATCATCAAATCACCAGGAATCAATCACATCCTCACTCTTGTGTCCGATATCAGAAATCTTCAATAAAGAATCACACTTGTAATAGTGCTAAAATCAGAGTCCTCGATAAAGAATCTATACACATACCAATGTCAGATCCACCAAGAATAGCACGCCAATATTAGTATCCACAACTTTGCCTAACTTGCTCAGATTATTCTTTCAATCACAACCTTGATGTGGGCTTCGTATAATAACACAACATTCCTAGGTGAAAGAAGGGATGGAATGGAAGGGAATGAGAAGGTAGGCGAGAATGGCGAAATGAAGGAAAAATTGTGGTTCAAGAAGTGGTACTTCTTCAACCGGACCAAAAATTGGGTGATATGGGCAAGGAGACAGCAGCAAAATCTGGCTACTAAAGTGAAGATCAAGACCCAATATTACGACTCAATAAAGGAAATAATGTAGACAAAGAAAGGGAGATGGACTCAATAAAAAGAAGAACTCAAAAACTCAAGGATCTACAAACTCAAAGAATGATGAACGTAAATGGACCCAAAATCACAATCAATCTACAAAGCCAACCTCCAGTTCACCTACTCAACACAGTGAAGACCAAAGATAGTGGTCATTTATCTTTTCTCTTTTATAGTTAGGTGTGCTTTCAAAAAAACTTATACAAACATGTAGGTAGGTTTGGGATTTGGGCACTAACCTTAGTTTATATTTGAGAATAAAATGCACATACCATGAGGGGGTTCCTCAACCCAAAGAAATGACTCCATTACATTTATTTTTACAAGTCCAATAGAGCTAGAAACCCCAATTTTTATTTTTTTGTTATCACTTTTTTTGTTATTTTTCAATGCAATCATCTAACGAACTTCCAATTCCATTAACATCCTAGGTGATCAAAATCAAAGGGAGAAGGTCGAAAAAGCAATGCAAGAAGGAAATCGATGATGCATGCATAGTCTGGAGACATACAATGCCTCCCAGCTCTCTCCATGTGGGATGCATAATAGAATTGAAAGCTACACTATGTGAGATGCAAGAGTATGAAATCACCCTTGAATAGTAATTGCTATCAACGTGAAGCACCAAATGCTAACTATCTAGATATGAGACTTTAGTCCGGTCCTCGATGCCACTCGGTGCCCTCCAAAACGAGTCCTGCCAGCACTGTATGCGACCTCTTGGCATCCGGTCTCAAGTCTAAATAGCCAACAATTACGATTTGACTAAGTCCAAAAGCGAGTCTATAGGTACATGCAAGTATATTAGGGCTTTGGACCTTAGTCTATCGAGAAAGCAATTCCTAAGCTAAGGCTCATTCACACAAAACAAATAATAATAAAATCGAAAAAAATAAATAGAAAGTGATGAAAACGCAACAAACCGATGAGGCCTCCAAGGGAACAACCCCTCAAGCACTGGACCTCGTGAAGTAGCAATGTCAGGAGAGTCCAAGTTATTACAGATTAAGTGTTGCCTCTCTCTCTCTCTCACTTTCATTTACAAAATAAAAAATAAAAATAAACATGAAATGAAATAAAATGCATGTGAAGGGTCTGTCTTCTAAAATTTCCTCCAAGTTTTTATATGTTGCTCTCTCCTCCCATCTAAATCAGAAAGCTGGCTCTACCACGCTTGGGTGCACAGGTCCTCCTAGGAAGGCCTTCCTTGCGTAACAATCCCTCACAAAAAAGTCAAACAAGGAGGAGTGTCAGACAATTCACAATTAATATCAAATAATCATGAAAATAAATAAACAAAGAAGCATATATAGACAAGAGAAAAGAAACAAATAAAAGAATCCAAACTATGTGGTGTTGCTCCCCGACAACTGCATCATTTGTTGTAGAGAGATTCTGTACATGCCTAAAAATAATGATCCTCACTAAATAAATAGCGAAGACAACATTGTTGCTAAGGCGACCCACAAGAGACCTATCATTCAAACAATAATTAACCCACAATATCTATTAATCAATGAATAGAAAAAATGTGAAGATAGAATTTATTATATTCTACAACCAAAAATGTATAGCATGTAAGCATCTAGAGATTGAACTCAGGGAGCAAATGGATTGAGAATGATTCTAAAAGATTGTTCTTTTGACTTCTCCATTTATTATATTTGTGGGTTTTAAATTTTCTATATTTTTTTGTATTTTACCTTTTATAATTTTTATTGTTTTAAATTTTATAATTATTATTTTCTTTTTATATTTTCACATTTTTAATTTATTTTTATTTTAACTATATAATATAGATAATATATAAAGTTTATATATACAATATATAATGTAATAATTATAAATACTAATAGAAATAAACAAAATTTAGGAAACAAAATATTTTTGGTATTTATGTAAGATTTTAATGTTTTTGTGATTTATCAGTAATTTTGGCTAATTTTTATGCATTTTTAAATAAAAAATATCCGAAATCAAGGATTAAATAAATAGGCAGAATTGAATTGAAGATTAAAAATAACAAATAAAGTCCAAAATTCTTCAAATCAAATTTAATATATAGATATTAAAATAAAGAAAATTATGGGATAAAAATAAATATTTTTGGGATTTTTTGTTATTTTTAATACTTTTTCATTGGATTTTAGATCTTTTTTATTTTTTTTTCTATTTTTAGGGATTTTTTGACTGGAGATACAATATACTAATAAACAACATTTAATTTTTTTGGAATTTTTCAAAACATTTTCTTTTTTTTTTTGATATTTTCTAATTTAGATAGGGACAAAAACATGCACATTTGTTTTTTTAATAAATAGAGAAAATACCTAAAATGCAAATAAAAATATGGTGTGAAAATACATGCTAACAAGCATTTATCGCTAATTTTGCATAATTTTTGGAGCATGGATGCTCTTTTAAATAAATAGAAAAATGCAAAAAAAATACATGTACTAGCAGCGGCATATTTGCAATTAAAGTAAGGGGTTCATCTGCAAATATGCCAAACTTATACAACTAATATTCAAATTATTAGACTAACATAAATACAAAAATTGCCTGGGTATACATGCAATTTGCCCAACTCAAGTAGGACAACACATGAGCTAAGCTGGACATGACAAGAAAGCAATATGAAATAAATACATGGTCCTTTATGTAAAATGTCCAATTTATTTACACTACATATTTATTTACAGGACTAATAAATAAATACAAATTGTGGGGGTTTAGATTTGCAATTTACCCCCAATATGTGTAGATATGGATGGTTCTAATCAGTTCACTTGCTACGTGTCACACTCCTTGCGCCCAATGACGGTTCATGCTCGACGCATGGGATTAATGTTGCAGATGAGATCGATGGCTCTGGATTGCTCGAATCGGACGTTAGTTGCATGCTTTGAAGAACATCGCATGATTAGACGACACAGGGGATGCTAGGAAGAACAATGGAGAACTCATGTTCATCTGAGCTTTGACCGGGTGTAACGCGAGCCTCCGATCACCTACCAGTCCCAAAGTAGGGCCAAAATGGAGCATGGGCTCCTCCGCTTCAGGGGATGGTCGCCGATGAGCTCCTAGAGCATCGGCGAGGTCTAACGGAGTCGAGGAAAAAAGGTGCTCCATATGTCTTCACTCTAGTCCAAATCGACCCCCAAGGGGTCCTTGGTCCCCTGCAAGCTGCGCAAACAAAGTCTCGGTCGAGGGCAAAATACCTCGACCCGATTAGGCATGGAATGTGGGTGAAATGGGTGCAGACGGCGAGGTCCCCAGCAACTTTAAAGGATTAAATCACGATTTGCAGGAACACGAGGGTTCTGGTTGATTGGGTGGTTTAGGAAGATGGAGAAGGTGTTCAGGAAAGTGAGGAGGTGGTTGACGAAGTCGGAGCGGATTGGATATGGTGGTGAACAGACACCGGAGCTCTCAAAATTTTAATACTTGGAAAATGAAGATGATTAAAAGCAAATCTTATGACTGGAAAAGAAATGCAGTGAATAAAACTACCTAAAAATCATAAAAAGCGCATCTCTTATACCTGGACGGATGACCAGGGAGCAGGGTGGCCGGAGGTCTGCCGTGGGTCACCTCTCCTCCTCCTCCTCCTCCAACCGTACTGACACCTCAGGGGTGCTCCATCTACCACCTGGAGACTTGTTGGACCAAGGATAAGGGGTTGTAGGGATAAAAAAGGGACCAAAAAGGAGAAGGAAGGAGAGGGGTCTATTTATGAACATGGTAGCGGACCCTTATTGACCTAGGGTTTGGGGCAAATCAAAAGTATGCACAATAGATCCAGGATTTGGGCGTTGATCTAAATTGATGGACGTTGATTTTTGCGTGAAGATTCCATGAAAATGATCGATGGATCAAGCGAGAAAAATGGTGAAAAAGTGGGGAAAATATAAGCCTGGCTAGTCAGACACGTCGAGGGTTGAGTTGACTAAGGTCAACAAACGAAGCATTGGGATTGGTCCACACATGACACTAAAGGACAAAACAACTAATTTTATTAGAAATTAATTAATTAAAAATAATAAATGATTTTATTGATTTTTAATATAAAATAAGAAATGTTTATTATTTTATGTATTATTTTAATATGATTTTTATTTATTTTTTAGGGTTTATTCATTACAACTTAATTTTTGAGGGTGTATTTATAGGTATATTCATCTATGTTTATGTATTTTATTTTTATTTATATTTTTATTTATTATTTTATTTTATATATTTATACCTTCTTTTTATACACCTAAATATATTTCTATTTATTTGTTTTTTTTTAATAAATAGGGATATATATTATATATGTATAACTATAGGCATTTCATCTATGTATCTATAAAGACTCTTCTATTTTTCTGTTTTCTTTATGGTTTTATTCTATTCTAAATATGTACATGTATTATAAATAATATTTACAAAATTATAAAATATATAATTGTAAAAATAATACAGAATAAGTAAAATGAATATTTTATTCGGGTAATGGTACAATAGGTGACCAAAAGATAACCTTCACACCTTAACTCCAAACAATATGAAACCACCTTCATTAAATATCTTATTAAAAGTTATGTACAAGTAAAGGTGATGTTGATACATTTTGAGTTTTATTTAAGCGATATGGGTCTGAAATGTTTGGGTTTTGACTTTTTATTTTGAGTATAAAAGGTACATTGCATATTATTTTTGTGCAAACTCAATTTTGTATTTTTATTTGTATTTTTATCTACAACTTTCATGTACAAAGTTTATTGATTTGATGAATAAATAATAAAGACTAAAATGGATCCCAAAAATGCACAATGCATAAAATAAATAAGTTTTTCATTTTATTTTTGGCCCTTATCTCCTCCTACTTTATTCCTTGTCGGCCAAATCTATTCTTGACATGGTCTCGGGGTTAAAGGTCATGAAATACCTTTGATATTTTATTCTTTTTCTTTTGTTTCCTTTATTCTATAATTTTGGCATTAAAAAATGTATTTTATACACAATAAATGGAGCAAACCGTGAATGTTATGCTATATATATGCTTTAGATAGGGTTTTTAAGGCCCAAATGATAGGATAAAGGTAATGAAATGGAGATTCATCAACACCTATACACACACTTTGTAGAGTTATAATAAATTTTAATTCCACACACATATTGCATTGCTTTATTTTCATTGTAGGTTAATTGTTTCTTGATTCGCTTCTTGTGTTCAGTCACCTCAGTGATTGCTAATTGGGTTTGATTAGCGGACTGACCAAGAGCGTCTCATCAGAGTGGAAGTGGGATGCAGGTACATTACGCTTTGCTTCAAGGGATATTCTCAATGTAGATATTAGTTGTGGGGATATGATCGTCCAGGTTATTCCTTTTGTCAATTCGTCAAGAGGTATCTTAATTTTTCTTAAGGACACTAGTTGACAAGCATGGCAGAGTTGGTAGGTACAATATGTATTTGAACGAGGACTTAATAGTGCTTTCATATGGACGCATGATAGACCTATGGATGATACATTTTCGTTATCCCATGCATCCCATAGGAGTGGTGAAGTTGGGGAGAGAGGACCAAAGGGGAAGGTAGATGCCAATGTAACTGAGAGTGATTGAGCCTATTGAAGGACGCTTACAGTGCGACATCACCGTACAAGGGAGTAGGGAGGAGGCTTGGTGTCAATGTCGAGATTTACATCAAGAGTTTGTTTGTTATGTACCAGGATTTTAGAGGTTGGTCATGGACTAAATTGGGTGTTTGTTTAATCCATCCTGAATGCCAAAACTCACATTATAATTTTTGTAGCATTTTTAGAAATTAGTATTTCATGCATGTTGATGTTTAATGATGAGATTCATCAGTTTGGAGATATTTATATATACCAGTCTAGAAAGTTTCCAATTATAACAATTATGATTTAGATTTTCTAACCTAATTTGAGTAATGTCATTTTTAATACAAGTATATATTTTATACTATTCTCTACATAATAGTAAAAGAGTCGATGAAAGTTTTTTAAAATGAAGTGTGTACAATTGTTTCAAGTTCCATATACGATATATACAAATGTCAGTTACTTTTTGTGATTTCTATATATCCATGTACTTGTTATTTTGTCTATCAAGTCAAGCTGGCTTGGTCTTTAGATTAATTACTAAATATATCTATAGGATATCTTTATTCTATTTTCTTTGTTAGTCTGTATATATGTACATATATACATCCTAGAGTCCTTTCTTTATTCTTTTCTTCTTTTATTAGTTATATTATATGTTTAATGATAATTTTATTTTTGTATACTTTTTATGATTGTTGTAAGGGATGATATTAATGCATTCTTGTAGAGGATTTTAGATAAAATTAAAGAATAAAAAATGAATAACTCCAAGAAATATAAAGAAAAAGAAAAGGAAGACCTTAGAAAAAAAACTTTTTTCAATTGAATTCTTCAGAAACATGAAGGACAAAAATCTCAATTAGACCTTCGAATTAATAGCTTGGAGTAACTTTATTAAGGTTATATTTAAGACACAACCGCTCTCAACTTTCACAGATATTTTTTAAGTTCGCCTCAATAATGAGTTCAGATCAACTTCTTCATTTTGTATTCTATTATAACATTGAGGATAACATAATTTATGTGTGAATTTTGCTAGCTCTTTGTATTTAAGGAGGCGAAGGAACCACGCAGTCATGCATGTCACCCCTATATTCTTGTTATCCAGTAACTCTTTCCTCACATAATTTTAATATTCCCTTCTCAAGTCTAGTTTGCTAGTTAAATAGGTTTTGTGTAGTGGAGTTTAACAAGTACATTCCTTTTTGTAAACACATCATTTAACACTTGAAATAATTGTTCATCAAGATAATAGTCGACTCACTAAAGCTATCAATCAATACAAAAAAATAGGACTGGAAATATAGGCAGTTAACTGATTTGAACTACGGTCCTAAGTTGAGCTGGAGATGAATTCATGAATACTCATGATATTTATAATGCATATCTCTGATAAAATAATTAATCAAACACACAACTATATGGTCTTTAGCTCCATCACTATGTCTTTACAGATTATTCAACTCATGCATGTGTAGCATCTCATGTTTATCGACTTGTTATAACTTTGTGACCATCTTTATCATTTGATATGATTGTATAAAATCCTTAGCTGGCTACCAAATCTGAACACAATCTAAAATAATAGTAATCTTTTTATTGTATTGAAATATTCATGCATGCTTGACCCAATAAAGTATGATGCTCTACATACGATGATTTCCCATCTTCAATAATATTATGGAATCCACCTCGTTAGTCTTCTTTTTGTTTATCATTAGACAAAAAAGCAATTTTAGGATAGAAGCAACATACGATTGATCAACAGTTTCGAAGATATGGAACAAAAAGGGTGAGTTGATCATTCACCACCTGTAGCTCGAAGTAATCGATCACTCTGATAACATGAGTACTTATTCAATCAAGGTTAAAATATAACATGATTGATTATATGAACAAATAGATGTTGGTTATGATAAGTTAACTGGACAAAGTGATCAACGAAGGTTGTAAGTTGATTGTTAGCACAAATGAAATCGGGATGGTCAAGATTGATTATGTGGACTAAGTGGTCGATCATAAAAGACCCTAGATCATCTAGAGAACATGATATATCACAAGGAGAACAATGATTAACCAACCTAAAAACAAGAGCATTATTATCGATCAAAAAATAGGAATGATTGTTCGTTACATAAAAGTGAATGGGTACACGAATTGATCGATCAATTTACTTGAAGGGTTGTTCAATCATGACAATAGAAAAATCTTGAAGTAGTCGATGCAGGCAGTCTATGGTTTTCATTCACCCTAATGAGGATGTAGATTGATCGAAGGTGAGTATATGAGTCATTAGTTTGTCCTGGAAGGTCGTCGACCACACCACACGGTTCCAAAGATATATACCTTCAATATGGAAAAAAGATATAGTGAACCTCCATGGAGAGGACAATCCTTGATCAAGTCAGCTCTTTTACAATGTAGAAAATAAAAAGTCAAAGGGCCCGTTCGGCACTTGGGGTGGGAGTTTACCCCCCTTAACCCACTCCCTCTCTCCATGTGGACCTCACTTTATTTCTTTTTTAAAAAATTAAATAAATCAATTCTCCATCATCAATTCCATCAAAAAATAATATATTATACCATCATATCATATAAAAATTATAAACTACTCAGCTTCTACTCACTTTTCCAAACTTCAATATAATCACATCACAATAACTACACACTTTTTCAAACTTCAATACAATCATATCACAACAAACCCACTTCTAGTCCACCCCCGGTTTAACCCACTATCCATACACCAAAATACAAAAACAGGTTACCCTCTACTAGTTTAATCTGCCCTAACCCGCGTACCAAACGCACCCTAAGGAACACGAAGATGTAATGTGGGAAGCAACAAAAGGAAATTACATAGCCACCCACATACAGACTTCCATGAGAGGCCAAGGTTTTTGTTCTTAGATAACTTAAGAAGGGAGAAGGATTATGTTACATGATGATGCATAGGCTTCCATATATAAAAGCGTAGCGCAGTGAGTCTCAGCTCGGGACTGCACCCTCTTTTCTCTCAAAAAAAAATGATAATGCATAGGCTAAATGGATCTTCACCTATCGAACGTAAATCCTATAAACATACAACACTTTTAAGAAGCACTTTTCACAAACAATTGTATGAGATAGATTACTTAACCGGTAGACCATATATGATAAAAGCAGCTTTTCATATTAGCCGGTTAAATTTTTTGTGATTTAAATAGAAGGAAATAAAATGCCACAACCCTTGCGAGAAGGAATTGGTAGCCAATTTGCAGGTACAACCATCATCTTGCGGCAAAGATTTTTATGGTAACGTGGCAGATGAAGGTGCATACTAATGTACACGTGGCTTCATATGATTAGTTAAGGAGAGATAAGATCTTGGGAATGGGATCTTGTTATCCAATCAGATCAACCCACTCGTTGTGTGGCTCTCGTTAACAGCGTGATCTGTCCCGACAGCCTGAAATAAACCATTGCCCCATCAACACTTCTCCATAGTACTTCCACCTCAGATCACTGTCACCTTCTCGTCTCCGGCCTCCATCCTCACCGCATATCGCCATGGCCTCCCTCACAGCAGCCACCGCCACTCCCACTGCTGTCCGTGCTACCCTTGTTCACAAGGGTGGCGCTGCTGGCATCGCCTCCCCTGTGCTAGGTAAGCAACTGTTATACTTCTAATCGAGATTTTCATCCAAGTTACAAAAGCATTTGTTAATATTGCCATGTTGCGAAGTTTCAATCGTAGGCAATAAATTATAATACTTGGAAACCGAGGACTAAATAGCGATTACTTGGAGCAGACTTAACAACATTTTTAATGGAAAAACATGCAGGCTTGCCGAAAATGAAGATGGGTGGGAAGGTCAGGTGCTCGGCGGAAAAAAGGAACGCCCCTAGCCTCGGGGTGGCTCCAGCACTGGCGGCGATGAGCGTGATTGCCGCATCCAACCCGGCATGGGCATTGGTAGACGAGAGGTTGACGACGGAAGGCACCGGGTTGAGCTTGGGTGTGAGCAATAACCTGCTGGTATGGATCCTGCTGGGAGTCTTCGGCCTAATCTGGGCCCTTTACACATCCTACACCACCACGCTGGATGACGATGAGGACTCCGCGCTTTCCCTCTAAGCTTTTCCTATCTAAATTAAAATGATCGATCTCTCCTGTTTTCTGTAAAGCTTGTGATGCGGCATGAGCATGAGATTGTGGATTATGTTCTCCTGGTGATAATGACTGTGTGGAGATTCCTGATTCTCAAGCCACCCTTAGCAGAACACAGTCATGATATTTGTATCTTGCATATAGTGAGACCTGGTACCTTTGTGTGGTAATTTCTATGCAGAATAGGCATTGAAGCTAATCTATTTATCAGAACTACGTAAATCCGTTACCTCGACATGGATCTATGCGGGATTAATATTCAGATTTGGATTTAGAATGACACGAAAAAAATATGTTTGTGATATAAGCAAAATAATTTAGAGAACGTCTTTTGCGGTAAAATTTTCCCAAGCACAATAGAACATGTTATTGTAAAGAAATAAGACTTCTAATACTCCAGTGGAAATTCGGAAGTCCGCAGTTGAAATATGCAAAAACCTGCCCAAATCATACCTGGCGTCCCATATGGCTGCCAAGGATCGAGGTATGCCGTCGACTTCTTGCTTGCTCCAAGAGAGAACAAGATGGTGGTGATGGAAGATTGCTCCCTTTGCGAGCTCGTTCTCAGATGATGTCGCTCCTCTTGATGGAGGCCGACCGTTTATAGGACGTGTAAAGCCCCTAGCCAAGTCTATCCTCTTCCCAACGTCTACGGATAGGTCTTCTGATGAATCACTGATTCTTACTCTTTATTCTTTTATTTTAACTATTCATCTTGGCAATGCATCATGTAAATAGGTGTAAATACAATAAGTTAGCATTCAATATGCATGAATTAACATTGTATATTTAGCATGTATTTGTGCAAAAATAAAATAATAAAGGAAAAGAAAAAGGAAGGAGGTATTTAGAATAAATACAGAGTGACCCAAACGCCAAGAAAAGGTCAAGCCTTGACCTGATCGCCAAAGAAAATACGTATAGAGAGATAGGACCTACTCTATGTTGTACATATCAGCTATATATGAAAATAATTATTCTCGATAAAATAAAAAAATATTATTATTACGTCCTTATATATATATCTCTAAAAATAAAACAAAAATAAAAATAAAAATCAGAAAAATAGAATAAAAATAAAAATAAAATCCTTTTTCATTTTTACAAAATACATGTATATATATGTCTCATTCCCTATTTATCCCATACATGAAAATTGATCATAAAGATAAAATAAAAATTATTTCTAACCTCTAAAATCTTGCTGAAAATAAATAAAATACAAAAATGGGGTATTTGTATAAAAATAAAAAAAATAAAAATAATTGTACAAAGTACATAGGTATATTATACTTGTATATAATACTAGATACTGCATATAGACTAATTTATTTTTCATAAAAATGATTAAAAATCACTATATAATTCCTTGAAAAATAATAAACATTTTTATTTTATTTATTTTTTCATTTAAATTCATTTACTATTTTTAATATAATTACATTTATTTTTCTTCCCTATTTTGTCATGTAGCCTGTTTTGTTCGTATCCTAGGTGGCCTCTGATTGGACCACCTCAGATTGTTGACCTTGGTCAAATGGTCCTCCCCGGGTCTCCTGTGTTGCCAACCTCATTTTTACTCGATTTTCTCCTAATTATCTAGGACCGACCCGAGCTCCATTTTGCCTAATATTTTGCCTCGATTAGAGGTGGCGGATCCCTAACCCTCGCCCAATGATCCCTTGATCGATCCACGCCTTGGTTCACGGGCGACATTTGCATGACCCCTCTCCTTTTCAAGAACCTTTTACTGCTCCACCTCTTCGCTTGCGCCTGCATCTACCTTTCCAGAGTGATAACGAGAGAGGGAGAAGATGAGAGTATCCTTTTAAGGCGTGGTGACCATAGGTCTGACGAGCTTTTCCCATGCTCTGTCGCAAGGAGCTTCAGCCTCTGGAATCGCCGTCCATCGAGGCTATCACCTTTGTGGATTTCATCCACGACTCCCAAACTGTAATAGCCCTAAATCCTAATGACTAACTAAGTCCAAGATGATGAATCATTTGTGATCTTGATGGGAATTTGAGATGCCATGTGCCTAATTGGGATTAAGTGGCTAAGTAAGGATTAGTGACTAAGTATGGGTTACTATTCATAGGTGGGCCTTAAGTGCAAATATGAGGAGTTTGTGGGTTTATGTTGCAAATTGCCCAAGGATTATAAACCCACCTAAATTCTCACTTTGGCCACACTCAATCTCCTCTCTTCATCTTCTTATTCTTGAGAACTTAGAGCTCCTTAGCCATGGCCGACCACGCTCTTTGCTCCACCTTCTTCCTTTGATCCACTCCCCATTTCTCATCTAAATTTGAATTTCAAGAGCTCAAATCGAAGCTGTGTAGGAGAGAATCTTGGATCTTGCATTGCATGTAAGATCAGGGGCCAAAAAAGAAGAGAAATCCAAGCTTGAAGCCCAAGGTGTGGACTGCTCTACACATGTTCTTGGATATCTTCTTCAAACCCTTGAAGCTTGAATTTGAGGTACAAATTAAGCCCCCCCCCCCCCTGCTGCCATTTTGTGGATTTCCTACCACTTATAACCTAGGTCTTGAATCAAGTCTTTGTTTTGGGGATTTTGTTGATCAAACTTGGGTTTTGGAGGCTGTGAGTGGACAATTTTGTGTGTGTGTCCAGATCTTGTTGTTGTTCTTCAAATCCGAGTTGTGCATGTGTTTTGGGATTTTTCTTGAGCCCTCTTTGGTGGGATTACTTGTTGATTAATACTCCATTAAGTTGGCCTTTCATACTTGGTTTTGGATTCTAAATTGCATGGGATTTATGAGCCTTATTGGCTGCTGTTCATGGACGGTTTTAAATGTGTTCAGATCTGTCCTTGTTGAATTATAGCTGAATTCATGCATAATTTAGGGAGGATTTTTTATTTCCCTTGAGTGGTTTTTGTTGATGTTATATACTCCATTAAGTTGGCCTAAGATCCATGGTTTTTATTTCGAAATTTAAGGTGAATTGGAAATGATTTTGCTGCTGTTCATATACAAGTAGCTGAATGTTTTCAGATCTGTCCATGCACTTAAAATCCAAGATTCATGATGGTTTTGGGGAGTTTCTTCATGTCCCCTTGAGTGGATTTACTTGTTGATAGATACTCCTTCATGTTAACCATCAATCCATGGATTTAGTTTCGAAATATGATGAGTTTTGAAGAGTTTATGACTGTTGTTATTATGCTTGTCACTGAATGTTCAGATTTGAAATTGTTGCATTATGGCTAAGGACATGCATGATTTTGGAAATATTCTTAGACACACCTTTGGTGGATTTGATTCTAGATATATGGGGGATACAATACCGATGAAATCTATGTATTTGGATTGGTTTTGGTGGTGATTCTGAAACCAATTTGGTTGCTGTCCATGGACCTTGCTATGGTCGAATTTCATTGTTGAATGCATGTTTTAATCAAAATTTTATGCATCCTTTAATAGGTTTTAAAAACCCCAAGTCCCCATGTTCTCCTTATATTGAAATGGGAAAAAATTTATGATTTAATACTATAAAGGAGAGGGATCAAGAGAGGATGAATTGATGATTTTAGCTATTGATGCACTGCTATATGATGTTGTGCACACTTGCAATTTCATTACTGAGCATTGATGATTTTGATTGGATTTTGACCACTGTTTTGATGATCTTCAATTGTTAGAGGATTTTGTTGTCTTGAAAGCTATAACCTTGCTTGAGTAATTAGGAGAACTTTGATGCTTTGAATTGCCTTATGTTTGCGGCTATATGCTTGCTATACACATAGATTTATGAGTAGAATAGATGCATGATTGGAGCATGTGGTGCCCTCTAAATAACCGTATAAATATTAGACTTTAAAGTCAATTGAATGCTTAACTTTGTGTTGGGTGTGAAAATAAAGGGATTAGATGCATTGAATTACTATGTAGTTTACACGCACATTGCCACTGTTTTGGTATTATAAACTTTGAAAGGGTAAACACTATTAGTAACCAATTTAGAGTATGTCTTAGTATATTTGTTACTTATAAAGGTGGGTTTGAAACACATGCTATGGGTTATGAAATTGGGGATGAACTTAATGATATATATATGTGGTTATCATACATGAAAATAAGACCATATGAACTTGCCATGTAGCAAGTCTTCCTCTAATAGGTAGCCAAATCTTTGTGGTTGTTTGTGAATCTTTTGGGACATAGGAAAGAAAGATGTTTCCCGATAAGAAAGCCAAGATCATAAGATAGATGTTCTTCAGTGGGAGCTGAGAGAGACTATCATAATAGGTTTGTATCCCTAACCTTGGATCAGTTGAGGTTCTTATAGAACAAGTTCGGGTCTAGGACCGAAACTTGTAGATGTAAAATAAGTCAAAGAAATTGCAAACACTTAGCGTGAAATATGAAAATAAAAGAAATGGTGATGTCACATGTGGCCAGTAATGGAGACTCATACTCCGACTGTGCGAGTGCGTGGTGACCCTCACCTGAGCTGGAGATGAGGTTGCTCAGGCTTGGGTAGCGGACACTGAGAGCATGGGTCTAGGATCCCAGTCTTTTTCACGTGTTTTCTTCGAGCCGACTCAGTTTTTTACGCTTCTTTGGGATCCACGAGTTGTCTAGACCATTCCTCTGACCCTTTGGTTTTTCTTAGAGAGCCTAGGTTGGGGGTTCTCCGTAGTTAGTTACGAGCTCATCTGGTTTTTCTCAACTCTTCTCCTTCAGGAGTTGAGCAGTGAGAGAGGAAGTCGGGTCTGGCAGGCTTACCTCATCTCTTTCCTGCCTCTAGTAGCGTATTAGTCGTACTACCACTGCCTTTCCCTTGGACCACACTTCCACTGGGATTGATGAGACAGACGAATCCCTTCGGGGGTTTCCTAACCGCAGCAGTTGTTACCTTTTCGCCAGGTTTGTGACCTGGTGATCGGGAAGTGGTCAGTAGACATGTGACAGTTCACCAATTGCCAAGTTGAGTTGTAGTTCCGTCAGTAAACACTGACGACCCCTTTACTACCTTTCCGCCAGGCTTGTGGCCTCGTGATGGGGTAGGAGACAGGTGACTTTCCGCTGGCTACCTAGTGACGACTTTTCCGTTAGGAGACTAGTGACGATAGTATCGTTAGTAGATACTAACGAGGGTTGGGTGTTGAGAGAGTTGTGAGTACGTTTCCTCTTGAACACCTTCGTGAGCGAGCTATCACACGTGTCGACCGAGGATCTATGTGAGTTGAGAGAAAAGCTAGAAGAAGTGTTGGGAACTTAGTTAGGATGCAAGGTACCATCGTATGCCTACGGAGGCACCCCAACCCTGAGGCGTACACCATACCTCAGAGTCATAGTGTGAGGTTCAACCTGGACTTTGAAGTCCTACCCGGATATCGAGGTCCTAACCGGACCAAGACCACAGACTTTCTTTTAGGCTTGAGTTGTTGTTTGGTTAGTTCCATTGATCGAGGGAGACACGGTGTGGTAGTGAGCGAGTGTGTTCTTCTTGTTAGCCTTCCGAAAGCAAGTAAATAACTTAAAAGAATCAATTAACCCACTTTTACTTGCTAGTTCTTTTTCTGTCCACTACAGTTTACCTTTCTGTTTTTATAGTTGTTTCTAGTCTTTTCCTTACTGCTTTTCCTTAGTAGAATTGTGTAGAATTTGTACTTGACAATTGTTGATATATGCTTGCTTGTCCCCTTTCCACTTGTGGCAGGTAAGGATCTGGCGACCGAGTAGCCGACTTGGTTGGGGCTGCAATTGCTTTTTGGTGCAAACACTTTCAGAGCAGGTTTATCTTTTGGAGTTCAGTTGTACAACTGTTAGTTGTGCTCTCCTCTGTAGTCTTCTTTCTGGTATATATATGTATATGGGTGTTGTGGAACCCCAACATGTAAATATGAATGAAATAAAAAGGAATGGATATCCTGTTGTTCAGTTCTGGTGCACTATTTACTTCCACTTTTAGTTTCCTCGTGGTTGCTTGTTTAGCTTAAATAAATCTTGTGAATATCATGATAAAAAGTGAAAAATTTCCCCAGGTTTTCATAACATCGGATTAACTCTAAGCTAATTAGGTAGGCGAATGACGTGTTTGACGAGTAACCTAAGGTCCTCGGGAGGACAATCACGACAGGTTTGGTATCAGAGCAGAGTTACCCCGATACACGCATTCACATAACTTAATAGCTTGAGTTTCGAATAGCGAGAGTCTTCTGACTTCTCATGAATTCGAATGGGAAATTTTTTTGACATTC
Organism: Ottelia alismoides; assembly: GCA_037367405.1. NCBI lineage: Eukaryota > Viridiplantae > Streptophyta > Magnoliopsida > Alismatales > Hydrocharitaceae > Ottelia > Ottelia alismoides. Next base: position 946,782 of record JAZKJV010000149.1, read on the forward strand.
ATAAGAGTTATGTAACCACAAGTGACCAGAACATTTCATTCATATAAGTATCCCAAGAGGAGAAATAATACAATTGGTTAATTCTTAAAGTGTGCTTAACTATGCCATGGTTCTGTATACATCCGATACAGGGAGGATTAGCATGGCACCACGAGCAGCTCATGATCAACCAGGAGAGATGGCGCAGGTGCTAGCTGTACTTACTGATCTGCGATAGAGACATGATCAGATACTTGCCCAGCAGACTGAGTTGGCAGAGCGACAGACTGGGATGGAGTTGAGGATGGAGGAGCTGTCTGATTTCTCATACCACCCATCCAGGGATGAGTCTGCTAGAGCCAAGCATCTATTCTCTGAGGAGATTCACCAGCATTCTGAGGCAGAAATTCCGAGGGAGTCAGGATCCGACAGAGATGAGGTAGGCCAAGGGCCTGTAGCAGGAGCAGAGGTCACAGGGTTTGTTCTTCCCGCTGCACCGAGACACCATGATGTTTTCACATCCTACCAGAGAGCTGGAGTACCTAGGTTCCAGGGCACGGGTACATCTAACAAGGCTGAGCAATGGCTCAGGACGGTGACGAAAGTGTTCAGGATGATTCAGGCACCACCAGAGCCGTGGTTACCCTTTGCTGAGTTTTCACTTACTGGGTTTGCAGAGCGCTGGTGGGAGGCTACTGTGTCTGAGATGGGGCGTGTGCTGACTTGGACAGACTTTGAGACCCACTTCAGAGCCCACTTCTTCTCAGGGAAGTGGGTAGGTTGTTTGCAGAGCTGAGACAGGGCAGGCTGACAGCACGAAAGTACTTTGTACGCTACATAGAGTTGTTACTCCACACATCTTCTGCAGCTGCTTTTACAGATGAGAATCTAGAGAAGTGTGTTCGTGGCATGAGGGAGGATGTTCAGGAGAAGTTGGTAGGGCTGAGACTGACTACCATCGCTGAGGTTACTGACGCAGTAGAGCGGATTGAGGACGTCCGCGACAGACGTTTTGGGAGTACTTTTAGATCACCACCAATACCACAGAGGTCGTCTGGACCTATTAGGCGGCAGTTCCGACCACATCGGTCAGCACGACACTTTCGTCCGATAGGGACGAATTCATCTGACAGTGTTTGCTTGACCCCCCATGACTACTTTGGGAGGAGAACTGGCCAGTAGAGGTTTTGAGGCAGCGCGACCATCTGGATCGCAGAGGTTTGGAGCATAGAGCACGAGACCCACAGAGAGTGCCGATCCATCTTCTACACCAAGAAGGTCGATCAGGTGCTACTAGTGCCAGCTAGTGGGACATGTCAGGTCCAGTGCCCACAGCTACAGACTCCACCACCTCCATCTCCATCGCGTTCTAGAGTTACCGAGAGGAGCTCCCGGTACAGAGGTTAGCAGAGACCAGCTCAGAGCGTAGCAGGATCCAGTGCCAGATCTATGCGGCAGGGACATATTCACGCAGTTACAGCTGAGCAGGCACGGTCCGCGACCACGGTCGTGAAAGGTATGGTTTCAGTTTCAAGCCATCCTTTTCATGTGTTGTTTAAATCCGGTGCTACCCATTCGTTTCTTGCTGTGAGGCTTCTAGCTACATTGGGTATAGTCTCAGAGGATGTAGATCCTCCATTTCACATCTGAGGGCCAGGCGGACAGTTGTTCGTGATTTCAGAGATAGTTAGAGGGCTACCAGTATCCTTAGGTGGTCACGAGATGACTACAGACTGCCTTCTACCTTAGCTTGATGTGTTCGACATGATTTTGGGCATGGATTGGTTGTCTACACATCACTCCTTAGTCTACTATTACAAGTAGACTGTTGTCTTCAGGCTCCCCGGCTTGACAGAGTTCACTTTTGAGGGGACATTGCAGTACTCCTAGATGGAGTACATTTCAGTGCTGAGAGCACAGTGACTGGTTGATCAGAGATGTGACACTTTTCTGGCCTTTGTTCAGGAGCCTACAGATAGAGAGCCGATGGCGCAGGACATTAGATTTGTGTCGGAGTATCCCGACGTGTTTTCTGAGGAGTTACCAGGACTACGTCTAGTTAGAGAGATCGATATTGAGATCTCGTTACTTCCCGATACGCAGCCGATCTCCATGGCTCCGTATTGCAATGGCACCCGCAGAGTTGAGAGAGCTGAAGGTGCAGTTACAGGAGTTGCTTGACTTAGGCTTTGTGAGGCTGAGCACTTCACCTTGGGGCGCTCATGTACTCTTTGTTCGGAAGAAGGATGGAACCATGTGGTTGTGCATTGACTACAGACAGCTGAACAAGAGGACGGTGGAGAATCGTTATCCTCTGCCATGCATTGACGATCTATTTGATCAGCTACAGGGATCTTCGGTGTTCTCAAAGATCGACCTCTGCTCGGGTTACCATCAGTTGAGGATTCAGGAGACAGACATCCCGAAGACAGCCTTTCGGATACGGTATGTCCACTACGAGTTTGTAGTGATGCCATTCGGATTTACGAATGCCCCTGCGGCATTCATGGACATGATGAACAGAGTGTTCCGTCCTTACTTGGACAAGTTTGTTGTGGTGATCATAAATGACGTGCTTGTTTACTCGAAAAATGAATGGGACCATGAGAACGACTTGAGAGCAGTGCTGGGTACCTAGAGAGAGCATAGACTGTATGCCAAGTTGAGTAAGTATGAGTTTTGGCTACCTCAGGTCTCATTCTTGGGACAAGTCATCTTAGAAGCAGGAGTCACAGTTGACCCTACGAAGATAGATGCAGTGATGTCTTGGGAGCAGCCCAAGACAGTGAAACAGATTCGTAGTTTTCTTGGGTTGGCAGGCTATTACAGACGCTTTGTTAGCAACTTTTCGCGGATCGTACTACCCTTGACACGTTTGACGCAAAAGGGAGTACCTTTTGTTTGGGATAGTTCGTGCGAGCAGGCCTTCAGGACCTTGAAGGAGAGACTTACTACAGCTCCGATTCTTGCTCTACCGTCAGGTACACAGGACTACACGGTTTATACAGACGCGTCAGGTGACAGTTTGAGAGCAGTGCTGATGCAAAAGGGGCATGTGATTTCCTTTGCTTCGAGACTGTTGAGATCGCATGAGCGAAATTACCCCATGCACGATCTTGAGTTGGCGACAGTGGTCTTCGCTCTGAAGATCTGGCGCCACTACTTGTACGGGGTTGACTTTGAGCTCTTCACATACCACAAGAGTTTGAAGTACATATTTGATCAAAAGGAGCTGAACATGAGATAGCACAGATGGTTAGAGCTGCTGAAGGACTACGATTGCACGATCTCTTACCATCCCGGTAACGGAAACGTTGTTGCAGACGCCCTCAGTAGGAGAGCGCACACGGAGGGTACGATGAATTGGCTATACACTTGGGACTTACTTGCAGCACTGAAGGATTGGCATCCGCAGGACAATGCGTCTTCTCCAATTTCCGTACCTCCGAGGTTCAGCAGTCTTTGGGACCGTATAGTGGCAGGTCAGCAGACAGACCCATGGATTCACGACAGTTACATGCGGGCAGTGAAGGACGAGTTTGACAACTTTGTTGTCTCAGAGTCGATTCTGTGGAAGGCATGCCGAGTAGTGGTTCCCGACGATGAGCAGATACGAAGAGACATACTTAATGAGGCGCATTATTCGCATCTTTCCATTCATCTCGGCAGTACGAAGATGTACCACGATCTTCGCAAACATTTCTAGTGGGACGGGATGAAGAGGGACGTAGATGGGCATGCCAGCAGGTGTTTGACTTGCCAGATGTTGAAGGCGGAGCACAGACGACCACCTGGTTTACTACAGCCTCCCCCCATTCCTGAGTGGAAGTGGGAGAGCATTTCGATGGACTTTGTTGCGGGAATGCCGAGGACACTGGGAGGCCACAATTCCATTTGGGTCATTGTTGATAGGTTGACGAAGTCAGCCCATTTCATACCTGTCAGCATGACTTGTACACCTTCTCAGTTGGCCCGATTGTACATACAACACATTGTGAGATTACACGGCAAACCCCGAGAGGTAGTGTCTGACAGAGACTCGAGGTTCACTTCCCATTACTGGCAGCAGTTCATGTCAGCACTACAGACCGAACTGAAGATAAGTTCAACATATCATCCTCAGACGGACGGACAGAGCGAGCTTACGATACAGACCTTGGAGGATCTTTTACGTGCCTGTTCTCTAGAGTGGAAGGGATCCTGGAAGTATCATTTACCTCTTGTTGAGTTCACTTACAACAACAGCCATCATTCGAGCATCAGCATGGCTCCATTCGAGGCTCTTTACGGGCGGAGATGCCTTACGCCAATCAGTTGGCGCGAGGTAGGCGATCATGCGTTGTATACCGTAGATCTCTTAGAAGAGACTGCGAGGGTTGTTGACTTGGTGTGGAGGAAGCTCTTGACGGCACAGAGTCGTCAGAAGATCTACACAGATCGACGACACCGAGACTTGGAGTTTCAGGTTGGAGATTTTGTGTTCCTACGTGTATCGCCCATGAAGGGGATACGACGGTTTGGAGTTCGTGGCAAGTTGGTGCCACGTTTTGTCGGGCCATTCGAGGTACTTTCACGTGTTGGGAAAGTTGCATATAGACTGGCACTTCCCCCACATATGGCGGCCATACACGACGTATTCCATGTGTCAAACTAAAGAAAATACGTGCACGATCCTCGATACGTCATCATCTATGAGAGCCTTGACGTAGAGCCAGAGCTGACATACAAGGAGGAGCCTGTACAGATACTTGATTTCACGGTCAAGAGGCTTCGGAACAAGGATATTCCCTTGGTCAAGATCCTATGGCACCGACAGGGTGTTGAGGAGGCGACATGGGAAACCAAAGCAGGAATGCGCGTGAGATACCCACGACTTTTCTCAGGTACTTTCTCAGTTTAAATTTATCAGTTTATCTGTGTGGCAAACCATTCACATTTTGGGTAAAAACCTTCTTTGAGTTTTTTATGGGCTAAAAACCTTTTGTGGTTTTATGACAGACCAAACAAACCCGATTTAGACGCGGAGTCTCGAGGACGAGACTCTCTTTGAGGTTTTTATGATTGTAACAATCCTAAATCCTAATGACTAACTAAGTCCAAGATGATGGATCATTAGTGAGCTTGATGGGAATTTGAGATGCCATTTGTGGCTAAGTGGGATTAAGTGGCTAAGTAAGGATTAGTCACTAAGTATGGGTTACCGTTCATAGGAAGGCCTTAAGTGCAAATATGCGGAGTTTGTGGGTTTATGTTGCAAATTGCCCAAGGATTATAAACCCACCTAAATGCCCACTTTGGCCACACTTAATCTCCTCTCTTCATCTTTTTATTCTTGAGAACTTAGAGCTCCTTAGCCATAGCCGACCACCCTCTTTGCTCCACCTTCTTCCTTTGATCCACTCCCCATTTCTCATCCAAATTTAAGTTTTTAAAGCTCAAATCGAAGCTGTGGAGGAGAGGATCTTGGATCTTGCATTGCATATAAGATCAGGGGCCAAAGAAGAAGAGAAATCCAAGCTTGAAGCCCAAGGTGTGGACTGCTCTACACTTGTTCTTGGAGTGTTCTTCAAGCCCTTGAAGCTTGAATTTGAGGTACAAATTAAGCCCCCCTTTGCTGCCATTTTGTGGATTTCCTACCAATTATAACCCAGGTCTTGAATTAAGTTTTTGTTTTGAGGATTTTGGTTATTAAACTTAAGTTTTGGAGGCTGTGAGTGGACAGTTTTGTGTGTGTGTCCATATCTGGTTGTTGTTCTTCAAATCCGAGTTGTGCATGTGTTTTGGGATTTTTCTTGAGCCCACTTTGGTGAGATTACTCGCTGATTAGTACTCCATTAAGTTGGTTTTTCATACTTGTCTTTGGATTCGAAATTGCATGGGATTTATGAGCCTTATTGGCTGCTGTTCATGGACGGTTTTGAATGTGTTCAGATCCGTCCTTGTTGAAGTATAGCTGAATTCATGCATAATTTGGGAGGATTTTTGATTTCCCTTGAGTGGTTTTTGTTGTTGTTATATACTCCATTAAGTTGGCCTAAGATCCATGGATTTTATTTCGAAATTTGAGGTGAATTGGAAATGATTTTGCTGCTGTTCATATATAAGTAGCTGAATATTTTCAGATCTGTCCATGCACTTAAAATCTGAGATTCATGATGGTTTTGGGGAGTTTCTCCATGTCCCCTTGAGTGTATTTACTTGTTGATAGTTACTACTTCGTGTTAACCATCAATCCATGGATTTAGATTCTAAATATGACGAGTTTTGAAGAGTTTATGACTGTTGTTATTATGCTTGTCACTGAATGTTCAGATTTGAAGTTGTTGCATTATAGATAAGGACATGCATGATTTTTGAAATATTCTTAGATACCCCTTTGGTGGATTTGATTCTGGATATATGGGGGATACAATACCCATGAAATCCATGTATTTGGATTGGTTTTGGTGGTGATTTTGAAACCAATTTGGTTGATGTCAATGGACCTTGCTGTGGCCGAACTTCATTGTTGAATGCATGTTTTAATCAATTTTTTATGCACCCTTTAATAGGTTTTGAACACCACAAGTCCCCATGTTCTCCTTATATTGAAATGGGAAATCAATTTATGATTTAATCCCATATAGGAGAGGGATTAAGAGAGGATGAATTGATGACTTTAGTTATTGATGCATTGCTATATGCTGACGTGCACACTTGCAATTTCATTGCTGAGCATTGATGATTTTGATTGGAGTTTGACCACTATTTTGATGATCTTTAAACATGGATTGTTAGAGGATTTTGTGGTCTTGAAAGCTATAACCTTGCTTGAGTAATTAGGAGAACTTTGATGCTTTGAATTGCCTTATGTTTGCAGCTATATGCTTATTGTACACAAATATTTATGAGTAGAATAGATGCATGATTGGAGCATGTGGTGCCCTAACCTATAAATATTAGACTTTAAAGACAATTGAATGCTTAACTTTGTGTTGGTTGTGAAATTAAAGGGATCGGATGCCTTGAATTACTATGTAGTGTACACGCACATTACCACTGTTTTGGTATGATAAACTTTGAAAGGGTAAACCCCTATTAGTAACCAATTTAGAGTATGTCTTAGTATATTTGTTACTTATAAAGGTGGGCTTGAAACACATGTTATGGGTTATGAAATTGGGGATGAAATTATTGATATATATATATATATGGTTATCATACATGAAAATAAGACCATATGAACTTGCCATGTAGCAAGTCTTCCTCTAATAGGTAGCCAGATCTTTGTGGTTGTTTGTGAATCTTTTGGGACATAGGAAAGAAAGATGTTTCTCGATGAGATAGCCAAGATCATAAGATAGATATTCTTCAGTGGGAGCTGAGAGAGACTATCATAAAAGGTCTGTATCCCTGACCTTGGATCAGTTGAGGTTCTTATAGAAGAAGTTTGGGTCTAGGACCAATAACTTGTAGATGTGAAATAAGTCAAAGAAATCGTAGACACTTAGTGTGAAACATGAAAAATAAAAGAAATGGTGATGTCACATGTGGCCAGTCGTGGAGACTCATACTCCTACTGTGCAAGGGCATGGTGACCCTCACTTGAGCTGGAGATGAGGTCGCTTAGGCTTGGGTAGCGAACACTGAGAGCATGGGTCTAGGATCCCAGTCTTTTTCACGTATTTTCTTCGAGCTGACTCGGGTTTTTACTCTTCTTTGGGATCCACGAGTTGTCTAGGCCATTCCGCTGACCCTTTGGTTTTTCTTAGAGAGCCTAGGTTGGGGGTTCTCCGTAGTTAGTCATGAGCTCGTCTGGTTTTTCTTAACTCTTCTCCTCCGGGAGTTGAGCAGCGAGAGAGGAAGTCGGGTCCGGCAGGCTTACCTATTCTCTTTCCTGCCTCTAGTGGCGTAGTAGCCGTACTACCACTACCTTTACCTTGGACCACACTTCCACTGGGATTGGCGAGACAGACGAATCCCTTCGGGGGTTTCCTTACCGCAGCAATTGTTACCTTTCTGCCAGGCTTGTGACCTGGTGATGGGGTAGTGGTCAGTAGACATGTGACAGTTCATCAATTGCCCAGTTGAGTTCTAGTTCCGTCAGTAAACACTGATGACCCCTTTACTACCTTTCCTCCAGGCTTGTGGCCTCATGATGGTGTAGGAGACGGGTGACTTTCCGCTAGCTGCCTAGTGACAACTTTTCCGCTAGGAGACTAGTGACGACAGTACCGTTAGTAGAGACTAACGAGGGTTGGGTGTTGAGAGAGTTGTGAGTACGTTTCCTCTTGTACACCTTCGTGAGCGAGCTATCACACATGTCGACCGAGGATCTATGTGAGTTGAGAGAAAAGCAAGAAGAAGTGTTGGGAACTTAGTTAGGATGCAAGGTACCATCGCATGCCTACGGAGGCACCCCAACCCTGAGGCGTACACCATACCTCAGAGTCATAGTGTGAGGTTCAACCTGGACTTTGAAGTCCTACGCGGATATCGAGGTCCTAACCGGACCAAGACCACATACTTTCTTTTAGTCTTGAGTTGTTGTTTGGTTAGTTCCATTGATCGAGGTATACACGCTGTGGTAGTGAGCGAGTGTGTTCTTCTTGTTAGCCTTTCGAAGGCAAGTAAATAACTTAAAAGAATCAATTAACCCACTTATACTTGCTAGTTCTTTTTCCTGTCCACTACATTTTACCTTTATGTTTTTCTAGCTGTTTCTAGTCTTTTCCTTACTGCTTTTACTTAGTAGAACTGTGTAGAATTTGTACTTGACAATTGTTGACAGATGCTTGCCTGTCCCCCTTCCACTTGTGGCAGGTAAGGGTCTGGCGACCTAGTAGCCGACTTGGTTGGGGCTGCAGTTGCTTTTTGGTGCAAACACTTTCAGAGCAGGTTTGTCTTTTGGAGTTCAGTTGTACAACTTTTAGTTGTGCTCTCTCTGTAGTCTTCTTTTTGGTATATATATGTATATGGGTGTTGTGGAACCCCAACATGTAAATATGAATGAAATGAAAAGGAATGGATATCCAGTTGTTCAGTTCTGGTGCACTATTTACTTCCGCTTTTAGTTTCCTCGTGGTGGCTTGTTTAGCTTAAATAAATCTTGTGAATGTCATGATAAAAAGCGAAAAATTTCCCCAGGTTTTCATAACATCGA